>JADLZL010004310.1:0-95850 GCA_015844335.1 Chrysopogon serrulatus
GCAATTTGTTCTTATTCGTTCTTTGGTTCACATCTCATATTGAGAACTTTGATCTATAGGACCCTGTAGGTTAAAGTTGTATTTCGTAGTGTAGGCGTGGTGCCTAGGCTAGATTTACTTATGAATGTCCCCTGATCAACCGGATAGTGGTAGCTCACGTAGGTGACTTTATAGCTGCGTTGAATCCTCTGTAGTCCACTTCCCGTTGATAGGACTGATAGGCTTATAGGTGTCTGGTAGGTAGATTACTCTGTTTCTTCTCCTATTCAGGTCACTTGTCCGATAAGACGATATTATACAAAGTTTACCGGTTATTGGAACTAGAGTACAATAGCTATTTCCTTTTTCTTGATATTATCTAGCCTAATTGTAGGGTTAAGTCTATAGACATTGTCATTATCACAACTGTTCCCTGTGGATACGATATTTAAAACCTCCGGATAAAATGTGACACTGGTATGATATCTGTGCGCTTATGGATAATCCTACTTAAAACTTATTTGATGGAGTGCAGTTAAAAATACCAACAAGCATTTTTTGGCGCCGTTCTTGGGAACGGTTTGCTGATTTTGACTTAGTCTAGCTTAATCTTGTATTATACTTTTTATCTTTTCCTATTTTATCCCATTCTCTTCATTATTTTTGTGTTCATCCTTATGGATACTTTTAATTCTATTCCTATCTGCTTTTATGGCATGCGTGAAAGCTTCGGGCCACCAAAATCTGATGAACCTATCATAACACCTGGCTATGAGCTGCGTCCATGTCTAATCAAAATAATTCGGGATAAACCCTTCTCGGGAGAAGGCAATGAAAACCCATACTTACACTTACGAGAATTGAGCGGACACTGTGCATGCTGCGCATTCTTTGGCATGTCTAATAAGACTATTAGATGGAAGCTTTTTTCGTTTTCCTTGACAGGGAAAAGCTAAACTTTGGTATAATCGAGCCGTAGGGAGTATGCAAGGTGATTGGGAAATGTTATACTCTGAATTCTGTTTACACTTCTTCCCCATCTCTAGGGTAGCTACCCTTCGAAAAGAGGTTCTAACTTTTAGGCAACTAGAACAAGAATCTCTTAGTAAATCATGGGAGCGTTTTTAATGAACTTATCACATTTGGCCCCGACCTTGGTTTTCCGGACCCCATGCTTCTTCAACATTTTTATTTGGGTCTTACCAAGGAATCTAAGGACTCCCTTGATTTAGCCTCGGGAGGAGCTTTTCTTCACTTGCCTATAATCGAAGCCGGACCGATGCTAGAAAAGGTTGTTCAAGCCTATTCTCGAGCTCTCGAGGAAGAGAAGGAATCATCTCCCGAACAAGAAGAGGAAGTTTTGGTAGCTGAAACACAATCACCCCAATCCCAAGATTTAGCTATCAATCCTAAACCATCAAAACCTCACAATGATGATTTAGACTTCCAATTAGCTAAGATGCTCATACATCGATATGAATCAGACCTTCTTAGAAGAGCATCTTGGAAAAAGTGTCATCAACTTCCTTTTCCTCCTAAAAGACATCAAGAAGAATACATGGATGGCATGTCTAGTGACACCATAGAAGGAGAGCTAAGCCACTCAAGAATTAATCATATCTTCTCCTCTTCTATACCCACATTAGATAACTTATCTAAACCCAGCTTTAAACCCATCCTTGACCCTGATGATCCTTTTTATACTCTCTCCCCTAAGTCTCGTAACGACCCTAAAAACTCACTAGAATACCTAAAGTATAGGAGTCATGAAGACTATAGAAATGATCAAGAAGAGCAACGTCGACAATGGCATGAATGCATGGAACATATGAAAACTCATTTGCCATTGTCAAAGAATGGATGGAGGAGGACGAAGCCTTAGTGTTAGCATCCGAACTTGGTCTAGATTCAAATGGTGAGCTTAAATCAATTTCTTTAATAAATAGAACTCACCCAAGTTCGAAGAAAGCTTTTAGACGAGACCAATCCTATAGGCATCAATTCATGGAAAATCCTAGAAGATACAACATCCAATGAATGTCATAGGCATGAAATAATAGAGGCAAACTTGTTGTCTATAGACAACCATGAAGAGACATTCTTGGAGTTTGGAAAGGGAGATTACATCGATGATCTCATTAACACTTTATCAAATCCATGCTCATATGAGAAATCTCCTGAATCTTTTGGTCTCTCAAATATTACCACACACGAGATCTTTAACCCCCTTATTCTACCTGTTCATAAAATCATTAAGAGGGTGGTTGTAGATGCATATGTTTATCATAAATATTATAGATCTCATTGTAATCTTGATATAGGTGCACAAAGGCTAATGTTCTAGAGGAAACCACCTCACCAACTTGAAGTATAATAGTCGAGAAGGTTTCCTATGAACAACTTTGTGTCCTAAAAATAACCACTCTAAAAAAAATAAATGAATGAATTAAGTTTGCACCTTTAGCATAGAAATATAATTATCAAAATATTCCTTTAGATATTTTTGTCACTAACCATTTCAGGTTTGAAGTAAGAAAATAAATAATGGCAAAGTGCAGTATGACCAACCAATCATTATACAACTTTAAATTACATCCACTCAAGCTTACATTTAATTTGCAAAATTCAAGCTTGGGAGAATGGCTTATTTAGAAAATTCTATATTGCTAATATTGGTTGTCTCTACCTTTATTCAATTTATTAATCATACTCTTTCATCTCTGTTTGAATAACACTCGATAAACTTTCATGTTACCTTTGTTTGGTATAGTATACTTAAGGTTTGGAGAAATTTCATACACCTTTTGAATTAGGCATGGTGCTTAGTTTAAATTGTTTTCTTGAGTCATAATTAGACAAGGTGTTTAGTTTGATTCTTGAACTAAGAGGTGTATTGATTTTACTTTCAAAGGCTTTTTGAATTAAGCGTGGTGCTTAGGTTAGAATGCCTTCCTAAGTCAAATTAGACGTGGTGTCTAGGTTGATTTTTGAACTAATAATATATTGTAGTAGACATTGGATATTTTATAGACTAGCCTCTGTAGGAAAATTTTCAAAATTAATTTGGATAAGTCATGGGATGAATTCAAATTAGAGATGAGACAGGGTACATGCTGAACTTTAATAACTTTATAGAAGAAGACAGCTCATTCATCATGAATGAAAGAACTGTAAGCATTAATGATTCATTCACTTTAACCTCCACTACAAGTTCCTTTGCCTCAAGCCATGTCTGTATAAAATATGATCTATGCTAAAGTAATATTAATACTATCTTTTCATTAGCATAGACAGTAACAAAAATGAAATAATTGGATAAGCAATCTATGTTTAAAATTTATATACTCCTTCGGGTATGTGTTGTCCACTAATCTGTTATAGGCATAATAATAACTGGAGTGAAAAGAGTCAAAAAAATCAAAGAAGCAAAAGATGACAAAAGAATAAATATAACAGAGGAGACAAGATGTCTATGAGCAACTCAAGATTCAAGAGAAAGGACCACCGGTCATTTACCCTTCATCACTTAGTGCTATCACGCTCTAATAATGAAAGTAATATTTTAAGGTAAGTGGTCCTTTGCTCTTCTCTTGATCTAGCTGTGCACATAAATTAAAACATAAACATGTTAGAGTTACAACTTAAATTGATCAACCTGATTAACTCAATATGATTTATCTTTTAAGATTGTTCATGGTAATTGTTCTCTTAATCTCAGTCTTAATCAAGCAAGCTAAAAACATTATATTCAATTTTAGAAAGATGATAGTCATACTCATATGAAAATTTATATATAGACAATCCTTCCATTGGTTAAGCAAGTCATTCTTTTTACGCCATGTGAACTTAAATGCAACATTAAATGTTTAATCTTTTGATCCTACCACTCATGGCATAAATAAACAATTCATGTAACACCAACTTTATCTTGTTCAATGTGTCTAAGGATAAAAAAATAAAAATAAAAATAAAAATAAATAAAGAAATAAATTTGGTTCTATTGGTGTTTTTCCACCAGCCAGAGCCCATGCACTTGATCTCTATCTTGGTTTTGCAATCGGGACAACACATCGAGCAAAATTTATTAATCCTACAAGTGAGAGTTCTATGGACATGCACACTGAGCAAGATGCTGCCAGCTATGATTAAAACTCTACTTCAACCTGTTGGCCAAATCAAAGAACAAAGGTGACATCATCATCACTAGAGGTATGCAACTAACAAGACCTTCATCTCTCAAGGATGGAGAGATACACAAGAGTGGAAGAAGAAGTTACGTCGGCAAACTTAAAATGCCGTACCCTTTGCCATAAGGTAATATGGTAGTTATCTAATTAATTAGTATTCTTCTCTATATTAATAATTTTACTTTAATATTTTTATCTTCATAAATACTAAAAATAAAATAAAATAAAAATCTTTATCGTTTCATTTCTTGCATCATAAAATATTGAAAGCCCCATGTAAATAAACTTATGGTAAACCTGTAGGAATATTCACTTTGTGGTGGCATAAAAAAAATAAATAAAAAAAAAACCTAAGCCCCATAAGAATAAATATTCTCTGTGGAGGCATAAAAATATAATTATATGTATCATACTCATATATTTAATTTCTACATAATTAATCTAGAAAATCCTAAAAAAAGAGAATCCTGCTAGAACCTGTCAATTCAAATTAATTCAAAGAATAATCAATCACTTATTGGCTGACCGCTAACCCATTATTAAATTCGAGCCTCGAGTTTTGGTTTTCTTGTTGGAGTATACTTATGCGGGAACAACATTATGACAAGGAGAGAGTCTATCGGTGGCACCCACGTAACCGGCCGGCTTTGGTTAGCTCACTCTAAAGATCATCAACACCAAGTATTGCAAATATCTAGCTTGGAGGAGGAGCATCCCCTAGTTATCGGTAACTATACCTAGGCGATTATCGAGTCTACTTTATATAGTTATAAAATACCAAAAATATATGAGCACATGAAGGTTCACAATAGTATCATAAGAAAATTTAAAAAGTCATAAGAAAATTTAAAAATGCCAAAAATATGTGAGCACATGAAGGTTCACCCTTAATTAAGAAAAACACAAAAATATTCGGGCACATGAAGGCTCGACGCGATCGAAGGGATTAGCTTGGGGAGACGCACCCCGTTATCATCGTGAATATGGTATGTCTTTACTATTAGTTTTATTTTAGTAAGATATAGTATGTGTTAGATTTAATAATTAAAGTATGTTTGAAGAACTCTCTCTAATCTTTTAAAGTGGAAATGATGAATAGTTGCTCTACTATAATTCCTTTCAAGTGCCTAGTTTTTAACCATAGATTCTCCTAAGTTTTGGACATGACTACTTTGATATAAGAATTTACTCGAACCTGAAATTTGTGGAGGCATATGCTTGAGCTAAAGTCTAGGTAATTGATTGATATGATACACGAAGGTCTAAGTTGCTATTTATCTTATTCCTAGCATTACTAAGTTCTAGAGATTTATTTTGAAAATCCAAAATCTTACATGATGAGCTCTTGTATGATAAAGTTTACATTCCTACCAAAGCCATATATGATACATTTAGAGTTAAGAAAATCTTTATATATTCATGCTGCTTGCTTTACATTGAGTTTAGTCAACCTTTGGAGTATACCTTATAAGAGTCTTGTCATGCTTTTAAAATCAAGATCACTTACGCACTCCACCCACATATGCATTACTCCTACTCTAGGATGTAAGCGCAGTCATTTCCACTTTCATCTAGATTCACCTTAAAAATATTTTCCTCCTACACTAGGAGTAAAACACCCAAAAATATACCCTATAGAACAGCCCCCATTTAATTGCTCTAAGTTCTTATCATTATCTCTCCAATTATTTATATTCAAAGGATGCATGTGGCTATGCAAAAGTATTAAAAAAGAAAAGAAAAAGAGAAAGAGGAAAAAGAAAAATGGGAGTAAAAGATAGACAAGTGTCCCAGCATTAAAACAAATGGGTACATAGATGCCCGCCTCCCAGATTGAAAAAAAAAAGAAAGAAAGAAAGAATAAAGATAGCCCATGTTTTCCCGTGAACAAAGTTCTAAGGAGAGAGTTATTTTCAAAGAGCAAAAGTAGAATTAGGATTAGCCACTAAATACTATATATGCACCTATCCACCATATTCCATACACACACACATCTTGATTTGATTGTATGCCTCGATTCTCTATGGATCCATTGCTTGACTTTACAATATATGAATTGTAAGTATGTTCATCCTTGTTATTGCCACTCCTATGAGCTCCACTATATATATCCTTAGTTATAGGAAGGCATGACCTTATTAATGCCCCAGTGAGATCCACAAATACCACATATAATAAGAGACTTGAGGGTGTCATACAACTATGCTCTGAGTTTTATTGTGAAAACTTACAAAACTCTGGAATAATAGTACTGTGAAGAATTTGAGACATAGCGCTTGACTTGATTGTTCTATCTTTCGATTGCTCAAGACTTATGCAAGAGCTGTAAAGCTCCATAGTTAAAGGTAAAATGGGTAAGTTTGAAAGTTAGAGCAGTTTTGTCTAAACCGGAGGAAAATTTATGTCTAAAAGTAGGTGTACTTAAAAGAAATAAAAGTATTGCAAAGCAACTCCCCGATCCAAATATTTAATAATTAGGCTTGGGGTTGTTTGCCAAGGGACCGGCAAAAAGGTAAGCTTGGGGGTATTGTTGACACTCCTTAGCGTCAACTTTTACTAGGCTTTTTACCTGAAGAAAAACAAGAAAACACACTAGTCTAGGGCTTTATCCGACAAATTCCACGAAGTTTTTGCATATTCTCGTATTTTTCAGGGGTGATTTTCTTTAAAAGCATAAAAAAGGGGATTATAGAGCTCAATTATCACGAAATTGATCCACAATGGAACAACATCATCATCGGACTCAGGAAGGGTCTAGAAGACACCCGAAGCAGCGGGGCCCGCAGGGGAGCCCAGGTGGGGCCGGCCGGCCCCACCCAGGGCCGTCGGCGCCCTAGGTCAACGTCGGCCGCCGCCCGGAGTCTTCCTCCCACGGTTCCTTGGAAGCCAATCAAAGCATCCCTACGTTGATTTTAGCTCGGTTTGATCCGACGGTGCACATGAGATGAAGACGCGGATCGCTGACGTGGCGGTTCCTTGCCCCCTACTCCACCTCGGCCTATATAATGACGCCCAAGGCTCCCTCCAAGAGGCATTCTACACCCCGGTGCTTTATATTCTCTACATAATTAGGGTTAGGGTCCCTCTAGTTGATCTAGTTCTAGTTCATCTAGATCTAGTTCATCTAGTTGTAGCAATTAGGAGAGACTAGTTCTTCTAGATCTAGTTTTGTTTAGAGATTAGAGAGATTGAGTAGAGGAGTAGAGATTCTAGAGGAGCTCCCGCCCTGTCGGCGCTTCTTTCGTGGCTGTATTCTTACGGATTCAAACTTCCTCGGCCGGAGCTGCGTTCTGAGGTACTTTTGTATTTACCATTCCGATTCAAGTAAGCAATTTGTTCTTATTCGTTCTTTGGTTCACATCTCATATTGAGAACTTTGATCTATAGGACCCTATAGGTTAAAGTTGTATTTCGTAGTGTAGGCGTGGTGCCTAGGCTAGATTTACTTGTGAATGTCCCCTGATCAGCCGGATAGTGGTAGCTCGCGTAGGTGACTTTATAGCTGCGTTGAATCCTCTGTAGTCCACTTCCCGTTGATAGGACTGATAGGCTTATAGGTGTCCGGTAGGTAGATTACTCGTTTCTTCTCCTATTCAAGGTCACTTGTCCGATAAGACGATATTATACAAAGTTTACCGGTTATTGGAACTAGAGTACAATAGCTATTTCCTTTTTCTTGATATTATCTAGCCTAATTGTAGGGTTAAGTCTATAGACATTGTCATTATCACAACTGTTCCCTCGTGGATACGATATTTAAAACCTCAGGGTAAAATGTGACAAATGGTATGATATATCGGCGCTATGCGGATAATCCTACTTAAAACTTATTTAATGGAGTGCGTTAAAAATACCAAAATCCACGTAACATGAGAGCACAAATCGGACCCTTGGTTTTTCGACTACCTACTTGAATTGGAAATGGATGCGAGAAAACTATTGGAGACGATTATGTTCGACTCCCCGATGACATTGTTATTGGTTATACTGACACGGATGTGGCAGTTAACAAGCTCATTCAAGATGTTTTCCCGTCACTTGAAGAACATGCAACATCATTTGCCTATATGAGCTCTCGTGCCATTCTATCCACAAAAAATGAACATGTTGATAGGCTAAATGCAATGATGATTGAAAGGTTTCCAGGTGAGGAAAAGGTTTATCATAGCTTCGACACTGTTGTTGATGATCCTCAGAATCACTTTCCTATTGATTTTTAAACTCAATCACTCCAAATGGCCTCCCACCGCATGAGCTGAAGCTAAAAATCAATTGTCCTGTGATTCTACTCCGCAACCTTGATCCTAACAACGGGTTATGCAATGGCACAAGGCTTATGGTCGAGCATTGCAAGACAATGCAATTGATGCCGAGATTGTTTTGGACAAAGCATGCACGGAAAAAGGGTTTTCATACCAAGGCTCCCATTGTCTCCCTCGGATGATATTTCTCTTCCTTCAAGTTCAAGAGAAAACAATTCCCAGTTAGGCTAAGTTTTGCCATGACGATAAATAAATCGTAGGGACAAACCATCTCTAATGTTGGGATCTACCTTCCAGAACCTCGTGTTCTCGCATGGTCGACTTTATGTTGGTTTATCAAGGGGGGTGTCAAGATCAACAACGAGGAGTTCTAGCAAGACCAAAACAAAAATTGGATCCTACAGGAAAGAGCACCATGAATATTGTTTATAAAGACGCCCTAAATTGGTGATTCATGGTGTGTGCTTCATATTTATATTCTTTCGGGCGTGTGCTTCATACTTTAAATTTTTGTCATGTTGGTAAACCATTATATTTTTTTTTTGGATTACTAATTTATGGTTTTTCGTTTGCATTACCACTCTTGCAGGTGCGAAGAGTTCACAACATACCCTGTATAATATACATCCCAGCCAATGGCAATGCCATCTTCAGGCTATATCAGACCAGTATGTTTTCTTTGATCTTCCTCCTGTGTTGGTAATGCAAATTCAAACAGTATGCATATGCTGCTGGGTTAGCTGCAGGAGTCTGGATTAAATAGCAGGTATTTGCAGGCTCACACATACGGAGAACGCAACAGGGAGAAGAGAGCTGATCCTTGGTTTAAGGCGGTTTCAAGATCAATCGATTTGGCAAATGTTGTCGCAGGGTACAACGTTTAAATGAACCATGTACTTGATATACGGTGTAATTGCAAGAAAAAAGTTTGCATTTCTCTTTTCAGTTGTTGTATTTTGTTCTCTGGACCACAATGGTGGATTTAGCCTTGCTTTATAGAATCATGATTGCTTAAACATGGCTATTTGGACTATGAAAAAAATATTATTTTTGGTTGTTTTTATGTCCGTTTCTAAAATAAAGCCGTAGCGTTAGCACGGGCACTATACTAGTACTCGTAGGAGTATACTTACCTCAAAAGAAGATGGAACCTCAAAGAAGATGTAACACAGGAACAATGCTGTTAGTAATTTACCGGTTTACACTGTATATGGACATAAAATTACATTTATTTTAGTCAAACCGGACATGGGGATATAAAAAACAAAATATGTGACGTCCACTTTGTGTAGGGTCCATTAGCACTGCGTTGGGCATCATTTTTTTTTTGCTGACAACTTGATGCTCGCTATAGTGGTCAGACCCGTTGCCAGTATGCACAGGCTCACAACTTGTTTTGCGACCAGCGATAGGTGTTTCTGGGGTCTAGCTATGTGGATGGTTGTCTGAAATTTACTGGCACTCGGATGACGCGTTGTGTACTGTGACCTACTTGGCCACGGTGCACGAGTGTAGGAACGCGGCGGTTTGCCGTGCCATTCATATGCTTATATATGTACGCATTTGGAAATTTGTAGATGCTCAAACTTCGAATCTTAATATCTACTCCCTCTATCTCAAATTATAAGTCATATTAAGAATTACAGAGAGTCAAACTTTTTAAGTTTGACCAAAACTATAGAAAAAACATAAAAATTTATGATATCAAATAGGTATACAATGAAAATATAACTAATAAAAAATCTATCAATATTTAGTTGTTGTTACAATTATTATTATTTTATTATATAAATTTAATTAACTTGAAAAACTTTGACTCTCCAAAATTTTTAGAATGACTTATTATTTGGGATGGAGAAAGTAATTAATAATATATCAGATTTATGATTTCTTTTCACCGTAATATTTTTGTGATTTTTTGACCATTTTTTCTTGAAGAAAATAAACAATAACATATGAATCCTACATGACATACTTACAAATATTGCAGAAATTTGGTTGGGCCATCATCTAAATATTTTTTACTACTACAGATTTTCACACTAGCCAAGATTTAGTTCGGTCACAAACCAAGGTCCAGTTTGGTCTCAGATTTTAGAATCTGGATAAAAGAAAATTTGGTTGGGCCATCATCCAAACATTTTTGTTTCACCTATAAAAAGCAAAGTCACTGAGGAGCCGCATGTGGGATCTGATTGAACTTGGTGACGGCTCAAAGACTTTTCACTGGTATATACAAGGATTTCTTTTTTTGTAATTTTTATTGGTCAGATTTGAAAATATGGATACTAAAAACGGCATGTCTTATATGATTTTTCATTAAAACATAGCATCTTGTTTTATAGATTTAATTGTAAGAAATATTCTAGCACAAACATATTATTGAAATGGTAAACGATTTAGAAATTGTGGCCATTCAAAATCAAGTAAATCATAGAAAGTTAAAGAGGTGATATACTAGTAGTACCAGCCAATCTGACCTCATCCATAACCTCACGTGGATTGCAGGCCATGGCAATTGGTAACGGGAACCCTTCCCACAAACGTCCAGCTTTTTCTCTGTATGTAAATTGAAAAAAGTATCACATGGTCCATTCCATTCCCGAAATAGACAAACACGGATTCACATGGTCCATTCCACAAACCTCACGTGGATTTGCCACACTCTTTATTTAACCTTCACTTCTCATAGTAAATTTAAGGAACTAACCTTTGCATATAGCTTGTCACCACTGTGACAAAAAAAGTTGTTGTGGCTTTTGGACATCAAAAGCATAGCCTGACTGGCTATACATGCTTGGCCTAAAACTAACTAAAAACTCATATCCTTCTTGTATTTTTGTTGCTAACATGCAGGTCACCAACACTGTAAGTATCTTTTACTCTCCTAATCTAACTCTCCCATAGAACATATTATCTTGTTGAGTGTATGTTTTCATCATCCCAAAATCTATTAGTTTGCATTAGATAGTATCCCCTATAAAATTTTAGCCTTTAGTTAGTAAGTCAGTGGCATTCATCTATTATTGGTTATCTTCAGTCAAAGAACCTTCGTCAATTACTGGCCTTCATCAGTCAGTGGCCTTCACCTATCAGTGGTTCTCAGCAACCTTTGTCAGTCAGTGGCCTTCACCTATCAGTGATTCTCAAAGAACTTTGTAACGATCATTGGCCTTCATCGGTCGGTGGCCTTTACCTATCGGTGGTTCTCAAGAACCTTTGTCAATCGCTGGCCTTCACCCATCGGTGATTCTTAGCAACATGTGACAGTCATTGGCCTTCATCATTAGTTAGTGGCCATCACCTATCATTGGTTCTCAGCAATCTTCATTAGCTATTGGCCTTTATTAATTATTGGCTTTTATCTTTAGTCAATGGTCTTCATCTACCATTGGTTATCAATAGCCTTTGTCATTCAACGGTCGTCGTTGTTCAACAGCTTTATTGGCTATTGACAAAGTCAACGACCTTGGTCAGTCAGCAACCTCCGCCAATTATTGGTCTTCAACAGTTAGCGACTTTTCGTCGGTCCATCGCCTTCATCTATATTGTTATCTTTAGTCAAGCAACCTTCATTAATCAATGGCCTTCATCTATGATCGATCAACAACAAAGTGAGTAGCCTTCAACAATCATTGGCCTTTGTCAGTCAGCGACCTTCATTATTCATTAGGCAGCAACCTCTGATAGTAATTCATCTACAACAATCAGGGGCATTCGTCAGTCATTGGTCTTTGTCAATTAGTAAGTTTCATCAACCATCAGAACTTACCAATAATCGACTCCATCAACAATCTATATTGGGCGACCACCAAACATTCAAAACCTCTAACATTACCTTTTTTTTTTTTTTTTGCAGGTTGCATTCTTGAATTTTTAGATTTTTATAATATGCATCAACTTAAAGTTATTTGAGCTAACCTTCGTGATGCAGCTAACCATGCAAGTTCTTAAATGGCAACCTTTGCTAGCCAACAGAAACTATATCCCTCTCATTCGAGGGAAAGCTTATCATTTGTTCAAGTATAAGTATCTATGCAGGGTGCATGATGTCTTCTTGCCCCTTTTAATATTTTTGTGAAACTGTATTCACTTGCATCATTATTTACATACATGTATTATATAATGCATTGCACCACGGTAACTCGACAAAGACCTGTCCACAATCAGGCATCGGGACCGTCACTCTCTAAAGCTTCAAAAAGCTTAAGAGACTTTCAAAAGCTTGAAAAAGCTTCTCGATCTTAACAAAGACCTGTCCATAATCAGGCATCGAGACCTTCGCTCTCTCAAAAGCTTGAAAAAGCTTTTCTCGACAAAGACCTGTCCATAATCAGGCATCGAGACCTTCGTTCTCTCAAAAACTCCAAATACCTTTACTTCTCGCATATTATATGAAATGAATAACCATCTTTTGCAGCAAGTAGAAAACTTTTCGGGTATCGAAAGACTTGCAAGTAAGTCGATATTCGATGAAGATACAAAAAGAGGACCCTCCGTCACCCTAAGCCCAAGGCTATTGGGCACGGAACGACCTCCACGGCACTCGCGCCTGACCTCCATTGCCAAGCTCTTCGGCATGAGGGGCTTCGCCACCATCTTCGGTGACTTCACCAACATCGACCTTGCTAAAATTCTTTTGCAGGGAGACCTTTGCCAAACACCTTCAAAGGAGGGCCTTCACCTACACTTTAAGAAAAACCACGACAACTCGCCTTCGCCGATACATCAAAATAATGGGGCTTCCCCGACACCTTTGTCATCTACACCAAAGTCGTCTACGTGAAACACCTTTGCAGGAGGGACTTCGGTAGGAGGGGCTTCTCCATCATCACCACCCACTAGAACGGCTTAAGAGCCTTCGTCAACACCTACGATGATGTGCCTCCATCATAAAACTTGAGGGACTACATCCTCTTCTTCGGCACTAAGGTCTACTACACCTTTGTCCTCCTCTTCGACTTGAGGGGCTCATCGACAACTTCGCCCCGAACATCTACTTCCACTACTACCACTACATCGACTACACCAAGTATGGCCGAGGATTCACCACGAGCCCCGACCAAGAGGGGCTAGGGAGCACACTGGAGGACCAGCCACTCTAGTGTGTGAAGACTTTTGCCCGACGCCTTCGTGAACAAATATTTGAAGCCCATGAAGACAATGGACCTCTATTCCAAGAAGGCCCGAACATGAAGACTTCAAAACAAAGAAGACACGGAGACAAAGACCTCTCGAGCGAAGAAGAATGAAGATCTTCACGCAAAGGAGACATTGGAGACAAAGATCTCTACTCTAAGAACACTTAAAAAAACAAAGACCTCCAAGCAAAAAAAAGTTTAAGGCGAAGACCTCCGCAAGGAGAAGAGCCGAGACAAAGACCTCTACGCTAAGAAGGCTAGGAGACAAAGACTCCACGCGAAGAAGACCCAAGGACTAAGACCTCAGTGCAAAGAAGACCCGAAGACAAAGACCTTTGCACCAGGATGACATGGAGGCAAAACCCTCCACACCAAGAAGACCCTAGAGATGAAGATCTCTATGCCAATAAAACTAGAGACAAAGACCTTTGAGACAAGAAAACCAAGAGACAAAGATCTCCACGCCAAGAAGACCCAGAGACAAAGACCTCTGAACGAATGAAGACTCGAAGACAAAAACCTCTATGCAATGAAGAACAAAGACAAAGGCCTCGTCTCTAGGAAGCCCTAGACACAAAGCCTAATGCATCAAGAAATCCTTGAAGACAAATGCAGTGTATCGAGAAGATATCAGAGGCATCAGAGAGAAAGACCTGCACATCAAGAAGATCTCAGGTGAAGACTTGGCACCGAAGGAAGTTGATGAATCACGTTGCAAAAGCCAGAAAAGCAGCTAAAGGCCAAAGATGAAGACATCCAGAAGAACAAGGCACTTAGAGCTAAAAACCTTAGGAATTAGAACATGTATAGGTTAGAGTCGTGCGTGTGCTCTTTTCTCCATACCCTTTTTTCCCACAGGGTTTTTGGGATGGAGTTTTTAGTGAGGCACGCATGTACAGGTTGCGCAGGGTGATCCTCGCAACCAAGGTTAGAGTTGTATTGTGCCTCTTCATGTATAAACATCTACTAGGTTATGTAGTACCAGCCATTACCTAGTAGCTGAGGGGCTACTGTTGGGGGAGCCCATATGGAATATGGGCCAACTCCCCCTTGAAGAGGCCTGATAGAATTTAGTGAAGTAGATGAAGAGTAGTCGAAGGCCATAAGTCAGAGGTTCAAGCTCAAAGGTTTTCCAAGACTCAGAGACTAGGGCTCAGAGGTTGTCCAAGACTCAGAGATTAGAGCTCAGAGATTATCCAAGACTCAAATACTAGGGTGTGAAGGTCATCTAAGCCTTAGAGACCAAGGCTCAAAGATCAGCCCGCGCTCAAAGGGTGACCTCCGCTCAAAGGTTCAGCCTTCGAGCGCGCTTGCTAGCTCAGAGGTTAGGCAAGTCAGAGGCCACTTGCCGAACGACGGTCCTTGTATCAGAGACCGAGGAGACACATGTGCATCTTGGAGGTTGGCGACGCTTGGCCCATTACAGGGAAGAGTGCTTCAATGGGCCGAAAACCCAAGTACGATAGTGGCCCATCAGTCAAGACGGTTGAAGAAGAGAGAAGACGAAGATGCCCCCAAATGCAAGAGTACTACACTTAGAGTGTGTTGTGTAAATCATTCATTACCCTAGGGGTATTTTTGTACTCAACCTAGAATATAATCGTACCCTATAAAAGGAGGAACTCACAATAGAAAGGAGGATGGATTTTTGGTGACTTGAAACCCTAATTATTGTCTCGATAATCGTGTCTCAGCTAGTCGAAGGCCTCTGCCTCCGGTTGAGACCTTTGACCCTCAGAGTGGCGAGCTGCAGCAAGCTCTACTCATACATTACTCACCCTGTCGGGACCATTGTCCCAACACTAGCTCCTTTCAGCAAAGCCTCTTCATTCAGGTCCTCTTGATCCAAGCTGCAAAACTGGACATCTAGTGCGGACTATGACTTCTATAATAAGTATAGCATCAATGCCATGTTAAGACGGCAGGGTCGTCTCCAAAGCATTACTTTAGAGGTTAGTAGTTTCTATATGTATGATTCGATACTTATCTTGTTCAGGAAGAAAGATGTTGTACTTCTTATTTTGTTGCCATCTTGTAGTTGAAGTTTATTGTTATTTGTTATATATAGTGTTCTTGCAATTGCTTTTAAAATATACTTGAAGCTGCATTTATGAATGATCTGCAGAATAGTGGTCGGAAGCATCTGTTTGTTGGCTTTGATAGCACAATGGAGGCTGGTCTTAGAGGTCCAACTAATGTATTTGGACATCCAACTGACACACTGGTGATTGAATTGGATCAAGCATTATCACAGTGGGATACTGAGTTTGACAAGGTTCCAGTGAAAAAAATTGCATTTGGGCACTTCCCATTGTCTTTCTCAGCATTAACAGAGTCAGGAATAAATATCAAGGATGTTTTTCTAAAGCAATCATTAGGAGCATATTTGTGTGGGCATCTTCATACAAGGTTTGGGAAGAACTTGAAATGATACTACCATCGGGCAGTCCAGGAACCATCATTATCAGAGCATTACTACCAACTTAACATGCACCAAAGAGATGCAATCCAGAGTAATAAGGAAAACTGTTCTGAAGAAGCAGCTAATATTGAAGAGTTCTGGGAATGGGAGATGGGTGATTGGAGAAAGAGCAGAAGTATGAGGGTACTAGCAATTGATGATGGCTATGTGTCCTATACTGATATAGATTTCAGATTAGGCTCAAATAGCATAATCATACTACCTACCTTTCCCCTTGATTCAAGATTCATGCAGAGAGCCTCTGCTTTTTGTGATTTCAAATGTCATGTCATGGGGGGCATCGTCTTTTGATACTGTGAGAGCTCTTGTACTCTCTAAACATGAGATAGTATCTATTTCTGCAAAAATATATGACTCAAGACCAGGAACTTTTGAAGTAGTCTTTGACTCTAAAATGAAAAGGGTGGATTCTAATGAAACTCGAGGAAATATGTTTTTGATACCATGGAACTGGAGGGCATTTGAAGATTCCTCTCCCAGCCGATATTGGCTCCAAATTGAAGTGACGGATATAACAGGTGGCACAAGTGTCAGCCAGTTGAGGCCATTCTCTGTTAATGGCTTGTTTGCAAGAGCGAACTGGACATGGAAAGAGTTTTTTGTGATGGGTATTCAGTGGGCTTCAATATATCATCCTGCACTGTGGTGTGCCTTTTCTCTAATTTTTTCGTTGCTTCTAGTGGCACAAGCTTTAGCAGTGGTATTCAAAGATCAGTTCACATATAAATGTCTGTGCACAATTGGTAGGCAGAGGACACTGTTGAAGTCTCTAGTTGGTGGTTTCATCTGTTCTTTTGTTGAACTCGCCAGGGTGATTCTTGTATGGTTATTGCTCCTGTTATACGCTATCTATTTAGTTTTTATACCATGGTTATTTTTCGCGACCGGGGCGTGCCCGTATTTTTATACCATGGTTATTTGGTCACCCTATTACTGAAGATGGTAGCCTGACATACATGACATATATAGGTTGGATTCTAAAAGGACCCAATTGTAGCAACGAAGTAGTCCATGCTGTGATTCCAGATGTCATGGTCATTGTTCTACCTCACCTTTGGTTTGTGTTACTACCTACTATTGTGATTTTAGCTGCCATGGCTGCTGAGAGAGCAGCATATCGAGAGCATTATCTTTCTCGATCAGGAAAGAAGAAAGATGATTACTACCAAAAGAGCAGAAGACAGATAGAACATGAAAACTTTTGGAATGGTCGCTGGATTAGGAAATTTCTGTGTGTTCTTTGTGTGGTGGTTCTATGGAAACATTGGAAGGTATAAAAGCACACATACTTGCAGTTATCTCTATTCCAAACAATTTTCCGACCCCTTATCTTTGTGCAGCTTTGCAGAGCACTTGTCAAGGCTTATGCTATGAACCCTTTGCTCCATGCACCAGTACTTTTCTTCTTCATTCCTTTACTCATGGTGTTTGCCATCTACAAGACATGGTCCATTTAGCTGTTCAGGAGTTCCAAAGGTATGCTGCACTGGACTGTTCTACAAATGATCCTTCAATCTGTGAAGACTGAATTGAAGACTAACAACAGAAGGTGTGCTACTTCGATTTTTTCTCTCTCCTTCAGAGAGCAATTTTTGTTAGATTGTTTAACACATATATATAGCTTCCAGCATTGCGCTGCATATAAATGACAAGACTACACAGCATTTCATTAGAATGGACAGTTAGGATCTGGACCAAGTGAGGAAGGGACTATACTGCTCAATATATAGTTACTCTTTCTTTTGTGAAAGTTCTTTTTCCTCCTTTGTTGACCTACCGGCTTTGTTTTTCATTACATTTACGATTTATCCTTGTGAGAAACTTTGGCCATCTGCAGTTTAAAAATTGTTAGCATTGTCATTTGAGGAAAGTATGTTATACTGCTCTATTCAATCCTGGATGCCTTTTTCCTATTTGGAACATATCACGCAAAATTTGAAATGAAGAGGTAATGATTTGCATAGCTCCCAGCTTTGACCATCATATAGAATTATCGGTCATGGTGTTATTATATTTCTTGGAGAATTGTGAGTATAACTCTGCTCTTTAGTCGCTAGTAAAAAATTCAGTCGAACTGGAAATATGCAGCAACTGAGGATGGTGGTGCGAGAATGCAGAGCAGGATCGATTGAAATGCTGCAGGCTAGGGGGCCACCAAGAATGTGTTATGTGAAGAAGATGGTCATCGGAGCTAGTTATACATCACATCAGTGCTGACTGATGATCACTTTCTCACACGGTTCAGTTGCTTGTACTTGTAGCAATGCAGCATGTCTGGAAGAAGGTGAGCTGTGCCTGTGAGGCTGCTTAGGTCTGCAACTGGGTTATGCTTATTCCTGCTAGTTGTGTAGTTACTCGGTGAAATGAAATAGTCGACCGGATCAAGGTAACTGAGGAATGAAGGTTATCTTCCTTTCCTCTTGGTTTTCACTTTTCAGGATTCAGGAATATAGCTTGCATAGGTTCAGTTACAGACTTACAGTACAGCATAACACGAGGCACAATGATACGATGCCTCATCGGGCCCACTTACACACTAATAACTCTTTCACACACAAACACACAAATACCTATTCAATTTCAGAAAAAAAAAAGAGCATGTTCATGTTCACGAAAACATGTCACGAATCCACAGGTGCCCAGTAAAATGGAAACTGTCCATCCAGATTTCCCCGCCTTTATTTATACCTTCATCAGCTTCTTTGATTGTTGAGCAGTCATCGCTGGTGAGCCGGCGACGCTCAGATGGAGATGCTGTTTGGGATGCCCTTGCCAGTGATGCCAGCAGCGTCGCCCTTCTTGTCGGAGGTGCTGGGATAGAGGAGCATGTAGGGGACCTTGGCCGGGCCGCTTCGGTTCTTGAGCCGTGGATCCGCGTTCATGGCCATCACACGGCTCTCGATCTCAGTCAGCCGCGCGCCGAACCTCTTGAACGCCTCCTGCGCCCTGGCATCCGACGTCCACTCCGGCGTGTCGCGCTGGCCGAGGTACACCTCGTCGGAGGAGTGGCTGGACAGGACCTCCAGTAGCGAGATGCCGGCGAGGGCGTGCAGCTGGCTGGTGATGGTGCGCAGGAACACCTTCTCCGGCTTGCGCTCCAGCTCCTCGTACTCTTTGGTGCCTGGAACGGGCATCGGCTTCCGGCTGATGGACGGCCGGTTCGGGAGGTACCCGGCGTACGGGTACTGCCCGAAGTTGACGGCGGCGTGGAGCGCCGACGCGATCCAGATGATGGTGGCGCAGGACTTGACAAGCTCTGGCACCGTCTGCATCGCGGGCCACCAGGGCGCGTCCTTGAGGTCGGCGTGCCCGACCTCGCGCACCTCCTTCCACCATGCCTGCAGCTCCACATCGGCCTGCAGCACGCCGTCGTTGGGGTAGTAGATGGCCAGGTACTCCGTCACCCATTGCTCGATGGCGTGCCATACGGCAAGCCCGTCTGACGCGTACGGGTAGTCCTCGATCAGCAGCCGCACCTTGTACGGGCTCGACGGATCTGGAACGGCCATGCCTCTGCATTGACATTAGCAGCATTTCTCTGTTCTTAACTATACCGATGGTCGATCTCAATGACAGTGGACAGAGTAGAGGGTACCTCACTTACCTCTTGATCAGGTCGTCGGGGAGTGCCTGCTCTGTGAAGTTCCAGCTTCCGTAGACTTTGGAGGATATCTGGAACGCGTACTGGCGCGGGAAGACGGTCCTCTCGAAGAACCCGCCGGCGTTGATGAGCAACTGGCGCGCGCTGGAGTTGATGTTCATCGTGTCGCGGTAGTGCGGGAGCAGCAGCTTGTGCACCGGGTGCGTCACGCTGAGCTGCCGGTTCGTCGCGATGATGAACGGCTCCATCACGGCGTGCGTGTTGAGCCAGTGGCTGATGAGCTGGTGCCAGCAGTAGTCGTTCACGTTGGCGTAGGCCTTGGCGAGGTGCCACACCCACGCCTCCGCGCCGGTGGTCGACGTCGGCGTGTACACGGTGCTCTTGGCGGCGGTCACGCCGTCCCGGAGCTCGGGGAGGCTCAGCTCGATGGCCAGCGGCGCGAGCGTGCCGTCGCCGCGCAGGAACAGCAGGGTCCTGGCAGCGTAGATGAAGTTGCCTTCGATATTATTGATGTTGACGAGGAACGGCATGAAGTTGTCGTGGTGGTCCAGGATGTAGAGCCGGTTGCTGTCCAGTGCCTGCTGCACGGTGAGGCCCTCGAGGTTCTTCTCGATGTGCGCCTCCGTCATGGTGCTCGTGTGGTCACCGTACATGCTCGGGTCGAGACTGCTTCTCGGAGGGAACACCTGGACGCAGCACATTAGCATGTCAGAATTTATAAGATGAACTCATGATGCATCGTCTCATGAAACATGGGATAACTTCACAAACCAGACACATCAGAACAACTGATAATGCATGTTTATCGATCGCGCTCACCGTGAGGCGCGTGATGATCATGGGGTTTACACCAGCAAGAATCTCCCGTGCGAACTCTTCATCGGTCATCCAAGCTTTCTTGTCCTCTGTATATGCATGTCAGAATTATTGATTATCGGTAGGTTTAAGCAATGCAAAGAGTCAAAGAAATCCGCGTGTGCACGCAACGCAGAGATCGATGATGGATGTTTTGACCTTTGATGATTTGTGGGACGGGGTGCTTAAGGAGGTAGTCGCCGCCGGCGGGAAGGATATCCCTGACGAGGTGGAGTGGGATCTGCTTCCGCAGCTCCTCGAGGGCTTGGATTTTGGGCAGCTTGATCCCGCCCTCGTAGAGCTTGATGATGTCGTTGAAGGAGTCGAACTCGCCTGGCGAGATGTCGAAAATGCTGGTCCCAAACGACTTGATCACGAAACCGTAGAAGTCCGTCTTCTTGATCTGCCCGAACACCTCATCGTGCGGCACGTAGATGTCGCCCTCCACTAGCGGCGTCAGCGTGCTCTCACAGCTGGGGTCTGCACGATGCGGCACGTAGATGTCGCCATTGTTGCAGTTTCAAGAGGGACAGCGATCCGTCAGCCGTCACAGCACTTGGTTAAATTTGTGGTGAAACAGCAAAAAAAAAAAAAGGATCTTGGGAGACAGAGACGACACACCGGTTTTGGTGGGTTTCCGACCGGTGCGGCAGCGGCGCGGGTAGGGGAATTCCTTGGAGCCGCCGAGGGTGGGGCGCGGGTTGCCGCGGTCGGGGTTGCCGATGTCGTTGTAGACGTCGTAGCGGTAGACGCGTTCGTGCGCCTTGTAGGGGCCTTGCTGGTCGTCGCCCCTCAGGATCCGGAGCTCGTCGTCGCGGTAAGGCTTCAGCGCCTCTGGCATCTGGTCCGGCAAGTACGTCTGCATGCATCGCCATCCCCGCCCGCCGTCAGCGGGCGCACAAGCGCGCGTCATGCTTGTGTTAGTACGCCGACGATCCATAAATAATCTAAAAGAAGATGGATTATTGCGTCGCTCACGTACGTCGTTTGTGAAGAAGACGCGGTTGTAATGGTACTTGCACTGCGGGTACACCCATGAGTTGGCGACGAAGACGATGGTGCCACGGCCGGGGACGTCGTCGAGGGTGATGGTCTTGAGGAAGAACTCGGAGGCGTGGTTGTTCCTGACGATGACGGCGCCTGGCACGCCGTGCTTCTCCACCTCCCAGTCGAACCTGACGCGGAACGTGGAGTCGCTGGACGTCGTCAGCGAGGGCAGCTTCGTCAGCCATGTCTCCAGGCTCGCCTCCGCGCACACCTTGCCGCGGTTCCCGTTGTCTGCCCCGGCGTTACACGTCACTGCCATAGCACAAAATAATTAAACTCAACTCAGGTGAACACGTACTGGGGTCGACGACGGTGGAGCTGATAAGTTGGCAGGTGACGCCGCGGCCGAGGAACTCGCCGACGCCGTCGATGACACTGGCACTGATGCTGGTGACATCGAGGCCGAGCACGCTCTTGCGCGTGACCACCACCGAGCCCTTGAGCTTTCCTTTCTTATTCCCAGTTATTAGCTCTCCGATTCCCCGCCGTCCAAACATCTTGTCCATTGGCTTCCCAGAAAGCTCTCTCTGGCTTAACTAGCTAGCTTAGGTGGCTGTGGAGGAAGTGCTTAGTGTTGAGTGAAAGCTGGCTCAGGCTGCAGGATGTATATATACAGTTAGAGGCGAGAGCTGAATTTATGAAGCGAGTCGAGCTTTATGACAGTTAGGGGAAAATTGTAAATTCATTCACACGCGTTTGAATTCTCCGTGCAGCGCACGATCTCGAAAAAAAAAAAAAATTATAAAACATCTCGATTTTTCACTGATAGTTTACCCTGATAGTTCATAACACCGACAGTGGAAATCTAAAAAAACTAGTGTCAGTACAGATGTTTTCTGCACAACTGACGGTTTAAGATGCACATCCAACTCCGGGATGCAGTTCGCTGCTTGCATTGCACTACCATGTTTACTTCTCATATTTACTAGTTTTGAAACAAAAAACCCACGACTAATGTTTGGAATCCAAACACCTCGGCTTCGTACTCCTTCACCAATCACCAGCAGTTTGGACAGCAGGCTGCTGGTGCCTGCATCAGACCAAGGTGCCATGTCATATAAAGCTAGTAGAATACTAATTGGTACTTAATCCGTTCTAAATTATAAGACGTTTTACTTTTCTGACATCAAATTTGATCACTCGTCTTATTCAAAAATTTATGCAAAATATCACCTATTTTGTTGTGGTTTGTTTTATTAATAAAATTTCTTTAAGAATGACTTAAATTTGACTATATTTGCATAAATTTTTTGAATAAGACAGTGATCAAATTTAGAGTTAAAAAAGTCAAACGTATTATAATTTAGATTGGGGGAGTATTAAGCATCTCCAAGAGCTTTTCTAAAATTGACTCTCTAAATCATCATTTAGAGAGTCAACTGAAAGTGAAAATCATTTTCTATATCTTTGTACTCTATAACAGTTTTTCTATATCTTTCGCGTAGTCTAGAGAGCTATTCTCGCTCTCCATCTTTGGCTAGCGAGAAATCCGTAACAGATGATGTCTATATTTAGATATCCAATTGAAAAGATTGTTAGAGGGTATTTTTTTTCCTCTTAAATCTCTATTCCTGTAAATTAGAAAAGATATAAAGAGTCTCTTGCAGATGCTCTTATGGATTAGCTCATAAGTTGGCTGCAATACTCACACTGTCTCTCGAAAGAATTGGTTTCTAGAATTCGTGCCAATCAAAAGAGTAACAACATCTATGACATAAAATGGTCATATTATTAAAATATATTCAATAGTAAACCTAATAATACTATTTTGATAACATAATAAATCTTAATATTTTTCTAGGAATAGTTAAAATTTTAAAAAATTAACTTATGATACGACAGAGGGAGTAATATAAAGCCTAGTACATGTGTGCACACGGGATTGGGAGGGGCAGCAAAACGCCAACTCTTTTTCGCTACGACCAGCTGCATATCATCGATTTGTCCTTGATCCCTGTGTTTAGCTCGGGGAAGAGATAAACGCCGGCTCTCTTCTCTCTCTTATTCCCTTCCTCGGATCCTCTTCCACGTAGGATTGTTCTGACCTGTCTTTTTTCTTTTTGGCGGCTAAATCAGTCTTACTATACATGCTCTCATGCGTATGCTGATTTTTTGGAGAAAAACATTGTTACTCAGAACTATGAGTACACCTCTTTAAATACAAACAGTATTAGGTAGTTGGGTGATGCGCATTCATCAGCTCGGAGGGATGCATGCAGCTGTCCCTCCCAGTCCCATCGGCTGCTTCTATAGGCATGGTGGCATTCTTGGTGTTTCTTGGTAGTACCCAATGGAAATGTGTCGTCCCAAAAATATTATTGTTTTCGCTTTCCGAGAATCAATTTTAATTTCTTCTCCACGTAGGGATTGTTCGGACTGTTTTTCCTTTTCGCCGACTAAGTCGGGTCTTACTATACTCCCTCCGTCCCATTTTACTTGTCGTTTTAGCTATCAATGAGGTGCAGCAAAGATTCTCTGAAGTAGGACAGTGGCTGTGTCCACATGCATGCTTGAACCTCTGAACCAAGACACTTCAATGTAGTGCTACAACGACATATATACTGGGACAGAGGGAATACATGCTCTCATGCGTATGCTGATATTTTAGAGAAAAACATTGTTACTCAGGACTACGAGTACACCTCCTTAAGTACGAACGGTACTAGGTAGTTGGGTGATGCGCAATCATCAGCTCAGAGGGATGCACTCTCCCTCCCGGTCCCATCATTTGCTTCCATAGGCGTGGTGGCGTTCTTTGGTGTTTACTAGTAGTACCCAATGGAAATGTACCATCCCAAAAAAATATCGTCATTTTTTCGCTTTCCGAGAATCAATTTTAATTCCTCCTCCACGTAGGATTGTTTTGCCAGCTAAGTCGGTCTTACTGTACATGCTCTCATGCATATGCTGATTTTTTAGGGAAAAACATTGTTACTCAGGACTACGAGTACACCTCCTTAAGTACGAACAGTACTAGGTAGTTAGGTGATGCGCATTCATCAGCCCATTGGCTGCTTCTACAGGCGTGGTGGCGTTGCTGGTGTTTACTAGCAGTACCCAATGGAGATGTGCCGTCCCAAAAATATCGTCGTTTTCACTTTCTGAAATCAACTTTAATTCAGCCTCCACGTAGGATTGTTCTGACCTGTTTTTTCTTTTCGCCGGCTAAGTCAGTCTGATTTTTTTTAGAGAAAAACATTGTTACTCAGGACTATGAGTACACCTCCTTAAGTACAAACAGTACTAGGTTGTTGGGTGATGCACATTTATCAGTTCAGAGGGATGCGAAGCTGGCTCGAACTTGCAGGTGTCCCTCCCAAATTCAATCGGCCGCTTCTACAGGCGTGGTGGCGTTTGCTGGTGTTTCCTAGTAGTACCCAATAGAGATGTACCGTTCCAAAAATATTGTCGTTTTCATTTTCCGAGAATTAACTTTAATTATATATATAAGTATATATAATTAGTATTATTGAAAAGATCTTTAAATCTAGATTTTTAATAAATTTATTTAGAGATATAAATATTGTACGTATTTTTATAAATTAAATCAAAATTGAGGCAAAAAAAAAAAAAAAGCTACGGTCATTTTGAGACAGGAAGTACGAAGTACTACTGGTCTTTGTCAAGGTCATTTTGGGACGCTTTTTGTCAAGGGCTCACGCACGGCCATCGGACACCGACGCAGTACGCCGAGGTTGGGTCAAGTGGCTGTGCTCCTGCTCCTGGACCCATCATAAATTACTCAGCGACTCGGCGCCCGTCAACGAACCCAACGTCAGCGATCCTGGCGTCACACAGCTTTGCTACCCTGGTGATGTCAGGTTGGTGCTACAAGCGCCTGCAGCAAATACTACTAGGACGAACCTACAGCATGCAGGGTCAGGGATAGGGACATCCAAAGTAGCCACGCCGATCAACAGCTCCTCGAGGACGCTGGGGTCGTCAAGGTTAGGGCGGGCGGCTGGAACCTCACGCTGCGCGCCTACGACTTCCGACGGTATGTCGGCCCGACGCTGGCTATGGTCAACCCCGACCTCGTGCTGATCACAGGAGACCTCACTGGTATGTCGTAGATCCCTCCCACCGTCCCTCGTCCACGTACCACGTCCTCTGTTTGATTCCTCGCGGTTTCAGGGCTGATCTAATGTGAGATGAAATTCCTCAATCGGTAAATGAGCTGATGTTTTCAGTGCTTCTCATTTCTCAGTTTAAGTGAAAATCAGATGCTTCAGCATATTAGATATGAAATCATAATTTGAGGCAGTAAAATCCATACAGGAGGCAGTGGCCATTTTTCTCCCAGTTGCCCAACAGGGCCACTTAGGGCATGGGCCACTTCAGGTCTCAATTTCACCATTACGACAAATCCATAGAACGGATACAAATTTTCTCCAAATGAAATACTAGGTGGTAACCACAGATTGCCAAGAGCTGTAAACCATCGCATGTAGTTTTGGCTCTTATATTGAGGGATTTCTATTTGACTGTGTTATTAATAGGCAACGTGTACTCTATTTCCGGACAGCCTCTGTGCTAGACTCCTGAAGGCAAAATATTTCCCAAGAAGCTCTCTGATTGATGCAGTACCCAGGAAGTACGAAGTACTACTGGTCTTTGTCAAGGTCATTTTGGGACGCTTTTTGTCAAGGGCTCACGCACGGCCATCGGACACGGACGCTGTACGCCGAGGTTGGGTCAAGTGGTTGTGCTCCTGCTCCTGGACCCATCATAAATTACTCAGCGACTCGGCGCCCGTCAACGAACCCAACGTCAGCGATCCTGGCGTCACATAGCTTTGCTACCCTGGTGATGTCAGGTTGGTGCTACAAGCGCCTGCAGCAAATACTACTAGTACGAACCTACAGCATGCAGGGTCAGGGATAGGGACATCCAAAGCAGCCACGCCGATCAACAGCTCCTCGAGGACGCTGGGGTCCTCAAGGTTAGGGCGGGTGGCTGGAACCTCACGGTGAGAGTTTTTTTAAAAGACGGCAAAAGCATTATTGGATTTTTATTAGATAAGAAAGCATAAACAAACAAGTAAAATAAAAGAAAAAAATTTACACCAGATAGAAGTTCTGGACAATCTACTAAAACTACTAAAATGGCACGCATGCCAAAACAACCCTACTGGAAATAACTTCCTGGAAGGGAGAAAAGAACTGAAAGCCATCTAGGCACTATCAACACGACGCCTTGAGCCCTTCCCAAAACACTAAGTATGTTGGACGTTTTGTATATTTGTTCTGATTGCCAGTTGATATTGCTCGATGTCTTCTTTGCAAAGAAACGCTACTTCTCTTGGCTGTAACGATGTGTTCTCAAAAGTCCTTCTATTTTGTTCCTTCCACACGTTCCACCAAAAATAAATTATAATTCCATCGAACACTCTTCTTTGATTCCGCTGCACTTTGTTGCGGCATCTACGCCAATGATTATGAAGAGAGCCGTATGTTGCAACTGTGTCCAGTAATGATAGTCCAAGCCACTGCCTTAAGACACTACAAGAGATGTGTGGCTTTTTGACGTTTTTAGTATGACAACTAGAAAACCAGATGCGGCTTTGCCGCGTCTTCCTTGGAGCAAACCAGGCTGTGAGAACAATGAAATTCTTAAAGTTCACCTCCTTTAATGGCTTGAAGATGGAGACATGAGCTATGAAGTTTTGATGCATAGAAGCAACAAAGTAGCTAAATACTGTGTATGCTGAAGTTGAAATGTGCTAAACCATGGAACCAATATGTAATGTAATTCCTACTTAGTTGATATATATTTAGTAATTTCAGAGATTTCAAATAGAGGGTGGAAGCATTTATACCGTTTGCTTTAACGTTCTGGTCTATGTTTAAGACCCCCTTGCTTTCTTTCTTTTGGTGATCCATGACTTTGTAATAATTGGCTGTGTACATCCAAGGATGTAGAGGCCGGATATTTTTATCCTTTATCTAAAAAAGTAATTTCAAGATTGACTACTAACAAACTGAGAGAAGGCATAAACGATCAAATTTAAATGGAGGTTGCACCGACATTGTTTGCTCTGTGAACGATGTTTGAGAAATATTATTGGTGAAGTGTAATATAGTGTGTTCACTTAGATCACTTATTATACATTTTGTCTTCAAGATAGTATGAAGCAAAAGATGATAAAACAGGCTTCATGTAATTATAGGTAAAACCCGAATATTTTCTGTAGCTCAATTTATAGTTATGGATGAAGCCTGCTGTGAACGCATGCAGATTGTGCCAGGGCATAATGCAACGATCCCTATCAGAGCGTGACTATCTTTAGTTATCAAACATAGCAGCAGCAAAAAAGTTCTATGGTAAGAACATCAAAGATTGAGCAACTAATAAAAAGCATATTCTATTGTCTTTTATTACCTCTGTATCGGAGTTTTGAAACTTATTAATGTTATTCAGGTGGTTGCTAGGTAAGCTTCAATGATGCTTAATGGTTGATTTCAAGAGTGCAGCCCTTGTTCTGTACAGAGCAAAAGGATACATTAGGTATACAGAGTATTACCAAGTTGAACTGGTTCTTTGAATTTGATAAGGGTTTGGATGTGTATTTTTTTGAAAATTTTCAGTAGATAAGGACGCAGGAAAGGTGTAATAACCTCCTACTAAACAGAAAGTTGCATCGGCATCAATGTCCAAAGAAAAAATATGAAAATGACCATGAAAAATGGTAGCTGCTCCAGAACTATAGATTTTTTTTGTTTTGCAAAATCATCAATGGTCAATACAATTAATTACCACTCAAGATTCCATAAATTTAAAGACCATTTAATCTCTGCAACCTAGAACTCTATAGCCTTTTATAATTGAATTGAACCTGCTTACCAAAATAAAATGTTTCATATTTTTAAGGATAATTGCTCTATTTGGATGTTTGACATGATGGAAAATTTTAAAAATTATCAATGGATATTTTATTAATCATCGAAGCCTCTAACTAATTTGTCCCTGTATAAAAAAAAGTGAAATGAGAATTTTTCTATTAAGGTAGGATTCATAAAGAAGAATAGGAGACATACCTTTATGCTAGCAGCATGTCCTCGCTGGGTCTACCTTCTTACTACGACGTACGCTACAGAACTACAGATCGAATGAGATGAGGGCTTTGGCATGGCAAGCGGCGCTGTGTCTTTCTGAATCAAGCAGCAGAGGAGGCTGGAAACGGCGTCGGAGATCGCGATTCACGAGTTCGTGCTGCTGCGCTACTACTAGACCTCCCAGGCCGCCTCATTATTTGGCTGCAGTGGCGTTCACCGTAGGGAAAGCCTGCGCCGCTGGCTTGCCGCCACCGCAGCTGCGCTGCCGCCGTCAACGCAAGCGGACAGGCCGACTCGCCTTGGTTCCCTGAGGTTCCCGAGAGATTTTAGGTCGGAGTCTTGGCTTGACGGACTTGAGAATCAACCGATCCGCCATTATTGAACTGGTAGCAGCGCCGGTCCGTGCGGCTGGACGGTTCGCGTCTCCTCGCCACTCGCCGTTCCCTTGCTATGGCCTGAAGGAGCACGACGGGACAACGGCCCGAGAAACTTCGGGAGCCGTGAGCCATCGGATGCGTGTAGAAGCTAGGGGACAGAGACCCAAACAGCTCTAGCATCGGACGATTACGTGGACCGATCCACTGTACGCGACGTGGCAGTATGAGACGCCAGATCCTTTGGTGCAAGATTCGTTCTTTTAAAAATAGGTTATAATGTCATTATATCATCCAGTTTATGACATTATATTTTGAGCACTTTGGTTTAGTAACAACAAAAAGTTACATGTCACAAATAATGTCCTATAACTAGTTCAATGTTATCTGATGACAATATTTGCTATGTCATAAGGTCTACTTTTTTAATACAAGGATTAAGTCCACTTTTGGCCCCTCAGCTATTGGGTTCATCTAATTTTCACCCTCAACTACAAAACCGTCTAATTTTCACCCTTATCTGTCAAAACCGTTCACTTTTTGGCACCTGGGAGTGGTTTTGACTGGGGTTGAGCGGTTTTGCATGGCACTGTAGCGTTCTTTGATGTCAATGATGATGTCGGCCTCCTTTTTAATTTCTGAAATTGATATCTTTTTATTTGGAGCTCCAAATATAGCAAATAATATATCAATTTTGATCGTCTCGAGAAGCTCTTTGCAATGGTGTACTCCATTTTGTTGTTTGAGATAATTTTGTTTCATAAAAAAATAAAATACAATATATATATATGTGTGTACTACAGATATCTTTGGATATACAATCGTATATTAATGATATGATATTAATTATGTGTACTACCGTATATTGGAAATTCCTTATATTAATTTTGTGTACTACCGTATACATATATATGAGGAATACGGCCGTATATTAATTGTATCTTGGATATATCTTGGATGCACTATCCTAACTATCAAACTGACCGAGAGACATATATATATATATATATATATACACCTAATATTAATTATGTGTCTTTGGATGCACTACCGTATATTAGCTAGAATATACATATATGTACCTCATATATATATATATATATATATATATATATATATATATATATATATATATATATATATATATATATATATATATACGGCCGGATTACGGAAGCATGACGATCAGGTGACGTACCTTATATATATATACACCTAATATTAATTATTCTCACTTGTTTTGTATAAGTATTTATATTTTCATGAAATAAAATTATCTTAAACAATAAAACGGAGTACACAATTGCAAAGAGCTCGTCGAGGACGATCAAAATTGATATATTATTTGCTATATTTGGAGCTCGAATAAAAAGATATCAATTTCGCAAATTAAAAAGGAGTGCTGACATCATCGCTGACGTTAGCAATGCTACAGTGCCATACAAAACCGCTTAATCCTGGTCAAAACCGCTCCCAGGTGCCAAAAGTGAACGGTTTTGACGGATGGGGGTGAAAATTAGACGGTTTTGTAGTTGAGGGTGAAAATCGATTTTAACCCAATAGTTGAGGGGCCAAAAGTGGACTTAATCCTTAATACAATAGGTATATGACATAGGCTATGTGTCATAAATTATTTTGTTGAATTATTTTAAATATTCTTATCCATGTTGGCATCCCCTGTTGCCATGTCACCAGATGATTTTTCTTTTTTCTATTATTTATCTGAACCCTTCCCTTCTTGATGGGCCACCTGTAGCCTAAATGGGCGGACCAGTCTGGTCTAGCCCCTAAATGGGCAACTTGTGCACGCCAAGACGTTCGGCCCAAAGAGGCCGCCTGGTCGCGAGCCCCTAGCGCTGGGGCCTAACAGGCCGCCTAGACACGCACGCACTTAACCGAACATGGCTCAGCCAAAATCATGCGAAAACTAGAAATTGACCGAACATGGCTCAGCCAAAATCGTGCGAAAACTAGAAATGATCGCGGCGTTGCCGCGTATGGCCAGTGTGTATGTGTGTTTATATATTTGTATCTACGTCGTATATTGCAAGTATATTATGCTATTTATGTATATTCATTTGGAGTATGTATATGTGTAACATGATGTATATTCATTTGGAGTATGTATATGTGTAACAAGATGTACTCGTATACACGAATGTATGAAATATCGTGTACCATATATAGTGAAGTATTATGCTATGTATATGTATGTATGTGATTATTTATATTTGAGTATTTATATTATGGGTTAGCGTTAAATAAAAGAATTAGGAAACAAAGATTAAGAAAAAGGGTATAAATTTATAGGATTTTTATTTTATAAGTTTTTGGGTGGAAGAATTACGGGATTTACATAGTAATTTAAATAAAGAAACTAACTTTATTAAATATTTTCAGAAAACTATAGAGTAATCTTTATTTTTTACAAAAAAATTATAATAGAACATGCATATGATGTTATGTGTTTAGATTGTATTGCTTGTTGTGTAGAGTACAACATACTTGGTTTGGTATTTTTCTGATTTTTATTTGATTTGTTATGGTTTTTATAATATTTCAGCCGGTTTATGTAAATAATAAATTCAGAAAAAAGAAAAAACGGAGTTGGGCCATATTCAGCCCACCGAGGCCTATTTTTGGCCACAAAAAGGCCCATGTGGGGAGGAAATCCGGCCATAAAAAGGCCCAGTTCGAGGGCTAGACTGCGGGTTGATTTTAAAATAACTTCGAGGGCTTTCTTGCAAGAAAATCTGAGAGGGGATAGAGCTGCGGGTTGATTTCTTCGTAGAGTTCGAGGGTTTTTTTTTTTTGTAAAATGACCGATTCTCGCCCGATCTGGGGCGTCCGACCGCCCGATCGGACGGCCGGGAATTGTCGGCGATGTGGCCACTCTTTTTGGGCCTCTTTTGTTGCAGCTTTCGCATGTAGAGACTAGAAACACACAGCGGCTTTGCGGCGTTAAAGCTTTGAAGATTGGCCGGTTTATCTCTTTTTCTTGTGTATGGCCATTGTTTTTTTTTTTCTTTGTATTTAAGCACATGAGTATGAATAATGGTAGCTAAATTGTTCTTTATGCTATGTATTATTATTTTTATTCATGTTATTTGGAAATTATCATTTGTGGATGATTGTATATGTTAAGCATGGATTTTTCATTTTCTTTGTTTATATTTTTTAAGTCCTATAAAGATTGATCGAAACTCTCTTTTTTAATTGATTTATTATTTGAGCATTATTTGGAAATATCATTTGTGGATGATTGTATATGTTAAGCATGATTTTTTTTTTTAATTTGCTATTTATATTTTTCAAGTCCTATAAAGATTGATTGAAACTCTCTTTTTTAATTGATTTATTATTTGAGCATGGAATAATATTTTTTTTGAAACATTTAAAATTTATATAAACTTTTTTTAGGGGTTGTGAATATCACAGAGGATCCACAAACCAAATTTTATAATTTTAAGATTAATATTTTAATATGTAGAAATTATGGAAGTTTTATTTATTAATTAAAAGAGGTTATTCTAAATCATTCCAAATTTGTTTATTTTCCAAGTTTAATATTTTTTTCTATATAGAGTATATCATGGAGAAACTACGTAAATTTTTTTTATGATTTTAGAAGTTGTAATTATTTTTGTATGAAATAAACAAAATTAACATATCATAGAAAATAATAAAAGACACAAAGAATGTGTTCCGCTCAAGAAGATGGTCATTGGAGCACACGGTTCTATTGCTTGTACCTGTAGTCAAGCTTGTAGTAATGCAGCATTGTCTGGAAGAAGGTGAGGTGTGCCTGTGAGGCTGATAGGCCTGCAACTGGGTTATGCTTATTCCTGCTAGTTGTGTAGTGAAATAGTCGACCAGATCAAGGTAACTTGAGGAATGAAGGTTATCTTCCTTTCCTCTTTCGGTTTTTACTTTTCAGAATTCAGGAATAGCTTGCATAGTTTTTTTTCTTAGATTTTAAGGGCCTTGCCCCGGCCTTAGCATTAATTAAGACAGAAATGTTTATAGCGTTCAAAAAGTCTCATTCAGACATTGACCCACGCACAACTGAAACACCTCGAGGAAACACCCACCAGCACCTATTACAAAATTACTCAGCACTTAGCCTAACAGAACTACACCACTTGCTTTCATCCACCTTGTCACCCAGAATGGAGCAATCAACCAGACGAGCTTTGATCTCTGGTCCACATGTTGCCAGTCTTGAGCATATTTGTACAGGTATCGCTCCCAGTCCTCATTTACTTGACTCAACACATCAGACGCTGTGGTCTTGTGCTCACAGATTTCAGCACCTCTAGCTTTTGGTTGAACTCCATCAGTTTTTCCTTGGGACATAACACACTCCAGTTTTGAAGCATATTCATCACACTCTGCATTACTATCCTCACATCCTTCCAAAGAGTACCCTGAAAGCACAAACTATTTCTTAGCTTCCAAAGCCCCCACAGGGCAGCAGCACAAAACATATTCTCAACTAAAAATCTCTTATTACTTAACCACATAGCACCTATAGATTCAAAGGAATTTCCTACATCTGTACCTATGACCTCAGACAAGAATCCAAACTTGTTTTGCTACAACACAGCCAAAAAAGAGGTGATGAACTGACTCTTGTTCCAAACAAAAAAGACAAGATTAGTCTTCTACTTTTCTCCTTAAACTCAGATTATATCTAGTGAGGAGTTTGTTCTTAGAAAGCAACCACAGAAAAAAAGAGTCTGTCTACCCAGCAATCGTTTGTTTTGTAGCAACTGGACAATCGATTGTTTGCAAGCCAAAAAACAAACGATTTTTATCCTTGTGCAAATTCAGTTATTTTCTGCACATGTAACAACCGATTGCTAACTGCCAAAAAAATACATGAATTCTAATCAGTTAAGGAATCGATTGTTTCCTACAATTCTAGCACATGAATTCTGCCAGCCCCAAAACAACTGAAGATAACCAGCCCACTAAACAGCCCAGAAAAGCCCACAAGGTACATTCTGCCATATAGACCACAACAAGCAAATAACAAAAACAATAGAGCCCGAAATCTAAAGTCCATACTGCAGCCCAATCCAAAGGACTACACAAACACATTAACTTCTAAAGGAAGGAAACAAACCAGATCTTCTCCATCGTCGGGGAAGCCTCTGCTCTGCTCTGCCCGTGCAGAATAGGGCAAAACCGACGGCTGACACTGCATCAAAAAAAGGGCAAAAAGAAGGGGAAACTGCATCAAAGAAGAACAGGAATTTGAAGGAGAACTACAGATTGAATTCATACCTAAGGTAATTGCATCAATCTACAACTTTCTGCATATTCTAGACACCAAACTTCACTGCATCTCCTTGTACTATACATTCAGACCGGACTCTTTGAAAGCGATTGATTATTCTATAATGATGCTGCAACTTTATACTACTAATCATAATTTTTTGCTAACCATATATGCATTTATGGATTGCACATGAACAAACAGTTAATTACATAAATAAAATTCTGAAAATATAGTGTTAACAACCTGCAACAAACATACCTATGGAATTTGATCTAAACCTATGTACAATGTTGCCTTATAGAATCATAAAATGCAAATGAAACCTGTATATGTCTAGTAAACATCAGATTACTTTTGTTTTAACTTTGCAGGCAACAATTTGATAATAATCACCTGTTTGGGTAAGTACTCCAACCTACTGAATTGAACATCCAGAAAACAACAGAAATTACAACCTCATACTAGATTACTCAAACTGAAAACTACACACTCAAGATGCTGCAACTTTATAATAATTACATATACTAATCTGCAATCATTTGATAATAATATAAGTATTTATAGATTGCACATTAATGAACAATAGATTACAAAAATACATTTCTGCAAATATGATATTAATAATATGCAATAAACAGTACTTGCCAATTCAACAGTAATCCTAATTTTTTTTGTTTATTATAAATATAAGCAAAACAAAAACACCAGTTTCAACCCTCCTCCTTTACCAGGGCTTGGGACCTGCTATGATGGAACACCAAAAGGTGACCCAGCATAGGCGGAGTTAAAAACTATAAACATCCATGTCAGAAAACAAACATACAATCATACTCTTACAGAGCAAGAGTAGTAACCTGAAATAATGCATCATTATCTATACTAATAATAACTGTATCTCTCATTGCAGGTTGAAATTATGGACGACAATATTTGGTCAAGCCTAACTGGATCCAGTTCGAACCAGCCAAATACAAACAATTACATCATAGTGAGCATAATCAGAGCCACTATACATATAAAACAAATAACAAAGTTTACTGATCAAGCTAACAATTATTAATATGCAGGGAGGCTACACAGGGCTCATCCTAGAACAGATTAGAAACTCTCAAGAAACAGATTAGAAACTCTCAAGAAGACAATGCCACCTCAACAGGGCTCCCAGAATCGTTCACCCAAATGTTACTTGAAAATAACATTAATGAGGTAACTAAATGCATCCTCCTCAGAATATATTAGATTATTTCCGTGCATATATATTAATTTGTAGCATACAAAATAAAATAACATGTTCGAAACCCAAGATCCATTCTATGGAGGAATACAAACAGACTGGTCATTAACAGAGGCTACAATAGGGTATCAGGTACAGCAAAACACATAAACCCATTTCATTATATTTATACAAGCAAGGCAAGCATATTCACTGGCACACAAAAGTAACCTTATATTTTATAAATAAAAAAAATAAACAGGATGAAGAATGGCCAACCATAGCCGATCATGCTTACGATGGTGATGCAACTCCAACATTGACTGATGCTGGGCCACCTGAAACTGAACAATTCTAGTGGCAAACAGATGTATTCGATAACATGTTCATTGATGAGGTAACACTGATCCATTCAAACATTTCATTGCATGCTTCATTATAACATAGACATAATCTACAACAATACTAGCTACTTACTGAACTAACAAATGATGCTGTCATATTTACAGGAACAAAATGAAACATCAGTAGAGGAAAGACAATTCAGTAACACAGCAACAGGAGCAGCAAGTTCAGAAATCATATCTGCAGTCACAGATGCCAATCAAGATGAAAACAGCAGTCAGGAACTCACAGAGGAAGAGATTGAGCAGTTCATTAAAGATGAGCTACTTGCAGTATCAGAAGGCAACAATGCACCTATCGACAGCAAATACACTCCCTAGCTTATGATGAAATTTGAAGACAGACATGCTGCTCATCATTTCTTTGCATTCTATGCATTCCTAGCTGGTTTCAAAGTTGCTATAAGAAATGTTGTAAGAACTACAAGCCGCCAAAGAGAAGAAGAGATAACAAAAGTAACAATCAGATGCACAAGAGAAGGGAAACCAAAAGCAAAAAGTCCATAGAAGAAGAGGAGGGAGAAGTACAAACAGCCATTGGAAAGAAACCTAAAGCAAGAAGGAAAACTAATGTGCAGGAAAAGACAGACTGCCAATGTGTCATGGTGGTGAAAGAAGAAAATGGGATATGGAAGATCATAAGACTTGATTTGGAACATAACCATGAACTCAGTCCTGGCTAGAGGGACCAAATGTTCTTGGGCCACAAATACATGACAGACATGGAAAAGGCCCTTGTCAGAACACTGAACGACAACAATATCCCTATAAGAAAAATGATCTCCATACTGTCATACATTAGAGGCGGCGCAACAGCTATGCCAATAAAGAAGAAAGACATTAGCAAATACAGGACAAAGATAAACAGGGAAGTCAAAGGCTCAGACATGACACAGGTCATGAACTACTTTAGAGACAAGAAAAGAGAAGATCCCTCATTCTTTTACAAGTTTGACCTCGATAAGGAAAAGAAGATCAAGAACTTGTTTTGGTCAGACTGTTCCTCTCTCAAATACTATGCAGACTATGGTGATTGTGTGAGTTTCGACACTACATTCATGACAAACAAGTACAAACTACCTTTCGCGCCGTTTGTTGGAATTACAGGTCATGGGTAAACTTGTATATTTGGATGCGCTTTCCTTCATGATCAGACTACTGAGACTTTCCAGTGGGTCTTTGAGACTTTCCTAGAAGCTATGGGAGGCAAACACCCGCAATCAATAATCACAGATCAAGACAAGGCAATAAGATCAGCGATTCAGCAAGTGTTCCCTATGGCTAAACACAGAAACTGCTTGTTCCATATAAAGACAAAGTGTTACAACAAGAATGGCAAGGTATTTGCAAAAAACAAAGGAATGTACGAAGACTTTGAAGACATCGTCAACAACTCATTAACAGAAGAGGAGTTCGAGGAACAATGGCAGAAACTGATAAAAGACAAGAAACTCGAAGCAAACAAGTACTTCTGCAAGATGTGGGAGATGAGGAAGAGGTTCATCCCAGTATACTTCAAGAAAGATTTCTTCCCCTTTATTCAGAGCACAACAAGGAGTGAAACAACAAATTCAAGGTTCAAAGACAATGTCGGCCCAACCTATAGTGCTATCAGGTTCCTAAAAGAATATACCCGGATCATGGACAACATAAATACTGCAGAGAAGTTGGAAGACAACTACAGCGAAAAAAAACGAGAAAAGAATACATTTTCGGTTACACAATTGAGAAGCAGTTGAAGAGCTCTACAATAGGAACATTTGCGGGAAGTTCCAGATTCAGCTCCAAGCAACTTCGAGGCTAAACTACAAAGAAATCGAAGAAGGAAAAGCATATGATGTCTGGTACAAGAGCAACCAAATCCATAAGGTCCACAAGATAAGAAAATACAGAGTAGACACTGACCTGACAGAAGGCCAAGAGAAATTCACATACATATGTGCAAAATTCAGCAAAGATGGTATTCTATGCTCTCATATACTCAAAGTGGTGGTTGAGAAGGAAATCGATAAAATTCTAGAAAAATATTTCATTGACAGGTGGAAAAAAAAGAGCATGAAGGTACATGTTCAAAGGGAAGAACCCCAAACCATAGCAACAAGTTCCCTGTTGAGGTTCAATATATTGTCTAGGAGATCAACAATATTGAACTCAAAAGCCTCAAAGAGCGAAGAAGCAATGGAATATATATTGGCAGAACTAGACAAACTAGAAAGCAACGTGGACAACATCCTAAATAGATATCAAACAGAACAAGCACAACATGACCAGCAAGGACAAGAGGAAGAAGATCAAAATTCAGCTATTAACGAGGAACAAAATGAAGGAACTCAAAGTACACAAACAGGAAATGCAAACCCAGATCATATCATAAATGATCCTGACTCAATTCAGAGACAAGGAAGGCCACCAAAACCAAAGAGATTCAAGGATCAGATTGAGCAAATTAAAGAAAAGATGTTGGCTCAAGAGAAGAAGAAGAAGCAAGTCAAGGAGAAGAAGAAGCTAGCTGAAGAGAAGAAGAAACTAGCTCTAGAGAGGAAGAAGAAGGCAGCAGAAACAAAAAAAACAAGAAATCAAGTGACACAGACAGTACAGGTCATTATTCAATAAATGCAGTACATACATATATATTTGATATGAGTAATCACATATTCTAATTTAATCAACTAATAATAATTGCAGGCTCCCCGGTGAAACCAAAACCAAAGAAAATGAAGCGGACATCAAATGCTACAATCAATACCAAGGCAGTCAGGATATTACAATCAAATTGACTTCCCTATTATTATATACCTCATGTAATAGTCAGGAAGATACAAGTTCGATTTAAATTTATGTGACAAGTATAACTGCACATCATTTCCAAAACAATTGCACATCAATTGCAAAACAATTACAGTTTCCAGCACATGTAATTTACTTTATTACATACTGCAAGACTTTATTTCACTACTATCAACAGTAAGTAGACATACAGCTCACCTCTACTTTCATACAAACTCTTGCTATCAGCCAAAATTTGTTCACTTCAAATATTTCCCTACAACAGACAAATATTTTCAAGCGATTAGAACAACAGGTTGCAAGTCAAATTAGACAATTACCAATTCAGCATCCACATGCTACCTTGATGGGTCACTGCAATCGTCATAAAAAGTATCATCAGCTCTAATCAGATACCACATCCTTTACCAGCATAACTACAGACAAAATAAAACATAAGTTTTAACCCTCCTCCTTTACCAGGCCTTAGAACCTGCTATGATGGAACACAAAAGGTATCCCACCATAGGCGGAGTTAAAAACTTGTATCAATCAATACAATATATATGAAAATTGACAGACTGCAAAAAATACAATCACAGAAATGTCCAACAGACAAATTATTAAGTGCTCAAATAAAACAAAAGTGAGACATAAATCTCCAAGAGACAAATTATGGATGGCATAACCGAAATGAAGATAGACCTGCATATAAAATTAAAACAGAGTAAGCAAAAGTAAGACAGATTACAAGACGCTAATTTCATAATACATTCCGAATACTAACCAGGCAAATTTCATATACTGACGAACATCAGAAAGGCCAGATCTTGAAAATATTATCAGACTGGTAAAAATCAGCTTCAGCCGACATCATTTCCATAGAAAGAACACGGCGGAATGACATATTATTACCATCAACACGAAGTGAACGACCAGCCATCAATTCTGCATCTTCAGGTTTCTCTACCAACACATAAACAACTCCAGTATTTCTATCCAAAGCAAACTTGCATGTGGGAACAAATTCACGACCACGATTCTGACGAACAACCCTTACAACTAGCCAAACCGGGTCTTCAACATTTAGATCCTTAACAGCAAGAACCCTAGACTGTAGACCAGCAACTAAATTGAAATGCTCAAAAACAAATTTAGAAGCAACTTGACTGCCTATGTATCGATCAGAACAATTTCTCTGAACAAGTATATTTACAAAATTAAGCATAAAAGACATACACATGATCAACTGAATCAGAAAAGGCACAAAAAAATCATACCCTGATACGAACATCGAGATCAATATAAGCTTTGGATGAATCCTTTCTCTCAACAACACTGGCAACTTTGTAAAAGATCATACTATCATCAGCAACACGAGTGGAAAAGGCACAAAAGGTATCACATATGCTATCCTCATGGACAAGAACATACACAACCCTATCAGCTTGATCATAGCAGAATCTGAAATTCCGAATAGCATGAAGACTAAAACGAAACCTCCAAGCATACGCAGCACTCATCACTGGATCATGATGTATCCATCCTGCTCACGAACATGAATATCAAGTGACTCCATGACATATCCGGACACTCTCCTATTGGACCATACATACTTCGACTGATCACGATGAATACCATCATCCGTCATCTGAGAAAAGAGAAAAAATTCAGTCAAATCACACGAAATCGAAATAAAAATGAAGGCAAATGACAGAAAGCATACCTTTCAATAAGTGAGAGAGTAAAATAACTGAACCAGGCAGGATGAGACAAGATTGCAATTACGATAACAAAACAAACCCCTATATATACAACTGCAACAGAACATACATAGATTCAGTCTTACTAAATATCAGGTCGAGAAAAAAACAAATCGTATAGGTTGTTACTTAATTAGTGGAGCACATGAATACAACACAAGTAAATGCAGAGTGAAATACTAAAAATAACCCAAACATGTAATAAAACAGTCAAACAGCCGTAACATCTAAATATTAAAACAAACATATAAACAACAACAAACACAGGGGAAAAACAAGAATGACTTTTTAAAATTCAAAGCAAAATGCGAAAAAGAAAACACAAGCAAAAAATAAGGAAAACACAAGTTCCAACCCTCCTCCTTTATCAGGGCTTGGGACCTGCTATGATGAAACACCACAAGATGACCCGGCATAGGCGGAGTTAAAAAACTGTGAAGATCCTTAAAACATAATACAAAAAATATACTTACAGACAGATCAAGAATGACAAGGACAATAAATATAACTTTTTTTTTCAGCAAACAATATACAACTATATGACCAAAAAACTAAACAATGCACAATAAAAATAAATAAACAATATACAAATTTACAATTTTTTTTCCATGCAAAGACAGGAAACAATTTATAGAACAATATAACCAACTATGACAAAAAAATAATCCTTAAACAATCAACAAAGATACAACAATATGACCAAAGATACAACAATGCACAATAATACAATTTTTTCTATGAAAATACAGGAAATAATTTATAACCAACTCTGAAACATATACAATTATATATCCCACTATCATAAAAATGAATAAATAATCTACAAATTTACAATTTTTTCTATGCAAAGACAGGAAATAATTTAAAAGCAATTCTGAAACATATAGAACAATATAACCAACTCTCACAAAAAAAATAATCATTAAACAATCAACAAAGATACAATTTTTTTTTTCTATGGAAAGACAGGAAACAATAATTATCCAACTCTAAAATTCATAAGTACTTAACCAAGAATAAGAAACAATAAAAAATTATTTAACCAACTCTGTAACAATAATATTCAAACAACTGTCTTGCACAATCACAAAACCATATATGAAAGTCTAACAAAATTTAAAACAATAACTAACAAAGGATGATTGTTCATATGATCCAAAAAGAAAAACAACAAATCAGGATATCTCTTGCAAGCTCTCATAGACCTGAAAAATAAAAAAAGGAATCATATTCAATAAATAAAATCTAACTAAACTGATGACATCAACAAAAAAAATATTGCAAGTACCATTACCTCTCGACTCTAGATGGGCCAACATGTTCACGATTGTAATCGATTGAAAACCATATCATTGACCCGACTTGATGTGGAACTGCGGAATATCGGCTTCACTATACTTCTCCATCATGTTGATACTAACTTCAAAATACTCTAAGTTCTTTATAGCATATATACCACTATCTTCAATGATCTTTGAAAAATATGATCGCAAAACCAAACAATATAAAACAATAATATAAGCGCAAAAAAAAATATTTGATATTAATCAAATAGCACCGCATTTCACCTACTTCTCGGTTCTTTGTGGAACAGATCCAAAGAAAACATGATATCCACGGAAGCTAAAGTCAATCCTAACAACTTTATTCCACACAAGTAATCAAATTTTCCAGCTACAAAACCATAACCAACAAAACAAATTGAATTATCAAAATTAACCACGACATGCAAGAAACAAAGTCGACTATAAACAGATGAAACAATTCACACTTACAAATTCATCTTTAACAGGTTTTAAGGAATGACATATCTGTCCCACAAATAGTTTGGCATGGATCTAAGTTTATACAAAATCTCGACCAAGGCACACAACAACCACATACCAACGAGCATAGAACAGAATGGAAAATATAGCTGCAAAAAAATTTTACAAAAACGATGTCAATGAAGAGCTTATGTGTAGCATCAAAACAAAAATACGTAGTAACTTACATATTGGCTCGCGGATAAAGATCTAGCACGATGAGCACCTTTAAAGCATCTCACGCTAGTCTCAAATAATGATTCCTCATCTTTATCTTCACGGCCATGATTGCCAATCGATAGTCCTACAAATTATCCAAGTAACCAAAACTATTATCACCTAATTCAAAAAATATAGTTAACAATAAAGACCACAATAAAATAATACTTACACCAACTTTAGAAAAGAAGAAGTGCTTTCGAGATACACTTGGATGACTCTAAGGAACATTAGCCTACACATTGCGTTAATTACAAAATAATGCACCTTTCCACCAGGGCTCAAAGAGGACACAAGTGGGCTTATTTGGACAACCACAAGGCCATAATCAATCATTCTAAGTCTGTACACAATAAAAGGGGATAATTTTTATTACATAACATGCAATAACAAAATAGGTAAACAAATGATACAAACTACCAAACCTTTCATACTTATCTCAAGTTTTCCTTCGTTTCCGCCATCTTCAAAACAGCTTCATACACAAGTGACTCATGTCTCGAAACTTTGACACTTGACTTAGCCACCATGTAGGGACTCATCTTGAATTTTGCTAGGCTGAACAAGACGCCTAGGGCGATGAACGACAAGTTTTGCTTTGGATGACTCCAAAACACATCCACTAGACATTGATTCATCACTCAAAATGAATCCAATGCTCCCCATAGACCTTGATGACTTTCCAACAACTGAATTGCAATTAAGAGCTGAAGTATTTGGGCCAAGTAGGGAGTAGGTGTATGCATAACAAAAAAAAAATCAAAATGTTGAAGTATTGGAAACATACTACCAAACTCAGATATCAAGCTAATTGAATTTGAAACTACAACTACCAAACAAGCCACATTTTAAATAAATAACAAGTCTCAAACAAATAAATAATACATAACTTCCACTTGTTTCAAATTTACAAATACACCACTCTACCCTCCTTCAACTACCACGCCACAACCAAAATAAAGCCAAATAAAGGCACAGTCTTCCAAATTATAATATAGTTATTTACGCCTATTTACAATTCGAATAGTCGCTCCATCGGGACTTATTGCAGCAAGAGGAACACAATCAGTGTCTCGTCGTCGCCATTTGTCGATATAATCGATAAAAAGGTAAAGACTCCATTTGAATATAGTCCTAAAACATGCACAAACAAAACTAATATATTAGTTTAAAAATATTGAATATAACAAAACAAAACTAACAATCAAATCTTTTCTAATACACATGCTTACAGTTTCAACAGGGTCATGTCTTTCCGCCTATATTTCTAGACAGGGTTCTCATTCCTCGCATTATCACTTTGCAACCGCCACCTAGGGTAGAAAGTTTGTGCGGTGCAACAAATACAAATTTTTAAAACTTATCAACATCAAACATAATTTCCAAGTAACTACAAGAACAATAATCAAGCTCACAATACACATACCATAGACATAGCTCTATCTACAGGATGAGATGTTCCAAAACATGTACCAACAGGACGCCTCAAATTAGGATCTCTACTTGAGTTTCCATTATCATCCGGATCTTCAAATAATCGAATAAAGGAACACTAGGACTATTGAATACAGGATATATTTTTCTTTAGGGAGGGTTCCTTCACAGGTGCCTTACGTGCACAATAAAAATTGAAATCCAAAATCAAATTACAATAACACTTCACACTAATTCTGAGAACCAAAACATTGCAATTCATTCAAACATACATTGCAGTCTCAAAAAAAAAAAAAATTTACTAACCATAATCAACAACATTAGGGATTTGTCTTTTCGGGGAACCAAGGGCTCAAAGACCAACTCCTACAAAGCAGACTTGTTCCTTCACGGGTGCCTTACCCGCAACATAAAATTTTAAATGAACTACCAAATTACACTATTATATTACACTAATTACAGAACCATTAATTTGTATTTCTCTCGACCAAATATTGCAATCACACAAAAAAAACTTTCTTTGCACAAGAACCATAATTTTAAAATTTTCCTTTGCACCTTCAAAACATACAATCATGAAACATATGACTCAAATTCATATATCATAATCTTAGCAGGCATCTATTTTTTTTCACCAAAAACAATAAACAAAAATATTTATAACCCGAAGACATCCCAACAATATCAAACCAACGGGTCAAGCACCAACTCCAACATCAACTTGTTCAGACTTCCTAATCAATAGAAAACAAAGAAACCAAAATCATCTCGATAACAGTATTAAATTCAATTAATTGGTACCTATTATTATCTACAAAAACCCACACTCACATCTATATTAACAGTCTCGCATTTATTTGCAAAAAGCATCGGAAGCATCAACAGCAGCATCATCACCAACAACACAAGGGTTATCAGCCGAACCTCCAGTTACATCATTATCATCACCCGGACGACACAGTGGGGACCTCCCAATAGTTCTAGAAAGTCCACGTCGAGTCCTTGAGGCCACACTTTCAGGACTTGAAGTTGGGTATGTTTTTCTTCTTCTCTTCCTAACCAATGTACCTGCTATTGCACATATAAATATATAGAAAAAGGTATAAAGAGTAAAACATAAGGAAACAAATATAATTACAAGAATCTACCTTGGCCATCTGAGTCATCTGAATGGACATCAATGATTACTGGTGAAGATTTTTTTTCTGTCCTCTTCCTTTTGCTTCCACCTGATAAACAAATAACATAAGAGTGCATAAAACCTATATGAACAAAGACTTTAAACATGCTGCGTACACAGACTAAAAAATTTATAGAATCTACTTTACATACCAGCACCAGCTGACTCCTTTGAAGTAACAACCTCAACTGACGGCGACGATACATTTAGAGCTTTCACCTCTACCTTCTGCACACTTGATTCTGCACAACACAAACATGCAAACACATTACTAATCCTACAAAAAAATAGGAGCCAACATTTCATTGGATAGCAGCACATAACAAAATAGATCTAACAGTGCTTGTACCATGGGAATATGACTTGCTAGAAAAAACAAGCTCCATATCAGAACCACCAGAAAGCACAGTATCAGCAACATCATACAAGCCATCTGAATCCACCAACTCTGTTCCAGAACCTGCTTCTACATGACCAGTGCTCGGACAATCCTTATTGCTTTCATCATGTTCTGCTACATCATCTTTAGTAGAAGGAGCAGGATCTTTCACAGATGTATTAGTTGGAACAACATCCACACTAGCAGATCTTATCTCATCATCACCAACAACATCATCTACTGGAGCAGGCATTGCCACATTGGGCTCAGCATCACCAACATTACCAGATTCTGGATGAGGCAAACTAGCAGCAGAACCATCAGCATCAGGAGCTTCATTCATAGCATCAGGAGCATAGACAGATTGCATATACTTGAACATTTTACAAACAAGCAAACCAGGGCGACTATACCCAAGCCTTTTGTGGTGGTCTTGAAATAGCCTGCACAAGTCCTCTACATCCTATAATGTCAAGTTAATCAGCAAAAACAATCTGAGTTAAGTAAGAAATCGTAATACAATAATATGGTTTTTTTAAAAAAGACCCCACATACCTCTTTTGACACAAAAGGACAACGTTTAGCCAAAATTCTCCTGAACTCAGAACAAGAATCTTCAGGTAGGTACTCTCCTGCATAGCACGTGTCCTCAATCGATTTCAACTACATAAAAATGTACTAAGTCAACAGTGATCTAAACATGACACATAATCAATAAGAAAATAAAATTACAACTACAATACTCACTGGCCTCTTTCCATAAATATCACCATAGACACGATCATATGATGCATATTTCTTTATCATTGAGCCCTTCTAAACACAGATCCTTGAAAGAGTTGTAGGAAGCTCATTACATTTTCCTATATTCAGAAAATCTAGATAATAACCCTGTAACAACATTGAAAACATATCAGTACAAAAAATTACAAAGTAAATCCAATTAGACAAAGCAAACAAGGCCCAACAAAAATACATACTTACAGCTAGAAAGTAAATATAGCCACCAATAGTGCCCCTCCCATTCTTTCTGTAATTTAAAATGGAGCTGAAGATCCAATCGAACATAAACTTTGACCAATCCCAATCTCCAACTCTAGACAAATCAGTTAATGCAACAAGATACCGTGGACTCGGATAAGTGCTAGAATTTGCACACATAAACGTAGACAAGGCTACCACCATGAAGTAACAAAAAACATCATCATCACACAACATGTCTCCTACAAGCTTCTCACCGAATGTCTTGATCAAAGGAAGAGATGACTCTTTGATAGCGTTAAGGATATTACTCTTTGCAGAATCACTATAATGAACCTTTAAATCATCACCACCAAATGCAAGACCTAAGAAGAGATGAACCGCCAATGGAGAAAATGGGATCACTTTACCCCAACAACTATGTCCCTGCAGTTCACATCCACCTGATCCGCTATCCACTGAACAAAACCTCTCGGTGCTGAACAACCATCATATTCCAGCAAAATTCCAAAGCCACGGTCCTCAATAATCTTCCTCTTACGCTCATCAAGCTTTCCTATTATCTGCTTACCAAAATACTTGCTATTGAACCGACTCCCAGGCCTCTCAGATATACTTGGACCAGCAGACAATTTTTCTTTACCCTTGCCCCTTGCAGTCTACAAAACAATGAAACAAAAAAAATAGTTAGTTCCTAAATTAAATAAAAAATAAAAATAAAAAACAAAACCTTACAGAGAGTACCTTGCCAGAACGTGTATTAACACCAGACTGTCTTGACACTCCCTCCTTATTGACTATCTTAGCAAACTACAAAACAAAATCATAGTATATACATAAATCTTGGGCAACTAATAAGCAAAACAACAATCAACAAGAATACAGACATCATACACTTTACAAACTCTTATAACTTACACCAAAAAAAGCTTGTTGCGGGTGCTTGAAAGTTTTAATAAGTTCCCCAGTGTTAACATCATCACCATCCAAAGCATTTTGCTCCTACAAAACAGCAAAACCATTTAACATGTCAATCTTATAATGATTAACACATTATACAACTCTAAAAAGCTTGTAGTACTCATTACCTCGCCACTATCAACAACAGACGACCTGACGTCATCTCCAGAATTCATATTCATGTCATCATCACTTTCCACATATAAAGACTCATCATTAGAACTCGAATCAGACATGACTGCAAAAAGGAAAAGAAAATAAAAAATAAAAATATTGCTTGTAGAAAAATCAGAAAAATTCAGAGACCCAATTCAAACCTTCAGCAGCACTCCGCAACCGCGGCATTGCAAGGAATATCACCTCACACAACTGCCAACAAATCAGGGACCACAAGAACAGATTCTGAAAGATTACCAGGTATGATACAACCGACTGTGATTTCAAACATAGATAGCAGACAACCCACCAATAAATATATATAGCATACAACCCACCAGCTATGATACACATGCACACTTACCAAAGAATAATCCAAATATCCACTAACAAAAACAATAGCAAGTCACAAACAATAATATGCCAAAAAGAAACATAATATACCATATATCACAATGAGGTTTATAATACCACCAGTTACTACAGCATCCAGCAAATTACACCACCACACATATTCAAACTTAATATAGTTTAAACATCCTAATTACAAACTAAACAACTACTCCCTCTCCTCAGCAACTTCAGCCTCCCTCACCTCAGCAACTTCAGCAGCAGGAGGCGTCCACGGGCAAACAGGGCATGTAGCACTCTGCATCAACCATGTGTAGATGCAGTGCCTGTGAAAGGCATGCCGACAAGGCATGGCCCTAATCCTCTCCTCCATATATTCTACGGTAACGTTAGGATCATTCTCCCATGGCTCTTCAAACGTCATCAAACAAATAGAGCAAACATCATCCCACTTAATTCCAGTTATATAAACATCTTTCTTAGACCCTTCACCTTTCTTAGGCTTGCTAGTTGCTGCATCCTCTTCTTCACTAACGATAGGGGCAACTTCAGGCACAGGCTCAGAAAAAGAACGATAGCGCTGAATCCACAGACGGCTATCCATGTACGGCCCCCTCCCGTGACGGATACGATCCATCTCTACTCGCCAGATTACATACAAAAGTGAGTACTGATCATAAAAATTATTAATTACAATATTACGTGAACCATAAATATCTAATATCACAACAATAATGAACTGAATCAAAAATTACAAAGACACCTAACTGAACCAACAATACCAAACTGAACTAACATACTTGCAATATACTTCTTGCAAGGAACCCCCAAGGCAGGCACATTGGGAGTTCCAGAATCATGAGCTACTCAAATGTAGCATATAATACTTGGAAAAGGAAAATAAGTGAGGGGCATGATACTAGGCCATCCAAGTTTAATTTCTATGAAATTACTTCCATAACAAAGCAATGCACATGATCAGACACTACTATCCAAGCTACACACATTACAAGTTCAGAGGCTTTTTCTACATCACAAAATCTACCTAACAAGTTCACAACCAACAACACAGGAAATAAACCCTAACAATATGCTTGTTGAGTACAAAGTAATCAATGTATCACCTCTAATATCCTTACATTAGAGACCCTAATATCTCATACAACCAATCAACAAATGACTAGAATCCCCCAGTAGTATGCAAAAGCTTCCCTTTGTTAAAGCTGAACTAGTTCCTGTAACCACATCTATCTACAGCAAAATTACAACCACTGCTGACAATTTCATGCAGTGCCCATAAAAACAGCACATCAGGCAGCATACAAACTACACAAAATATAGGGCCCACCCTAATCACACAAATATAGTCTTATCCAACATAACAATATGCACATTGAGTACCAAACGATCGAGGTATCTCTTTCAATTCCTTAAACCAGGGACCCTAATATCTCATAAAACCAATCAGCCAACGACTAGTAGATCCCCAGTGAGAAGCAAGAGCTCCCTTCCTTATGAATCTACTAGTTCCTGTAAACACATCTATCTACATCAACATCACAAACACAAGCAGATTTTGCAATGAACTATGCCATAACAGTATAAAACTAGTACATAACAGCATCAAAATGACAGGCCACCACACAACCAAATCACAATCCAGCAAGATTGCTAGATACACAGACTCCTCCAATAATAATAATGCCCAAAGCACGAACAGCAAACCCTAAATCCAACAAACCTAACTACAAATCCTTATCTACCACAATTATATGTAGACAGAATCCTCTGAAACCCTAAACAAATACGATGATCCATCCTAATCCAACACACAGAACCCAAATCCTACACGAATCCAGAGAAACGCAACCAACCTTACCATACTCTACAGATACAGAAACAACTCACCGAAGGCGGAACAAATAGATCACGTCCAAGTCACCGAAGCCGTCACAGGGGAGCGAGAGGATCCAATCGACGCAGCCGCAAAATCAACTGAAGAGGGAGCACGAAATGAGACACAGGAGGCGAAATCAACAAAACTGAATCATGAGAAACAAACCTAGCCGCCGGAGTGAGGCACAAAACCACCTTGCCGTCACCGTCGCCATCGCCGTCGCAGGGGACGAAGAAGATCCACTCGCGCCGCCGCCAAATCACCTGAAGACCGAAGGGAAGTTACACAGGGGAGACGAAATCGAGGCGAGTTACTGATGCGAAACAGAGGTCGCCGTCGGAGTGAGGTACAACTTCACCTCGCCGTCGCCGTCGACGTCGCCGTCGGAGGGGAGGGAGAGAATCGCCGCGTCGCCGGGGAAATCACCAGGAGACGGAAGGAGAGAGGGGAGACAAAATGAGGGAGAGGAGTGACTGATGGAATCCCGGCGCGGTTTCCAAAAAAATGAAACAGTGCCAAGGAGTGGGGCCCACCTGTCAGAGACAAGGCGACGAGGCGCGTCGGTGTGGAAACAGACGAGCGCTCTGGTTCGTCCATCGCGCGATCAACGGACGAGACGATTCGTTTGCTCAAAAGGAACAAACCAACCGGTTGCTGTATAGCATTCCTGAAAAAAATGAACTCTAGGAGGAATCTTTAAGTGCCAAATAGCAGGAAAATGGACTAGGATAATGCCCCTAAAATTAACTATCTTGTAAAGCGAATGAGAAGAATAAACACCACTAGAAGAGAATTTCTAAATCGGAGAATCCTCTTTATAAGAAAAACAGATGGTAAATGCAAGTTGAACTATTTCTAACCAAAGGTTCATAAGCCTTACATACACACTTACATCCACACATATCCTGAAAGTGCATTTGAGATTCACACCATCCCACCACAAAACCAGACTTCTCATTCACTATAAAGTTCCCCGTACTGGATTGCTAAACTAGATATACCTAACCAATTGCCCTCCCAGTAAAAAATTGTGAAGCACCTACAATAGGACTATCAAACACATTTGGATTTACTGATTTCATACTTGTGATCAATAAACTGCCTCCAGAGTTTATGACCATCTAGATTATATCTCTTGACCCAGGAGGCTAACAGACAAATATTTAGATCTAGCTTGCATAGGTTCAGTTACAGACTTACAGTACAGCATAGTATATGGCACAACGATACGATGCCTCATCGGGTGCACTTACACACTAATAACTCTCTCTCTCTCTCTCTCTCTCTCTCTCTCTCTCTCTCTCTCTCACACACACACACACACACACACACACACAAATACCTGTTCATTAAAAAAAAAACATTCAGTGGATTCACGTCCGTGTGCGTTGGATGCATTCCCACGAACACGTCATGAGTCCACGACAGGTGCCCATAGTTGTAAAATGGAAACTGTCCAGACAGATTTCCCCACTGCTTCTTGATTGTACATCGGTCATCACTGGTAAGCCGGTCACGGTCAGATGGAGATGCTGTTTGGGATGCCCTTGCCAGGAACGCGGATTTACCGTCTGTACGTGCGGCCGCAGGGCTTATCAAGGCCGTCCAAGTGTTCGGTACATGGAGATTCGCGCAGCTATGGGAATCAACAATGGAAACGATCGGATTGAACATGCAAGGGCAGAATGGGAAATGTACAGTGTAGCAGGTCGTTACCTGCAAGTAGTGGGTCGAGTAGTAACATTATGCATGCGCACAGTGTAAAGAATGGACTGGTAGTGTCAGTTGAACATTTGAACATGAAGCAGGGTACATTGAACCAGAACCAGTAGTATATGAAGAAAAGTTGAAACAACTACTAGTATGTAGAACAGTAGACAAGTACCGATGTTCTACACAAACTCATTCTCATAAAGGAACATTGAGGACTACTAGGAAGTGAAGATGTTAATAAATAAGCAACAGAGTTCATGATGAAGTGGAAAGGAAACGTATGCTCCAAGAAGGCATGTACACTCTCCAAGATTTGAAACAGAACATAGTGTCCAAATCCTGAATAATAATGGAAACATACAAGCCAAAGCAGCATATATTAGGATATACATCATAGGTCATTCACAGTCGTTACAAGGAAATACAATTGTACTTAATACAACCATGCTAGAAGTTCCGAACTTCTTGACTTAATACATAATAGAGTACATAGTGGGAACATGACTAATTAATACAGTTTTATAGGATTAAAATATAATAGGCCATTTTGTCAGAAGTGCTTAAGTTCTAATCATCAAGAGTGATCATCATTTTCACAGGTGCTTTGACATGATTCCCGCTAAGACACATCAATTCATACAACATGACCTTGAAATGTAAGAAATATTCCTGAACACAGGGAGATCAAAGTGTTGATTCCATATACACATGAATGCTCCAAGTACAGTTACAAAAAAAAAAGAATGCTCCAAGTAAAGAAAGACAAACAATTTGTTTGAGATACTCACCCTATTAGAAAGGTGGATCTTGGATCCATCAAACTGTCAAATGTATAGAAGAGTTAAAAGACTTGCCTCAACTCTATGCAAGGAAATAAATAAGATTTAAGTCACCCAATTAAAAACCAACATGAGAGTACCAAGAGAAACAGGAACTTACAAGTTTGCATCTAAAACAGAAGGCTCAATTAAGACTATATCCCAGTCCTGCAAGTTATGCTCCTAATTTGCAAAGAACATCTGGTTGTTCCTTAGATATGTTTGGATGGTGCATTTTATTGAAGACCTCTGGTTGTTCCTTATTGTACGAGGGTCAACGACAAAACATTTGTGTTTGAAATCAAAGTAGCAAGACCAGTTGACCAGTATAAAAGCAAGCACAACAATCTGCAAGTTAGGTAAAATAATGATTGAAGAGGAAGTGTGGAATTGAAAAACACTTGCTTAAAAGTAATATGTGAATACTTGTACCATGCGGCAATCTTCAAGCTTGTGTCGTAAAGAAGACCCAATAAATTGCTCTACAATAGACTTTCTATTGTATGGAATTTGATCGGCCAATGCAAACATCTACATACACAAAAGAGATGATCTGATGAGATATCATAGAATATAATAAATAACTAAGTAATATTTAAGTCAAAGGACAACAGTTGATCACACACCACAAATTCAGACAAGTATTTGGCACCAATGGGAAGCAGGCGTGTCTGAGTACATCATTTCATTGAGCTGTTTAAGGTGACAGATTGCTAGATCACAAATATCATAGCTTAATGGCACACCCTTGATGAAAGCTTTGTGAATCCAAGTACCATCTGTCTCAATGTGCCTTGGAGAAGTGTGAGCCAACCATGGCCTTCAAAACAAAATATAGATGAAGGTGTCTCAATGTTGGAATACATTAAAGGTCAAATAGTGAAAAGTGGTGGTTAAGGTAAAGAAACAATAAATATAACATGCCTGTTGAGATCAGAGTCGCTGCACATTGAAACATCATAAAAAACTTATCAACGATATCTGTCTATGGATTGAGATGGCGTAGGGTATATGTTCGTGGGGATTTTGCCATCTTTTGGCTACCAATAGTTCACTTGACAATACGAGAGTCTGAATAATCATCATCGCAGGGCTTGATGTAAATATTAGGACTGTCCTCAGAACGTGTCATTATTTCAACTAGATCGCCTCCAGCCAATATCTTGCTTAGAGTTCCAGGTGATGTTGTGGAGTTTTTATTTTTCTGGTCAGGAGTAGTAAAGATAGGTGGCTGTATATGCTTAGCAATTGCTAGTGTACCACCGAGAGCATTAAATAAGCTAACAGGTGTTGAAGACCCAACACCTGAATCATTAATATTTGAAATTGAATTATCAGATAAATCATTAACAGACATTGTTCTATTCTTCAGACAAGATATGTTCAAATGTTCCCATGTTGCTCTTCTGGTTGACACACTGACGACGACATGAAGAGAATGTTTCACATTTCATATTAAAGGTCAGCCTAAATAGAATCTGAATACAGAAGCTGAAAATCTGAGTGTTTTAGAGTTCAGAATGCAGTTACCTGAACTAGTTGTATCATTAGTTGTCTTATGGCTGATATTCCTTGAGTAGTAGTCACTCTCTGAAATTTGATCTTCTACTTCATGTTCATCAGAAGCAGACATCCCATTCAATAAAGTCTCTGGCAATGTATAATGTCTGCGTGTCCAGACCGCAAACAGTAAATCAGGCATTTGACTAAACAATTGGATCAACAAATAAATTAATGTACCAACACGGTCCAGATGAAAAAAAAACATATATCAATTATACAGATATCCATAATACCTCGCCTCTTATAAAAAGCAGTAGAGAAAATCAGAAAATAAATAAATAAATATATCAATCAACAAATAAATTAATGTACCAACATAGTCCAGATGAGAAAATAAACATATATCAGTTATACAGATGTCCATAATACCTCGCCTCTTATAAAAAGCAGTACAAAAAATAAATAAATAAATATATCAATTATACAGATGTGTAACTGAACTCCTTGAATCTATGTATGCAACATGTGTTACTAAACTCCTTAAAATAAGTCCTCAATCATCAGTAGTAACATTGGCATCTTTGGAACATGTTTCTGAAATAAGTCCTGAAATAACATGTGTTACTGAACAAACCTTTGGAACATGTTTCACATGAGCAGCTGAGTTTACTGAACTAGCACTAGCACTTAAAATCATTCTCACTCACTAAGGACAACTGCCTCATTCTCACAACTAACTGAAACTCCTAAGTTCCATCATACATATGTATCTGGGTGAACGAATAAGATCAGCATGAATAGTGAGCACACCAAGCAAATTCCTCTCGCTGCATCATCCCCTATGAATAGTAAACATTTGTATAAGAAAAAATGAAAATTGCATAGAGACTAGATTCTTTCAGCTCCTTATTCAATCTTTGAATATACGAAACACAATTATACTATACAGATGTACTATACGTACAGAACAGATAGTGCAAACCATATCTGCACAAGTCCACAATGGACATGTACAGCTAATTTTATTTGTACTAGACATATGTACTACACGTAAAGACTAGATACTACAGAAATTGTTCCTAATACCAGAAACAAAGTACTTTCAAGTTTAACAAAGAGTGAGTTCGTCTACATCGCAATCGAGCTGAACACTTGATTTCTTTTTTCTTCACTGTTCTTCTTCCCCACCCCACTACTTCCTCCTCAACGAGATCCGGCCATGGGCTCCTCCGCCCCTACCAGGCCCGACCGCCTCTACCACCTCCAGAACCCTAAAGCCGCCGCACGACCATCCCCACCGCCTGGCCTGCCTCCCCCCCAGAAACCCCTTCTAAACCCAACGGATTTGGAGATGGAGGCTGGGAAAGACTGGACAAATAGAGGAGAGATCGAGAGTTCCAAGCACATTTCTCCCCTTAAATGTGTAATCCAACATCGCAAACCACCACCACCGCCATCCGCCCCGGCCGGCGACCGCTATCGCGGACGCCCCAGCTCCGTCCACACCCTATTGTGCTCACGGCAACCGCCAAGCCCCCCACACCCCAGCCCCCACCGCCACAACCCCAACCATTAGACAAAAAAATCCTGACGAAATCGAAATCAAGGTAAGCGAAGAAAACACATTCAAGATTACCTCGGAGGACAAATCAAGCGAAGCTGCTCCACCTGCAGATCCTTGGTTTGCCGGCTCCATCAACACTAAACCAATCGCCAATCACTAGTAGGAGAGGAGAAAGTGAAGCAAGAGTTCTGGGTGGGAGGAATGGAGGGGAAAGTGAAGCACAGTGTCAGATGGGATGAGGACGAGCTCACGATGAAGACCACCATTTTTTCCCTTCCCAAAATGCCCTGCCGACTGATCTACAAAAATAACTTCATACAGACCACCGAATAAAAAAAGCACACCACGCTGTGCTCCCACGTCAAATAGATGGACGGTTCAGATAGCCCTGCCGGGCGCATATACAGACGGGGAGACATTTCCCCCTTGCCAGTGATGCCGGCGGAGTCGCCCTTCTTGTCGGAGGTGCTAGGGTAGAGCAGCGTGTATGGAACCTTGGCCGGGCCATTTCGGTTCTTGAGCCGTGGATCCGCGTTCATGGCCATCACGCGGCTCTCGATCTCAGTCAGCCGCGCGCCGAACCTCTTGAACGCCTCCAGCGCCCTGGCATCCGACGTCCACTCCGGCGTGTCGCGCTGGCCGAGGTACACCTCGTCGGAGGAGTGGCTGGACAGGACCTCCAGCAGCGAGATGCCGGCGAGGGCGTGCAGCTGGCTGGTGATGGTGCGCAGGAACACCTTCTCCGGCTTGCGCTCCAGCTTCTCGTACTCTTTGGTGCCTGGAACGGGCATCGGCTTCCGGCTGATGGACGGCCGGTTCGGGAGGTACCCGGCGTACGGGTACTGCCCGAAGTTGACGGCGGCGTGGAGCGCCGACGCGATCCAGATGATGGTGGCGCAGGACTTGACAAGCTCTGGCACCGTCTGCATCACGGGCCACCAGGGCGCGTCCTTGATGTCGGCGTGCCCGACCTCGCGCACCTCCTTCCACCACGCCTGCAGCTCCACGTCCGCCTGCAGCACGCCGTCGCTGGGGTAGTAGATGGCCAGGTACTCCGTCACCCATTGCTCTATGGCGTGCCATACGGCAAGCCCGTCTGACGCGTATGGGTAGTCCTCGATCAGCAGCCGCACCTTGTACGGGCTCGACGGATCTGGAACGGCCATGCCTCTGCATTGACATTAGCAGCATTCTCTGTTCTTAAATATACCACTGGTCGATCTCAATGACAGTGGACAGAGTAAGAGTACCTCAGATCACTTACCTCTTGATCAGATCGTCGGGGAGTGCCTGCTCGGTGAAGTTCCAGCTTCCATAAACTTTGGAGGAAATCTCGAACGCGTACTGGCGCGGGAAGACGGTCCTCTCGAAGAACCCGCCGGCGTTGACGAGCAACTGGCGCGCGCTGGAGTTGATGTTCATCGTGTCGCGGTAGTGCGGGAGCAGCAGCTTGTGCACCGGGTGCGTCACGCTGAGCTGCCGGTTCGTCGCGATGATGAACGGCTCCATCACGGCGTGCGTGTTGAGCCAGTGGCTGATGAGCTGGTGCCAGCAGTAGTCGTTCACGTTGGCGTAGGCCTTGGCGAGGTGCCACACCCACGCCTCCGCGCCGGTGGTCGACGTCGGCGTGTACACGGTGCTCTTGGCGGCGGTCACGCCGTCCCGGAGCTCGGGGAGGCTCAGCTCGATGGCCAGCGGCGCGAGCGTGCCGTCGCCGCGCAGGAACAGCAGGGTCCTGGCAGCGTAGATGAAGTTGCCTTCGATATTATTGATGTTGACGAGGAACGGCATGAAGTTGTCGTGGTGGTCCAGGATGTAGAGCCGGTTGCTGTCCAGTGCCTGCTGCACGGTGAGGCCCTCGAGGTTCTTCTCGATGTGCGCCTCCGTCATGGTGCTCGTGTGGTCACCGTACATGCTCGGGTCGAGACTGCTTCTCGGAGGGAACACCTGGACGCAGCACATTAGCATGTCAGAATTTATAAGATGAACTCATGATGCATCATCTCATGAAACATGGGGTAACTTCACAAACCAGACACATCAGAACAACTGATAATGCATGTTTATCGATCGCGCTCACCGTGAGGCGCATGATGATCATGGGGTTTACACCAGCAAGAATCTCCCGTGAGAACTCTTCATCGGTCATCCAAGCTTTCTTGTCCTCTGTATATGCATATCAGAACAGAATTAACGAGATGTGATTATTGGTACGTTTATAAGCAATCCAAAGAGTCAAAGAGATCCGCGTGTGCACGCAACGCAGAGATCGATGATGGATGCTTTGACCTTTGATGATTTGTGGGACGGGGTGCTTGAGGAGGTAGTCGCCGCCGGCGGGAAGGATATCCCTGACGAGATGGAGCGGTATCTGCTTCCGCAGCTCCTCGAGGGCTTGGATTTTGGGCAGTTTGATTCCACCCTCGTAGAGCCTGATGATGTCGTTGAAGGAGTCGAACTCGCCTGGCGAGATGTCGAAAATGCTGGTCCCAAACGACTTGATCACGAAACCGTAGAAGTCCGTCTTCTTGATCTGCCCGAACGCCTCGTCGCGCGGCACGTAGATGTCGCCGTCGACCAGCGGCGTCAGCGTGCTCTCACAGCTGGGGTCTGCACGTTGCGCCGGGCGCGCCATTGTTGCAAGATAAAACAGCGGGACAGCGAGCGTCGTCACAGTCACAACACGTCAATACAACACTCCTGGGTTAAATTTGTGGTGAAACAAAAACGGATCTTGGGGCTTGGGAGACGGACAGAGACGCACCGGTTTTGGTGGGTTTCCGTCCGGTGCGGCAGCGGCGCGGGTAGGGGAATTCCTTGGAGCCGCCGAGGGTGGGGCGCGGGTTGCCGCGGTCGGGGTTGCCGATGTCGTTGTAGACGTCGTAGCGGTAGACGCGGTCGTGCGCCTTGTAGGGGCCTTGCTGGTCGTCGCCCCTCAGGATCCGGAGCTCGTCGTCGCGGTAAGGCTTAAGCGCCTCTGGCATCTGGTCCGGCAAGTACGTCTGCATATGCAATATCACCATCCCCGCCCCGGCCGGCCGTCAGTGGCCGCACAAGGATGCTTGTGTTAGTACAAAATTAAACGACGATTCATAATCGTCTTAAAAAGATGGATTACTCACGTCGTTGGTGAAGAAGACGCGGTTGTAATGGTACTTGCACTGCGGATACACCCATGAGTTGGCGACGAAGACGATGGTGCCACGGCCAGGGACGTCGTCGAGGGTGATGGTCTTGAGGAAGAACTCGGACGCGTGGTTATTCTTGACGATGACGGCTCCTGGCACGCCGTGCTTCTCCACCTCCCAGTCGAACCTGACGCGGAACGTGGAGTCGCTGGACGTCGTCAGCGAGGGCAGCTTCGTCAGCCATGTCTCCAGGCTCGCCTCCGCGCACACCTTGCCGCGGTTCCCGTTGTCTGCCCCGGCGTTACACGTCACTGCCATAGCACAAAATAATTAAACTCAACTCAGGTGAACACGTACTGGGGTCGACGACGGTGGAGCTGATAAGTTGGCAGGTGACGCCGCGGCCGAGGAACTCGCCGACGCCGTCGATGACACTGGCACTGATGCTGGTGACGTCGAGGCCGAGCACGCTCTTGCGCGTGAGCACCACCAAGCCCTTGAGCTTTCCTTTCTTCTGCCCAGTTATTAGCTCTCCGATTCCCCGCCGTCCAAACATCTTGTTCTTTGGCTTCCCAGAAAGCTCTCTATGGCTGAGGCTAGCTGTGGAGGAGGTGTTGAGCGAGAGCTGGCTGAGGCTGCCGGCTGCCGGCTGCAGGATGTACGTATATATACAGTTAGGCGAGAGCTGAATTTATGAAGGCAGCTTTATGACAGTGAGGGGAAATTGTAAATTTACACGCGTTTGAATTCCCTCCACTAGTCCTTAATAACTTCTCTTACAAGTACTACACTACAAGCTCACAAATTTTTCATTATAAAACATCTATCTCGATTTTTCACTGATAGTTTACACTGACAGTTCATAACACCTTCAGTGGAAATCTAAAAACTAGTATCAGTACAGTTGTTATCTGCAACCGACGGTTTGTGATGCACATCCAACTCAACTCCCGTATGCAGTTCTCTAGCCCGTCAGCTGCTTGCATTAAACCATGTTTACTTCTCTTATTTAGTACTAGTACTGTAACAAAAACCCACGACTAATCCAAACACGGAAACACCTCGTCTTCGTTCTCCTTCACCAATCACCAGCAGTTTGGACAGCAGCTCGAACCCAATGGAGATGCCTCCCAGTCCCACCGGCTGCTTCTACAGGCGTGGCGTCGCTGGCGTTACTAGTACCCAATGGAGATGTGCCGCCATTAACGCTGGTCCTAGTCAAGGTCTGAGTGAGCCGCCAGTGACCTTGGCTCACGCACGGCCATCGGACATCGGAATAACACCGTTGGGCCTAGTGCCCTAGTGGTTGCGCTCCTGCTCCTGGCTGGACCCATCATCATCCATTACTCAGCGACGACTCGGCTCGGAGTCCGTCAACGAGCCGACGTCAGCGATCCTGGCGTCACACAGCTTGCTACCGGTGATGTCATGTTGGTGCTACAGAGGGAGTATGAAGTTATACTACTCCGTAAAGCATCAGACAGGAACATCCAAAGCCACGCCGATCAACGGGAGAATAGTTCCTCGAGGACGCTGCATGGGGTCCTTCAGACAGGAACATCCAAAGCCACGCCGATCAACGGGAGAATAGTTCCTCGAGGACGCTGCATGGGTCCTCAAGGTTTGGCGGGCCTTAAATTCTGCTGCATTAGGCATTTATTAGGCTGCTTGCTGCGTTTAGACTATCCACATTCTTCGTCTTCTAAATTTATCCTCTAAAATGTCTAGTCATCAAGATTCTTTCCTCTATACTTAATTTTTTCCGCACTCATCCATCCTCTATATCATTCTCTATCCATTATAGGGGCTTAATTGTTATTTTATCTAAATATATTTATGTGATATCTTGTTTTGAAGGATTTATTGAAACAAATTTAATAATATAATTAGAATTTAATTTAGTTTTTTTTGTAAGTTATAGTATTTTTTGGTTAGTTGAAAAATGGAACCCGTCCCTAGATGCTCACCTCTCTCTCTCTCCTCACTTTGCTTTCCGCCGATGCATCTGATGCTTTTGGATGTTCCTGTCTGATGGGGGCCAACACCGGTGCGCATGTGAGGGGGGGCCCAGCACCGGTACGTCCGTCCTCTATCCGGCTATAGCTGCGGTGAATGCGGCGGATGACCCAGAATAGCGCTTCTCTATAGCGTACGCGCTGTGGCCCTTTTGTCCGTTATGTGCTCCTCCAGGAGCACCTAACGGACTTTCGGGTGTGGACAGCCTAGAAATTTATCCGCATTCATCATTCTCTATTTTCATTCTCTATACATCCTGGTGATCAAAATTCTCTCATCTATAAATATATTTCTTCCGCACCCATCATCCTCTCTATCTCATGCTCTATATCAACTACCAACAACGGCCCCACTTGTTATCTTCTATAAATTTTATCTAAATATATCTATGTGAGATCTTGTTTTGAAGTATTTATTGAAATGAATTTAATGGTGCAATTGGAATTTATTTTGGTTTTTTAGTTTGTGAGTTAAAATATTTTTTAGTTCGTTGAAAATAGTAGCAATAGCATGGACACTGGCACACAACATCTCGCTCCCTCGCGCCGAATAGCAGTAGCAGTCGGACCCCACATTGCTTTTACAGGATCTCTTCTACTCCGCCACAGATAACGTACCGGCTACCGTTAGCGTAGCATTTACTGGGCCCGCTGCAGCTCTCCATCCGGAATTTTGCTCCTGCAAGATGACATCCCGGATGGCAGTGCAGACAGTCTTAAAAGAGCAACAATGTATGTCAGTTATTCAGTCGTGTCGTGTGTCTGTGCAGTCGTTGGTGCTCAGGATCTTTATCGGGCTGTGCTGGACTCATTTCGAGCCTGTTGGCGACTGCCACGCCCGGTGTGGCTTCCAGGTTCCAACGCTTTTCTCCAGGCCCATAGAATTTAGGCCTCACACTTGCTCTATTCGGCCCTTCTGCCCAGCCATAGCTAGTTTTATCTTTCGTCGCTGTTGATCTCTTTTCGCTAGAACAACGTTTATTGATTTTTTTCTTTCTGCTGCTCATGTCTATGAAGACTATCCCTCCTAACTGTGTTAGGCCCTATTTAGATTCGCTATATGATAATAGTTACTCCCTCCGTCCCGGTATAGTTGACGTTCTAGCCTTCACTGCCGTGCACCATTTATTCCTTAAACCTGGACGTATGTGTGGTCCGGATGCTTACTCTTTTCTCTGTACCTGGACACTCAAAAGCAGCGCCAGGACATCTTCAATTATGAGACAGAGGGAGTAGCTAGCTAACACCTTATTATCTGATTCGGTCCACCTAGTAGGATGGTTGTTATTAAAGATTCAGTTAACAATTATCTAGTCTTACTACTATCTATATTATTCTATAGGAACCGAATTGGGTCTTAGCATTTAAATAGGGTTTCCCCCACCCTATACGGACCTAAAGTTGCAAGCTCATGGCCCGCTAGCCGTCAGAGACCACGCACAATATCTCACGTTGTCTTTTCCTCCTCCCTTCCCCATGCGCCAAGGGAGCTCGACCTCAACAACTAATCTGGACCGGATCTCATATCTATGCTTTGGCATGAGATAGATAAAGGGGATTTTTTTTAACTCCAGTAGAATTCCCTCCCATGAGGAATCAAACCCAGGACCTTGGGTTGATACTAGAACCAGCAAAGAGCAACCCCACCAAAGAGCAACCCCAGCAGGCGCTCTACTTGATCCATTTGTGACCCACCTCCTCAAACTGTTGACCGTTCGATGAGCCCCTTTTCCCATCGACCAAATTTGTCGGCGTCATCCTCCTCCTCCTTGAGGGCGTTGCCCAGGGCATGGCGCTAATGCGGCTTGCTGCTCCCTAGCATTAGTGCTAGGCCCCTCCTCATCGCTCAGCCACTTGGCCAGTGTGTCGAGGATGAGGGAAGAAAGGTTTGATTCAATGTCAAGCAGGGGCGGAGCTAGAGGGTATGCCAGGTATGCCCCGGCATACCCTGCAATTCTGGCAAACGTGTATGCAGGGGCGGAGCTAGAGGGTATGCCAGGTATGCCCCGGCATACCCTGCAATTCTGGCAAACGTGTATGTATATATACGTATTCGTATTTATATATTAAAAAAATAGAAAAACACTTACCTGCTGGAGTATACCTGAGGTGAGAGTGCAAGCGAGAGGCAGTCAGCCCACGAGCCAGCATCAGGCCCATGCGCCCACACGGCCCATGTGACTAGCGACTCGGAGATGTGAGTACACAGTTTACACTTTACAGGCAGGGCCGCAGGGAGCCAGCGCCAATTACGGATCGAGGCAGCGACGTATCTGTTCGACTTGCAGTCTTCGACGGTTCATCTTATCGCGCCGCCGGCAATATGGAAACTGCGTTAACGTTGTGCATTCACGGCGACACCGTTGCTTGCTGGCGCCGCCCCATGACGGACGTCCTAGTCCTGTTCGGCCTTCGCCCTGCCCTACGATCGCACCGGCACCGGCATCTCGCTATGTCAGTGAGTCTGTGAAGTTTTGGCTTTTTTAAAAAAATATATAAAAATAAATTGATGTGTACTTTAATTGCTAATGGTTTTAGTGAAAACAAAGTTACGAAATAAGACGGAGATAGTCTCTTGGATGATTATCTAGTCATTTTTATTGAGCGGGATATTTTCTTTGAAGTTGATGAAGATGATATTATTAATAAATTTATTTTCCTTCCAAAGCATCAAATAAAATAGTCAAAAAATAGCACTGTAAGTCCTAGTACACTTGTATGCCTATATTTATTTAGTGGAAGGTTTCAACATAATCCATGAAATTAAGCCTTATCGTGTTACTTATTAGTTCATATATACAGGATCAAGTTGTCAATTTTATAATTATTATCGAATTGGTAAAATAGATTTACTGAATTGTATATAAAATTTTTTAGCTGGCATACCTTAATCTAAAATCTTAGATTCGCCACTGATGTCAAGTGGTTGATATGGATTTGGCGGCTTTTGTTTGGGTGGTGCCGTCGGAGTGGAAGCAAAATGTCAGCCCAACAAAAGTAGATGGCAGCATAAGTAGGCGATCTTATTGAGTTGCTCAACTCACTTAGAGGGCCACACACACACACCAATTTTTAATTTTAGTTTAATAAAAAACGAGGTAGAATACAATTTCTATGAAACCTTGACTACTCCGTTATTCAAGACTAAATAGATGGAACACAAATTGACTTCATTATTGAGGAATTGAAGGAAGCCTTATTACAATCTTACACAGCCGAACATAACTGTAACGGCTTCGGTAAGGAGTTGGCTCTTTGGTGTTTAAAAAAAAAAATGGTTGTTGGAGTTTTAGACCACCCTTGACGGACCGGGAAACGCTCAGAACTCAGAACTCAGATGGAGATGCTGTTTGGAATGCCCTTGGCGGTGATGCCGGCGGCATCGCCCTTCTTGTCGGAGGTGTTGGGGTAGAGCAGCGTGTAGGGGAACTGGACCGGCCCATTGCGGTTCTTGAGCCGTGGGTCCGCGTTCATGGTCACCACGCGTTTCTCGATCTCGGTCAGCCGCGTGCCGAACCGCTTGAACGCCTCCTGCGCCTTGGCGTCCGACGTCCACTCCGGCGTGTCGCGCTGGCCGAGGTACACCTCGTCGGATGAGTGGCTGGACAGGATCTCCAGCAGCGAGATGCCCACGAGGGCCTGGAACTGGCTCGTGATGGTGCGCACGAACACCTTCTCCGGGTTCTTCTCCAGCTGCGCGTACTCGTCGCTGCCCGGCACCGGCATCGGCTTCCGGCTGACGGACGGACGGTTCGGGAGGTACCCGGCGTACGGGTACTGCCCGAAGTTGACGGCGGCGTGCAGCGCCGACGCGATCCAGATGATGGTGGTGCAGGCCTTGGCCAGCTCCGGCACCGTCTGCATCTTGGGCCACCAGGGCGCGTCCTTGAGGTCTGCGTGCCCGACCTCGCGCGCCTCCTTCCACCACGCCTGCAGCTCCACGTCCGCCTGGAGCACGCCGTCGTTGGGGTAGTAGATGGCCAGGTACTCCGTCACCCACTGCTCGATGGCGTGCCAGATGGCCAGCCCGTCCGACGCGTACGGGTAGTCCTCCACCAGCAGCCGCACCTTGTACGGGCTCGACGGGTCGGCGACCGCCATGCCTCTCTTGATGAGGTCGTCAGGGAGAGCCTGCTCGGTGAAGTTCCAGTTCTTGTAGATGACGGAGGACATCTCGAACGCGTACTGGCGCGGGAACACGGTGGTCTCGAAGATGCCGCCGGCGTTGACGAGCATCTGGCGCGCGTTGGAGTTGATGTTCATGGTGTCGCGGTAGTGCGGCAGCAGCAGCTTGTGCACGGGGTGCGTCACGCTGAGCTGCCGGTTGGTGGCGATCACGAACGGCTCCATCACGGCGTGCGTGTTGAGCCAGTGGCTGATCAGCTGGTGCCAGCAGTAGTCGTTCACGTTGGCGTAGGCCTTGGCGAGGTGCCACACCCACGCCTCGGCGCCGGTGGTCGCCGTGGGCGTGTACACGGTGCTCTTGGCGGTGGTCAGGCCGTCCCGGAGCTCGGGCAGGCTCAGCTCGATGGCCACCGGCACCAGCGTGCCGTCGCCGCGCAGGAACAGCACGGTCCTGGTGGCGTAGATGAAGTTGCCCTCCAGGCTGTTGATTCTGACCAGGAACGGCATGAAGTTGTCGTGGTGGTCCAGGATGTAGAGCCGGTTGCCGTCCATCGCCTGCTGCACGGTGAGGCCCTCGAGCTTGTTCGCGAGGTGCGCCTCGGTGATGGTGCTCGTGTGGTCGCCGTACTTGCTCGGGTCAAGACTGCTTCTCGGAGGGAACACCTGAAAACACGGCCGGGTAAAGTTAATTAATTAAGCCAAAGGACTTCCAAGTGTGTCAGTTGAGGAGGATGGATCGTTCCCTCACCGTGAGACGCTTGACGATCATGGGGTTCACGCCGGCGAGAATCTCCCGTCCAAACTCCTCATCCGTCATCCAACCTGTCTTGGTCTCTGCGTAGCCAGAATAATCGAGATGGAATTGGTAACCATATTCTCTCAATAGTAACTAAATAAAAGACAATGCAAGTTTCGCATGCATTTGCACGCAGAGATGATGTTCGACCTTTGATGATTTGCGGCATGGGGAGCTTGAGGAGGTAATCGCCGCCGACGGGGAGGACATCCTTGACGAGCTCGAGTGGGAACTGCTTCCGCAGGTCCTCGAGGGCCGGTATCTTGGGCAGCTGGATACCGCCCTCGTAGAGCTTCTGGATGTCCTTGAAGGAGTCGAACTCGCCGGGCGACAGGTCGACGTAGGTGCGGATCGCCGGGATCACGGCGTTCACCAGCGCCTTGATCGCGTAGCCGTAGAAGTCCGACTTCTTGATGTGGCCGAAACGCTCGTCGCGCGGCACGTAGACGTCGCCGTCGACAAGCGTCAGCCTGCTCTCGCTGTTGGGATCTGCCGTCGATCGTGCCAAAAGTTAAAATTTGTTGGCTGCGTTCGTGTATACTAGGTTGTTAAAACGGCCGCGGAGAACGAGACAGACACGCACCGGTTCTGGTGGGCTTCCGGCCGGTGCGGCAGCGGCGCGGGTAGGGGAGTTCCTGGGTGCCGCCGAGGACGGGGCGCGGGTTGCCGCTGTCAGGCAGGCCGAGGTCGTTGTAGACGTCGTAGCGGTAGACGCGGTCGTGCTCCTGGTACGGGCCCTGCTGGTCGTCGCCTCTCAGGTTCTGGAGCTCGTCGTCGCGGTAAGGCTTGAGCGCCGCCGGCATCTGGCTGGGAAGGTACGTCTGATCGAACGTGTAGACAAGAGAAGAGTTAAACGTGTGTTGATGATTAATTGCCAATAGACTCTTGTGCCCATTGCGGCATTGTCTGAACTGAAATAGTATGCTGCTGCTAGTACTCACGTCGTTGGCGAAGAAGACGCGGTTGTAGCCGCCGTACTTGGACTGCGGGTAGATCCATGAGTTGGCGACGAAGACGATGGTGCCGTGGCCGGGGACGTTGTCGAGGGTGATGGTCTTGAGGAAGAACTCGGACGCGTGGTTGTTCTTGACGATGATGGCGCCTGGAATGCCATGCTTCGCCACCTCCCAGTCGAAGGTGACGCGGAACTGGTTCTCGCCGGTCAGAAGCGGCGGCGGGTTCAACAGCCATTGCTCCAGGCTCGCCTCCGAGCCCACCTTCCCGCGGTTGCCATTGTCTGCACGCGCGCGCGCGCCGGTCAACGTCACGAGTCAGTACCAGATATTCAGAGCCACAGACGAGCTGACCAACGTGTAAAAAATATCAGGTACCCCTACTAGTATTAGTATATGTTAAAAATATTATCCGTTCCTTGTCTAGATCCGTTTTACTATGCTAGCTAGTGGATTTTGAAGTGGATTCATCGGCCGTCGTTTTCGTCATTGTTCGTCTCAAGTATCCTCCGTAGATTAAATTTTGTCGCTCTCTGTTTTTGAAAACGACATCTTTTTCACTTTATTAATTATTAGCACTACTGATGCATGTAAGAGAACTGAGAGATTCAGAGTAGGGAGCTAGGGTGCTCTGCTCACTGGGGTCGACGACGGTGGAGCTGATGAGCTGGCAGGTGACGCCGCGGCCGAGGAACTCGCCGACGCCGTCGATGATGGAGCCGGCGATGCTGGTGACGTCCAAGCCGAGCACGGTCTTGCGGACGAGCACCACGTTGCCCTTGAGGTGCGCATTCTTGTTGCTGCCCGTCAGGTCGCCGATCACCGGGATCTTTCCGATGTTTCCGAACATCTTCGGTTCTACTACCGGCAACTACTAGTTCCTTGGAGTGGCTAGCTGTGGGCTTGTTGTGGGTATTTGCTGTGTGTGTGAGTGAGTGAGTGAGTGATCGCTGGGCGAGCAGGTCAGCTATTTATAGGGCGCGAGACAGAGCTGGTGGCTCATGAAGAGATATATAATATAAGTCGTCGATCATTATAGAAACAAAACAACGTGTATCACGGAACCGTGTTTGAACTACTCCCTCCATCGGTAAACATAATTCATTAGAGAAAAGTTCAATTTTTGTAAAATTTGACCAACAATGGTAAAATTATATGTAGAATTTGTTTGGCTGCACTCAAATACTCTCTATCCATACAGTTTGGGAGGAATTGAGATAGAATTTAAACTAAAATATATCTCAATTTTTAAAAAACAGTATGAATTAGGGTGCATTTGAGTGCAGCCAAACAAACCCATAAATTATTATAACTTGTATCAATAGATCTGCATTTTTAGCAGTTGATGATATAAGAGAGATTAAGGGTCGAAATACACCTCAATCGTTTTCAAACTGTATGGTTAGGGCATAGAACACAGGATGTGGAGGAAGGTGATTGGAGATTGATATGGGTATTTAGAATGCTTCAAAAAAATCATGGGCGTACCAAGACATTATTGGTGTGCGATTTGGATAGCTCACATATACATACATGCAATCCTTTCCAAAGATGATCCTTGTAGTTTTCTTGTCTTTTTTCGTACCATGAAAAAAATCCAGTTTTAGCTAATTGAATTGCAAAGTACTACCTCTTTCCACACTGCATAAATACCACATAAAGATACCTTATTTTTGTTGAAATATTTAGACTTTTACTTGAAAATAATTTGTTTTAGATCATTGTTTCTCTGTCTATTTGTATTGCTTATTTTCTTTTTGATGTAAACGGAGAGGAGGAGCACTCCCCACCTTGTATTGCAAAGGAGCAGCAAAAGCTTGAAGCTCAATACATACTTAGCAGTTACAAGCTTGGATCACAACAAAGAGCTTGAGATTTTACATTATGATGAAAACAGTTGGCACCAACGAAGGACTCCAGAGCGGTCTCCAGGACGGAAGCGATGCTTCCATAGTCCTGAAAACTTGTTGCTAGGCGGCTTGCTTACAGTCCAGATCACCTCCGCCTGTATTGTCAACATCTATATCCCCACTCTGTTCCAGGCCTGTTTTGCAAAGGGACACGCCAAGATCAGGTGGTTTGTTGTCTCCGGCCCTTGTGCACAGATCCAGCAAGTGTCATCATCTATGTTCTTCTTTCTCAAATTTGCTCTGCACTTGATTCGTTGCTGCACAAGCAGCCAGTAGAAATTCTGGACTTTGGGAGTTCTGTTGCAGCACACAAATTTTTTCGTCATGTGTCCCCTATTATTGTATCCATCAGCAAAAACTTCATATGCCATCGCCAATCAATTTTTTTGGAACAACACTAGTCGACTTTCACTCACCTTTTTCATTCCTATATCCCGTGTTTATGTATTCCATCATCAAGGTAATCTTTAAGTTCTTTTGGTAAACTTTTTATTTTTTAATAAATCCATTATATAAGGGTCTGTTTGGTTGGCGACCAAGGTTGTCACGCCAAACGTTAGTCGTGCCACAGTTTTTTTTGGCAGCTGTTTAGTTCACTACTATGCCAAACTTTTTTAGCACCCTACCCCACATGTCATAAACTCATTGTCGTGTCAAAGTTTGCCAAAAAGTTTGGCGTCGTTTTTTGTTCACCACACTTTATTTGACAGCCACGGTTTACCGAAAGTTAGACGTGGCAAGTTAAGATCATAAACTAAACAGGCCCTAAACCTCTTAAGTACTTATTTAGTTCCACTTGCCATCTTATAAATGTATAAACTTTTTTGTCATTTCAGACAAAGCCAGTTTGGACGCGCTCATGTCTACTACAGACACTCTTGCCAGCGTGCGCAGATAATAATAACCTCTACCCACCGGCGCGAGCAGATAGCTCAGCCAGCTCGTGTTCCACGAGTACACGCGGCTACGCGCTGCCGCTGCATAATAAGCTGGAACAGTGGTCCACACTCCATACTGATCAATCAATGAACGAGCAAGTGGCTCGTGCATATAATATGGATAAATCAATAATGTTAAGAGTTATCTTAACTCAAACATTTTTAAGTTAATCAAATTTAAAAGATCACTAAGACTTATAAAATCAAATTCCCACAAAATATATTTTTTCGTAACATGCTTATTTGGTGCCATAAATATTTATGCCCATTTCTATAAATTTAGCAAAAGATAAAAAAAATTTACACTACAAAGTGATTTATTTAGAGACGAAGAGAGTAGCTTTGTGGGTTTTATTGACGCTAAATCCGGTCACACATAGCAAGGGCAAGATTTTTCAAGGCATACACGACTGATAAACGTGGCAGAAGTAGGTCTAAAATAGCAAGGTCGTCCAGGGGCCAATGAGGTCGAGTTGACTCCCATCCTTTACTCAAAATACCTATGAACGCCTCCTGTGAATGAAGAGTCATCAGGGAGACGCACAACGAGGGTGTTCTAGAATCAGCAAGGCCAACTAAAACATTGCAAAATGCAAAAATCTCATTGGAAGAAGTGTAGCAAGTGACGGAAAAGTTAACGTTTAGAGATAAAAGGTAAAGTTCTAGGATTGGCGGCTAACTAAAATGCTAGCAAATCTCGATGAAAGAAGTGCACAGAAGGGGAGTTTAGAGATAAAAAGTAAAGGTAGATTGATTTTGAGATTGTATAGATGGATCTATCTATCAACCCTTCATGATCCTATCATGTAAATATAGCGGTGTGGACTTATACTAGTGGGAGACTTATTTCATATGTAATATACAAGTTTACTACAAGATCAGAAAAGTTTCCAAAGGAAAAACACGACTTGGGCCAGAACTCCCAAAATCGGCTTGAAATGGTTCCAAATTAAAGCTGGCCTACACCAATTCTACTAGGGCTAGTGTGGCCTCCGCTGAAACCGGCTTCAGCGTAATGTTGCCATTGAATTTTCCCCCAAATCAGCCTAGGCAGGCTGGTTTTTCTGTGATTGTCTTTGCAAATTTTTCCCAAGTCAAATTTGATCCTATTTGTTTAAACATGATTTCTTGGTCTATCTTCGACGACCATATATATTTCGTCCATCAAAGATTCTAACATTTTTTTAGACTAGTTTTGCTGCCAGGACTGTACATTATGGATATTACGTCCGTGAATACACAAAGGTCGCTAGGCAGTACTCGAAACACCTAGAGAATGCAGCTGTGTTCACAACCGCCTCTGAAATTCGATTTTGAGGAGCAGCTCCTTCTAAAAATTATTCCTATAGCAGTGCATGACTCCCGCTAAAGAAAGGTAAAATTTGCAAATGGCTTTGCATAATATAAGAGACGATTGAACAGTAAGAAGTAAGGATACGTGATGATTAGCGTCCAAATTGATCACGTGGAAGTGAGCAGCACGTAGGACACAGCTTGCATAGTTGCATTTATCCAAAAGTATATTACGTACACTAGGGAAGGTTAGTTTAGCTCATGCATGGCATCAATTGTCTTGTCCCACCTGCTACATGCTGCTTTAAAAATCTGAGGTCGTCATGAAGAAGATAAGATTCGCAGATCACTATATCATTATTATATTTTATTTAGTACCCAGAGATCGTGATGAGTAAGCTTGTTTGAAGATATACTATATCATTATCGTCAGGCGGAAATAATAGACGACCCTAGTGGGTCTTGATTACGTGCTTAATAATTGATAAACACAGACAAAAATAACAACCGATCAGAGCTTAGCACATGCGCATGCATGGAATCGACCAAAGATCTGACGTGTTCAGCTTGTTTTTTATATTCCTACTCTTGTCTTCCATCTCGAAATCAACTGATATATGATGAGTGAGAGTTGGCCACTTGGCCTGGAGCAATTGATTGTAGGGAAAAAAAAATGAACTGCAAATTGTATTGCCCTAGCGTCAATCTTAGATTATCTGTTGCACTTGCACAAGACGTGCTTCGTTGCCATTTTTCCATGCGACGCACGAGTTCTGTGTTGGGACAGTATATGCCGATCATATGTCCTTGTCTCCACCTCCACTCAACAATTTGCCGGACACGTCCGCTAGGAGTTGTTGGCTTGTTGCCATGCCGCGGCGAGATCCACGTTCCCTAATCATGAGCATGCGGCCTTAAGCCCGTTGGCCCGGCACGGGCACATTGATTTCGGCCCGGCCCAAGCACGGCACGGGCACGACTGCATAGGGCTTAGGGCCGGCCCGGCACGGTTAGAGGGTAGTGCCTGGGCCGCCACTGAAACACGAGGGCTGGCACGGCACGGCCCGCTAAAAAGCGGAGGCACGGCGGCAGCCCGTTAGGCGGAGAATTTAGAGATGAATTTTTATATGTTGCAAGTGAAACTATGAATTGTTGAAGATAGTTTTGAGATGATTTTAAGAAATGTATGAATTGTACGATATTCTGTAAAATTATTGTCAAAATTCAAATTTAGACGAATCTATTGTTGTTGTTTTTTCTGTTAGCGGGCTAAGGGCCGGCCCTAAGCCCTATTGGGCCGTGCTTTTTAGGGCCGGCACGGCAAAAAAAAAGAGCCCGTAGGGCCGTGTGTCCGGGCCGGCGAGCAGCACGGAGGGCCACTTCGCGCGGCACGGTGGGCCTTAGGGCCTTTTAGGGCCGTGCCCGGCATAGGGCCAGGACCAGGCCGGCACGGCCCGTTGCTCATATATAACATTCCCGCGTATTGTACGATTGTTCGAAATATCCACATCCTACTTCTACCCCACAACGAGATGAAGAAAGTTGGGGGCAACCATAGAGACATGGGCGCTTTGGTCCCCATCTGCTGGACCGAGCTCCAGTCCCTTCCCGCTACTCTGTATTCTAGTGAGAGATCATTTTTATCTCTCTTTCTCTCTCCCTTTTTAAAAATACTATGACCCTATTTGGCTGCATATAAATCCACCCTAATCTAAGTAGGTTGGGGATGAGTTGAAGTATAATTTGAACTAAATTTTACTCTAATCCTTTTAAAACCACGTAGATTATGATAGATTTATATGCAGGCAAACAAACCTCACAGGGGGAGAGGATATTCACCAATAACTTTTTTATTGAAACAGTAGTAAGGCCTAGACGATCCAATACAAAGAATGCAATTTTACATGAATGCGGATATATGCGCCACACACGGATCATATTTTCTTTTTTTTTTTTTTTTTTTTTTTTTTGTCAATGAAGCATTTTTAAATTTTGGTTAAATTTGAGATAATAATTGTTAAAAAAAAATGGAGTGGCTTAGAATTTGGTTTGAAGAGAGTAAGAAACATGCGATGTGTTTACGAAGATAAGATTTGCGTATCATTATATTATTAGTAAAAGTATTTTGATTCGTACATCAATACATTAGTAGAGTATTTTACTATTACTCATCTCGTCAAATAACTAGTAGTAGTGGGCTAGTGGCTCGTTTGAAAGATCTCCAGATCGTTAGGCGGAAAATTATAATTGACGACCCAGTGGGTCTTGATTACGTGCTTAATAATCTATGATATAACTGACAAATAACAACCAATCAAGTGTTCCCTGCACGTACTGGGCGTCGATCTGTGCCACTGTGCCGCGGCGTCCGGCCAGTGTTTTTTATACGAATCTCATCTTCCACCCCGGTATCAACTGATGTGATAGATATCTAATGAGAGTTTGGCCTGGAGCATTGATTGACTGCAGGAAAAAAAATTGCAGATTGTCCTAACGCTAAACTTTGGATTCTCTGTTGCATGGTAGGTGAGGAGGTGATGGCCTAAGGGATAAATGGCAATGGACCGGACGTGCTTCTTGACATTTTTCCACGCGATGCACGACACGAGTTCGATCTGTGCTGGGCACGTACGCCCCAAGTCCTTGTCTCCACACAACATATAATTTTCCCGCTCCCGGACACGTCCGCTAGTGGTTGGCTGGTTGCTGCCATGATACACGTTCCTGTGTGTACGACTAATAATTGTTCAACATGTTCCATGTCCTACGCCTACCGCGATGAATAGGAAAGGTAGGGGCAACCCGAGAGACACATGGATGCTTATGCCCATTTGATTTGATCGAGCTGGGATATATAGGACAGAAATTTGATTAACTAAATTTCTTTAAAAAACTAAGGAGGAAGAAATTCTCTTTGAAACAAAGAAGAGTCTGTTCCGGCATTAACCAGAGCCTGAGCAATTAAACATGAACGAGAAAAAAAAAAAAAAAAAAAACACGCAAGCCAGGGATCATGGAGGCAGAAGCAAATCTCCCCTCCCAAATGGTTAAGGGTTTGTTTGGATCCAATGAACTAACAATTAATTCAACTAGTTGAGTTTTGTAGACTAGTGAACTAGTAGTAGTTGAGCGTTAGATTATACTTTAGTTTACGTACTAGTTCATCTATTTGGATCCTTTTGGACTAATTGTTAGTCAACTAGTTACTAGTTCATAAGATCCAAACAGAGCTTAAGTCATCGCAAATACGAGAGAGCACATTTGTGTGCTGAATGTCATTCGCTTCTCTGAAGGTCATGCCATGCATTCATCGCATCACATAGGCGCCAAAGGATGGTTAGGAAGATCGGAGGCCAAGTTGTTGGATGTTGTTGCTCAGAGGCTGGTGGTAGTGCCCAAACGTGTCTGATTCTTCCATCGTAGCAAGAGAAGTGAGGCCAATGGAGTTCCGATCCACGCCTCTCTGCTACGAGGGCAAACCGAAGAAAATGTGGCGTCCTTCTACAGGATGATCACAATGGCAACAAATGGAAGAATCAGATTTTCACTGGTCTTTCACACTAATTGTCGGTAAAAATACCATTAAATAGGTTTAGTAGTGAGTATAACCTAGTGAAAAATTATTGGGAAACGATGCGCACCAAGGAGTAAACGAAAACGAGTAAATGAAAAAAAAACGGACATTCACTTCATTATTGCGAAACGAAAAGGACATATTACAAGCATACCTGGAAATATTACAAGCACACCAAGGAGTAATAATACACTAGAATGACACAATGCGCGGCGCGCACTAATACGGACCAAAAGCCTATGAACCTTTTATTGCCACGCTTCTCATTCATGGATAAACTTTATTAAATGAAACTAACGGATAACGTACTGGAATCACCGCTAGGTATTCCCTGCATGCAAGTCATGCCCTGTCCTGAGGCAGAGAGGGCAGGTGAGATCAGATGGAAATGCTGTTGGGGATGCCCTTGGCGGTGACGCCGGCGTTGTTGTCGCCATTCTTGTCGGAGGTGTTGGGGAAGAGCAGCGTGTAGGGGAACTGCGCCGCGCTGTAGCGGTTCTTGTAGCGGGGGTCCTTGTTCATGGCCTCCACGCGCTTCTCGATCTCGGTCAGCCGCGTCCCGAAGCGCTTGAACGCCGCCTGCGCCCTGGCGTCCGACGTCCACGCCTCGGTGTCGCGCTGGCCGAGGTACACCTCGTCGGAGGAGTGGCTGGACAGGATCTCCAGCAGCGAGATGCCGACGACGGCCTGGAACTGGCTGGTGATGGAGCGCACGAAGAACTTCTCCGGGTTCTTCTCCAGCTCCCTGTACGCGTCGGTGCCGGGCTCCGGCATCGGCCGCCGGCTCACGGACGGCCGGTTCGGGTGGTACCCGCAGTACGGGTACTGCCCGAAGTTGACGGCGGCGTGCAGCGCCGACGCGATCCAGATGATGGTGGTGCAGGCCTTGACGAGCTCCGGCACCGTCTGCATCGTGGGCCACCAGGGCTCGTCCTTGAGGTCGGCGTGCCCGACCTCGCGCGCCTCCTTCCACCATGCCTGCACCTCCACGTCGTTCTGCAGCGCGATGTCGGTGGGGTAGTAGATGCCCAGGTACTCCGTCACCCACTCCTCGATGGCGTGCCAGACGGCCAGACCGTCCGACGCGTACGGGTAGTCCTCGATCAGCAGACGGACCTTGTAGGGGCTCGACGGATCTGGAACGGCCATGCCTCTCTTGATGAGGTCGTCGGGGAGTGCCTGCTCGGCGAAGTTCCAGCTGGCGTAGACCTTGGAGGTGATCTCGATGGCGTACTTGCGCGGGAAGACGGTCATCTCGAAGATGCCGCCGGCGTTGATGAGCTTCTGCCGCGCGAGCGCGTTGATGTTCATGGTGTCGCGGTAGTGCGGCAGCAGCAGGCGGTGCACGGGGTGCGTCACGCTGAGCTGCCGGTTGGTGGCGATCACGAACGGCTCCATCACGGCGTGCGTGTTGAGCCAGTGGCTGACGCCCTGGTGCCAGCAGTAGTCGTTCACGTTCACGTAGGCCTTGGCCAGGCGCCACACCCACGCCTCGGCGCCGGCCGTCGGCGGCACCGGCGTGTACACCTTGCTCTTGGCGGCGGTGATGCCGTCGCGGAGCTCGGGGAGGCTCATCTCGATGGCCACGGGCACGAGCGTGCCGTTGCCGCGCAGGAACAGCAGCGTCCGGGTGGCGTAGATGAAGTTGTCGGGCAGGCTGTTCACCTCCACCAGGAACGGCATGTAGTGGTCGTGGTGGTCCAGGATGTAGAGCCGGTTGCTCTCCAGCGCCTGCTGCACGGTGAGGCCCTCCAGGCTCCCCGCGATGTGCGCCTCCGTGATGGTGCTCGTCTGGTCGCCGTACTTGCTCGGATCAAGGGTGCTTTTCGGAGGGAACTCCTGTTCGATGAAGCATCGAAGACGCGAGATAATAGTGTTACTACTTGGAGAATTTGCATTGTAAACAAGCAAGACCATCATCCATCAGCTTGATGTCCACTCACCGTGAGACGCTTGATGATAATGGGGTTCACGCCAGCGAGGGTCTCCCTTGCGAACTCCTCGTCACTCATCCAAGCTTTCTTGTCCTCTGCATGCATTGCATTTACAGGTATGTATGTAAGAGACATTTTGCCGAAGCCAGAAAAGAATGATTCATCAGCCGTACCTTTGATGATTTTGGGCATGGGGAGCTTGAGGACGTAGTCACCACCAGCGGGCATGAGGTCCTTGACCATCTGGAGCGGGAACTGCTTCCGGAACTCGTTGAGCGCGGGGATGTCGGGCAGCTTGATCCCGCCCTCGTACAGCTGCAGGATGTCCTTGAAGGAGTTGAACTCGACGCCGAGGAGGAGGTAGCCCTGGAGGATGGGCACCAGGCCGTCCGCGAACGCCTTGATGGTGTAGCCGAAGAAGTCCGTGTTCTTGATGTGGCCGAACCGCTCGTCGCGGGGCACGTACACGTCGCCGTCCACCAGCGTCAGCCTGCTCTCGCTATTGGGGTCCTTGAGCGTCATCTTCCGGCCGGTGCGGCCGCGGCGAGGGTAGGGGTGGTGCTTGGAGCCGCCGAGGACGGGGCGCGGGTCGCTGTCCGGGTTGCCGAGGTCGTTGTAGACGTCGTAGCGGTAGACGCGGTCGTGCTCCTGGTACGGGCCGTGCTGGTCGTCGCCTCTCAGGTTCCGGAGCTCGTCGTCGCGGTAGGGCTTCAGCGCCTCCGGCATCTGGCTGGGCAGGTACGTCTGTATGTACGTACGTGCAGACAAGAGAAGAATTAAACGTGTGTTGGATGCCAATACACTCTTCTGCTCATTGTCTGAACTGAAATTGTATGCTGCTAGTACTCACGTCGTTGGAGAAGAAGACGCGGTTGTAGCGGTACTTGTACTGCGGGTAGATCCATGAGTTGGCGACGAAGACGACGGTGCCGTGGCCCGGGACGTCGTCGAGGGTGATGGTCTTGAGGAAGAACTCGGAGGCGTGGTTGTTCTTGACGATGATGGCGCCCGGGACGCCGTGCTTCTCCACCTCCCAGTCGAAGGTGACGTGGAAATGGTTCTCGCCGGTCAGAAGCGGTGGCGGGTTCAGCAGCCACTGCTCCAGGCTCGCCTCCGTGCCCACCTTCCCGCGGCTCCCGTTGTCTGCCGGTCAACGTCAGCGTCACAACGTATCATATCAGAGCAACGTGTAAAATGTACCCCCTATTTACTATTACTGTATATATATACAAGTAATTATCCGTTTTTGTATCCGGCCGGTTTGTATCGGTCGTCGTTTTCGTCGATGATTGTCTCAAGCATCTGTGGTACTTTTACTAGTCTTTGTCGCTTTCATATTTCCCACATTTTATTTTATTATTGTTACTATTGATGCATGTGCGAGAACTAAGAGTGAGGGAGAAAGGACAGAGGAGAATGCAGGGACGAGCAGGGTGCTCTGCTGAGTGCTCACTGGGGTCGACGACGGTGGAGCTGATGAGCTGGCAGGTGACGCCGCGGCCGAGGAACTCGCCGACGCCGTCGAGGACGGCGCTGGCCATGTTCGTGACGTCGAAGTTGAGGACGGTCTTGCGCATGAGCACCACTTTGCCCTTGAGGCGTGCATTCTTGTTGCTGCCCGTCAGGTCGCCGAGCACCGGGATCTTTCCGATGTTTCCGAACATCTTCGATCGGTTCTTACTAGCTAGTTTTTTCTTGGGGTGTCTTTAGCTAGCTGTGGAATGTTGTGGGTACTTGCTGTGTGTGAGTGAGTGAGTGAGTGATCGATGAGCGGGCAGGCCAGCTATTTATAGAACCGGAGACGAGCTGGTGGGGCTTATGAAGATAAGATCTTGAGCATAAAAATAATCCGAAATAAAGCAACAACGTGTGTCAACTACAGTGTACTACTATTATTAGTGGATGTTGGTGCAATTATTACGATTTATTACTCGAGAGAGAGCCTGCGCGCATCGGCGCATGTGATGTACGTATTCAGACTCTGTTGTGACTTGGCACCGCGGCCTCGCGCCCATGTGCGATTTTTTTTTTTTTTTTTTTTTTTTTTTTTTTTTGCGAACGTGGCACAATAGCAACGATGACCAACGACGACGCCCAATGTTGTAAAAAAATAAAACAACGCCAAAGCACGATACCCCAAGAGCAATCGACACTTGCGACTTTGTGTGAACGGTCCCGACTACAAAAATTATGAGATACAGTTTGTATACTTGTTAATACAAATCATATTTTACCAGCAGTCATAGCGGAACCAGAAATTTTGAGTCGGAGGATTGACTATATATGGCCCATCTCATCAAACTATAGTCTATATTTTTAAAATATATATATAATCATGATTATAAGATTCTCGAATGTAACTGATATGAAATTAGAAAGCCGTAAGTTTTCGTTTAAAAATCTATTATTATTAGGGAAATGATTTTCATACACCTCATTTACATTAATTATTTATGATCCGTGGCATACGAGCCATCATTGTATTTATTGTTGCTTCTAGTGTAATCTCTTTCTCCATTTTGAAAAATAATATCTACCAAATGTCTTCTTTTATATTAGTGCTCTCACTAGAGTATGCTGATGCTTGGTAAAAGAAAAAGAGAAGAGCATTTTATAATGATTGGAAAAAACATGGACCCTCCATTGGCCGAGATCGGACAGTGAAAAAATAGGAGGTACCTAAGTGGAGGTACCAAATAAGTGGCGATAGTACCAAATTAGGTGGGACCAGTACCAAAATACGTGGGACTAGATTATTTTTTATTTTTTATTCTATTTTCAAAAAAGGGTAAATCAGTAATTTTGTTCTATCACTGAAGGGCACCAATGAGACTTCGGAAGCTATATATTGGACTGGGCCACTTGGCTGTACCAAACACGTTCTTTCTTCTTCCTTTCTTCTTCGTCGAGCAAGAGGGCTGGGGGCGCTGGTTGGCTGGGCACGGCGCGACAGCAGGGGGCGGCACGAGGAGCCGGTGCGCGGTAGCAGGCGTGTTCTTCATTCCTTCTTCCTCGAGTAGAGGGTCAGGGGTCTTCTGCGCGCCCTAGCAGGGCAGAGGCGCGGTTGGGCGGCGTGGGGGGGGGGCGGCGCTAGAAGCCCGGTGCGCCACAGCGGGGGGTCGCATGGCCGGGTGAGCGACGCGAAGAGGCGCGTTGCCAGGGCGGTGGATGTCGGCTCTCGCACGGCCGAGGGAGGTGTGGCTTGGGCGGGCCATGAGCGCGCGGCCGGCAGCGAGGAGCTCCTGCATGGCCGAGGAGGTGAGGCCGGGGGAGGGCGCATCCGACGGGGGCGGCTCACGCGGCGCTGGCGGTCGAGGGCACCGGCATGGGCGCATGGCCCCGCCGGCGGGCGCAAGCAGCAGCCAGCTCAGGCGTGGGCGTGGCAGTGGTCCAGCTCGCAGCATCCATGGCGCAATGGTCGTCGAGCGATGGTAGCCCCGTTGCAGAAAACATGTAGGCCGTAAACGGTGGCATTAGCACTTCAGTAGCCACCGCTTTCTTCTGTTCATCAGCATGAGCACCATGGGTTTTAAAATGATCATCCACAGTATAATACAAAGCCGTCGAATTGCGTACTCAACATAGATACACCTTCAATTACTAAAATACCCATTGTAATATATTTCTGAATTAATTCCTTACAAATAAGAAAAGTTGGAAGTACTTGGAAGTACTACTTTTTCAAGCATTGTAAAACAGCTCAGAGAAAAATTACAGCACATAGATGTGAAGTGACATGACATAATAACTGTGAAGTCGACTCTCTCTATCCTTCTCTCTGCACGTGTTCGTCTCTCCTTGTTGCTTGCTCCAGTTTAGGAGGCAGTAAAATTCTTCCCATGTGATGTTCCTAGTTCCTAGGCCTTGTTTAGATTGTGTAAAATGGTGAAATTTTTTTTACAACTGTAGCACGTTTCGTTTATATGTGACAAATATTGTCTAATCATGGACCAACTAGACTCAAAAGATTCGTCTTATAATGTACAACTAAACTGTATAATTAGTTATTTTTTACTTATATTTAATACTTCATACATACAGATTAAAATTTAATGTGATGGAGAGAGTGTGAAAAAATCTGGAATCTCAACAAGGCCCTACTAATAATCCTTTCGTCGCGATGTCTGCACTGCAGGTAGAACATCCAGCCCTCATGCATTCCCGAGGCTAGGATGGATTCGTCCCGTGAGCTAGCAAACCTTTGATTTCGCGGACCGGTAGCTCCCGTGGAATAAAATCCACAGGACTCTTTTGGAAGGAACATAAAATGCTAGGATCTTCAATCAAATGACTTCTACGGTTCTAGCAGTGCAGAAAATCATCGAAGAAGCACAAACGTGGTGTTCAGCCAGTCACTGCCATCTCTAGTCTGATGCTTCAGATCGTCAGAGCGTTCGGGAGGAGTAAAATGCGCGTATCATTTTTCTTTAGCCTTTTCCAATAATACTGACATACCTTGCATCACAGTATCGTCATACGATGTGTAGCGTTTTCATTTTGTTCTTTTTGTTCTTTTCCTTTTTGTCAGAAATAAGGCTTTCACTTTGTTTCTGACCGTACAGTCGCGCCCCATAACACCCCCATGTCCTCCCCCCCCCCACCGTACCTACCCCCCCACCCCCACACAAAAAAATGTTTTGATTTTTTTTTTCTCTGCACATACGGCGTTATGTTTTCATTGTGCTAGTTACATACTGCCTGACGTTCCTGCACACACACACACAAAAATGATACGACCTGACGTGTTAGGTATATATGTATTTTAACTCGGTGCCAACTTGCATTTGAGTAGGACAAAATGCATGGCCGATCCGATCATTTAGGATAGTATTTGCATCATTTGAATTATTCATTGGGACACCGATGTACTACTCCGTCCCAAAATAATTGTTGTTTTCAATTTTTCGTGCCGTAAGTTTGACTCGATTTATAGAAAATACGTGCAATATTTATATCTCTGAATAATTTTGTTAAAAAACTAGATGCAAAGATCTTTCCGATGATATTAATCGATATATTTATTATTTATAAAAATTACCGGTATTTGTTTCTCGGGAAACGAAAGCGAGAGTTATTTTGAGACGGAGGGAGTATAGGAAATGCACTCGATCACAGGATACGTTTCTGCCGAAGCGATATACGATGATCCTGTGAAACACGCGGGTAGCAGAAGACGCCGTATGGTTTATATGTGTAAATACCAAGTAACCTAAATCTTCCTAACTCTAATTAAGTTCAATTTTTCTATTCGTCTGAGATGCGTGCATCTTACAAGTCTACAACCTACACATCAATGTCGACGTCTCACACAGCTTCATACTAGCTACTAGTTGTTCATACTATAGCTGCCTCCAAGTTCCTAGAATTCGATCAACACCATCGATCGTGATCATTTCAGTATAGGCCTTACACGATAAACCAAGTAGATGATTAAATAAACAGAATTACAATTATCTTGGGTTGGCATATCATGGGTTGACACTAACACTCCCTCAGGGAATCGTGATTTTTTAGCGTGACGTAGAACAGGTGTAATAATTGCACCTAGCTTCCAAGGATAACAATTAATTGAACTGAAGAGCGAGATCTCATTGAACTGAGAGCATGATCTCTGATAAGAGATTGAATCTTCCCAGGCTAATAATAAAATCAATTGAGTTGCATGCAAGATGTCTCGGTGCACAATTTTTATATCTGGCTTCGCATGAAGTTAAAGAGGAAATTAAAGGGGGAAGAAGCAATGCAGGATCATCGTAATGAACAGATGATATAGGCAATGCTCAATATCCAATGCTAGGAAAACCATATACAAGCTTTGGATCCATTGTCCTTTTTTTAACGAACCGGCACTAGTTGTGCTAATTTTTTCTGTTAGTAGAGAAGAAAACTACAAAATCCCAATAGAAATATAGATACAAAATTTGCAACAATTAATTGATTTGAAGTTCCTAATAAGAATTAGTACCATGTCATCATACTACTTCGGCCGTATACATTAGATGAGTTGTATCTTTATGAATGACGTGACATCTTTAGAGACAGTGACACGATACGATAATAAACCCTGAATAGTCAGAAGAGAGTAGTGTTAAAGGTTAGTACTCCCAGTGCATAGTATATGAAGCACATTTTTTTCATGTGCTACATAGTATTCTATCCGTTTTAAATTATAGTATTTTTGAACTTGTCTAGATACATTATTTTTACTATATATCTAGACACAGTGTATATATAAGTGCGTAGCAAAAGTCATGAATCTAAAAAGTCAAAATATCTTATAATTTGAAACAGATTGAGTAGAAGGTTTTATCTTGTGCAAGATAAGGTTTGCTATGGGCTGGGCCTTCGGCAAATTTTTGTTTGCCGAGTGCCACCTCTTTGCCGGAGGCTTGGCACTCGGCAAAGAGGTCTTTGCCGAGGGCCTTTTGGCGCGGCCTTCGGCAAAGGGTCCCTTTGCCGAGAGCTCGAAATTAGGCCTACGGCAAAGGCTCTGGCACTCGGCAAATTACAGATTTCCAGTAGTGATGGCAGTGTTTTGGCACAAAATCTGGTTTTGTGGTTAAAAAGACACAATGCTACGATAATTAATTGTTTCAAGAGTTGCTAAGAAATAACAACACGATATATATATTTTTTTTAAAGAGATGCTACTATACATTAGACACGTTGTTTATACTAATGCATACTGATTTAAAATAATTCCATGATAACTGCGGCGGTTTTGGATAATACTATGCTGGGAGTTCTGTCCGAGAAAAAGGGTGATATTTTGCTAGCGCAGAACATAGAACACCATGGTGAACCGTGTGATTTTGATTGCGCACGTGTACTCGACGATCCTGGTGATCTCTGAAGCCAATCGACGACAGACAGTGTCTCGATCGGTGCAGATCTGGAGAACAAGCAATACTACGTGTATCCCGATGTGATCCGGATCAGAGCAGCTGACCTAAACTTGATTTTCTATCGACGAGCTAAGATAAAAGAAATGCAAATTGGCTTACGGAATCTTAACTTGTTTGCCGCAATAATAACCAACTTGAGTTCTGATTAGATTAGGAGGAGGTGGACGACTTAAACTCATCAGTGACAGTGATACAATAATTTGCCATGCGCCGCACGAGTAAAGTGCAGTCAAACGTTGTCGACTTGTCGTAAAATGTAGTTTGTGGGAAGAACACAATGAATGGAGATAATATGTATATACATTGTTTTATTTGTTCACTAAGTATTACATTGTTTTATTTGTTCACTAAGTATTCTTAGAACGAAATGTGAGCATTGGATCTTTTTCAGAAGGCTGCACGGCCATGCCACCCGCCACGTCGGTTACATCACACAAGGCATGATTACAGCCACTCGCTTTTAATAGACACTCTCATAGTACACCAAAGTCTGATGCATCATCATCCCTTGCATGCGGACTCCAAAGTCTGTAGTATAATAAGTACGGTACTGTTCTATAAGAAAATCAAGCAGCTCGTCAGTCGTGAATCACATCCTTATCCTGCGGTTGTTAGCTTGGTTCTGAATCACGTTTTGATGCCGGGACCCAGTTCTTCTTTGGATCCATACCTGCCTTGTCAGTTGTCACAGAAAGAATCGTCCTGCTAGGTGCCAGTCCTTGTCTCTCGAGTCACAAACAAACGGTAGAAGTAGAACCATCTCTCATGCTCTAGTATGCTGCTGTTCTCACGTCTGCTAACAATGATTTTTACTACTACACAATTGAATTTTAGCAAGCGAGACATTTTCCACTAGAGGCGACTCCATTAAAATCCACCTTTCAAATTGTGGTTCTCAAGCCGAAAAAAAGACTTTTAGAGACGGCTGGGATTTACAAACACCTTTAAAAGTTCTCTTATATTTAGAGACAGTTTAGATACAGTAGTAAACAATACTACGTACTATGGTGATAGATGATGTTTAATTTGCCTCAGTAGCTAATTAAGCTTTACGTAGCTCTGTGTGAATGGTGAGGACTGAGCCGAGCACACGCTGCCGCCCTCATCTCTTCCGCTGCATGTGCCCGGTGGCCCCCATGCATAACGATGCATGATTGCAGCCTTTCGTCGTCCTAGTCGATGATAGCCGTGCGGGCATGGCAACAGCTAGCTGGGGCAGTTTTCACATCCATGTCATCAAAGGTGCTAGATGCTCTGCTAATCTGTGTCAAATGGGTACTGTGGGGGTATACAGGACATATAAGAAAGTGATGTGCAAGCTGCTCGTGCGTGGATCACGTTGTTGTTTGGTGTACTCATAATAATCGCCGCGTCGCGAGGTACTTGTCCGTCCCATTCCCATCTCGCGACTATCCCATTCTTTGTTCGTCCGCGTTTCTCGTCACATGTAGAGAATACAAGCTACGCGCTCTCCGTCGTCTCGCTCGGGTTTCCTCCAGGCCGCTGGCGAGCTTTCTTGGTTTTCTGAATGTCCCCGGAAAACTGGAACGTTGAAGAAGTTATAAAAGAGGCACTATGATTCAATTGCTAATCTTGGCTTATTTTTGATAATAATAGACAATGAGATGCTCGTGATCACTTCGTTAATCTCAAGAATTTGCAGAACCCGTCTGCGAACACAAGGTTCATACTTGTGGTTCAGTTGTGATGATGAGTGATTGATTCAACTACTAGCATCTCGGATGGGGTGCTACTGACGGTGGTGAAAGCCACGAGTTCCACATGTACCTTGGCTTGTGTTGTGCGGGTGTCGAGCATGGAGGCGGTGGCCGACGGCGAGGTGAAGGTCAAGTGATGGCGGGCCGCAATGGAATGGACCGGAGCGGTGAAAAGGGCGGGACGATCGAGACTTGGACCGAGGGACCGGAATCGCCGGGCGGGATCGCGTTCTTTGGCATTTGGCTTCGACAAGTGCAAGGACATGGGCGGTTTGTTGGTTTGGGCCTCAAAACCAACGGTGGAGGGTTTCGGTGGTTTGGGCCTCAAAACCACCGGCGGGTTTTCTGGGTTGAGCCTCAAAACCCTGGCGGAGGTCCCGAGGCGGACGGACGGCACGTGGCGGCATCGGGGAGTTCGCGTCGAGGCGAAGCTACCGGTGAGAAGGCGCGGTGGCCGTCGGATCGAAGATTGCATCGAGTCGGTTCGAGTTGGACCGCAATGTCCCTAGGGCTAGGCGGTTTGCTCAGAGTTGTATCAGGGGCAAAAACTGAAAAATGAAATAAGCCCGGTCGATAAGTAAGGTGGAGGGAGCTCCATCTCCCTCACCTCTCCCATTTGCATTTTCCTTCATCCCTTCTAGGTTTTTCTTCTCCTAGGTGCTAAGTGAGAGAGAGAGGTCCACTAATCTTTGCAATTAGTGTAAGAACCAAGTTTACTCATGGGAATGGAGGTCCCGAATCCTCCATGTTTTCTCGTGGGGTCAGATTGATGTGTTGATTCGCGTTTTGATTGTTGTTCTTCGTGTTCTTCGTTTTTCCCTTTCTCCCCACTTGTTCCCGAGTTGATTTCTCGAGCTGTGGTGCATCTCTTTGCAAACCACTTGTTTCTACTTGATCATGGTCGTGGGTTGATCCTTTTCACCGAAGGATTTCGTCTGAATCCTCACGAATCCACAGATCCGGTAGAATCAAGAATTTCGGGGAAAACTTGACCTAGAACTGAATTTCGTCGATTTCCGAAGTTGCAGTGAGTTTGGGGTTGTGATCTTCATGGATTAGTCTTAGAACTACCTTGTGAACCCCTCTGCAAAATCTCAGGTCAATCCGAGTTGATTTGATTGGGTTTTGGCTTTGGAATCGAAATTTCCAGGGTTCTGTCCGCAAATACCGGACACGTCCGGTGTGCATACCGGACACGTCCGGTAGACTTAACTTTGGAATTTTGAGCTAAAATTTTGTGGAGACCTTCTTCTGTGTGTCTAGTTTCTAGGGTTAAAATTTCACGATTTTTGGACATCGTTTGATTGGGTTTTTGATTTTTCTCCCAAAGTCGCTCTGTGCTGGAAATACCAGACGTGTCCGGTGTAAATTCCGGACGTGTCCGGTATTCCAACCTTGGACTTTTGATCTCATATTCTGTGGAAAGCTTCCTTAGGGTGTCTACTACCTCTGGTTAAAATTTCATAATTTTTGGACACCGTTTGGTTGGATTTTCCATTTTTCTCCCAAGATTGGTCGTCTTTGGCGAGGTCCGGTTCATACCGGACGCGTCCGGTATGAGGTCCGGTATGAAGACCTGAAAGCTGATTTGTTCGCTTCTTGACCGTTCGAGCTCGATTCGACTTCCGCTTGTTGCGTTGGGTTTCTAGCATCACGTGCTTCGTATCCAAGTACTCTTGTCACAAGTTGACTCGAGTATTTTGGATTGACCACTCCTTCCTTCTCGATAGGATTCGAGTGCGTCCCTTTCGAAGTTTTCGTCGAGTGCTTGTCTTCGATCTTTCTCGGTTGATCCGCTGTACCTCTTGGACATCTCCAAGGGTATCCACCTACCTGTTAGGTCGTGATCTTACCGCTCGCTTGTGGTTTTGCTTTTTGGGGTTCGATTTTGGGGGCGGTCGAGAGTTTCGAAAGAAATTTGAGGCTCCCATTCACCCCCCTCTGGTCGCCGTTTTCGGTCCTTCAATTGGTATCGAGCAGGTTAAGGATCATTCCACCTTACTTAGGTTCTTGATCCCTTGAAGGCGACATGGCTCGTAGTTCGGGGAAGCCACCGTTTTTCGATGGAACCAATTACCCGTCTTTGGAAGATTCGGATGTCCGCATATCTCCGCAGTCTCGGTGCGAGGGTATGGGAAATTTGTGAGAATGAGGCTTACGTTGTTCTCCCCGCTCGTGTTGTTGGGGGAGCAAATGGAACAACACGATGCCAATAGCGAGGCACGTAATGCTCTCTTCTCGAGTCTTTCGAAGTGCGAGTTTGGCGTGTCGGACACTTGACTACTTTGCTAGAGAGATGCGGGTGAAGCTACTGAGCTATCACGAGGGGACTCCCAAATTAAGACCAGACTCTTTAACACATACAAGCGGGAGTATGAGAGTTTCCGGCAGATTGATGGCGAGACCATCGATTCTATGTTCTCACGCTTTCGGACCATTGTCAACAAGATGCGTGCGAACAAGCCAAACTTTGCCCTATGACGATCATGAGAGAGCTTTGAAGTTGTTACATGCTCTTGATCGGAGGGTTTGGGATCTTGAAGGTGCAAGCTCTTCTCGAGTCGCAGAACTACGAGACCCTCGCGTGGACGAGCTCTTGACAAGTCGAAGTCCGGTGAGATCGACCACCGGATCCAGGCCAAACTTCACAACCCCTGCTGCTCCGACTATGGGCGGTGTCGGGTAACGGTGTCACTAGTTCTTGCCTAACCCCTCCTCTGCGATGTTTGCCTTGTCTTCGTTGATCACGGTGACAGAGGAGCGGTTGGACGTGCTCGGAGGCGATGAGGCGGCCCTCGTCATCGGCCCGGTTCTCGCGGTTCCACAACAACCGCTTGAATCGTCGGCGAGGTGGACCGAAGGATGGATGCTATGGATGCGGCGACCCGACCACTTCGTCGCCAAGCTGTCCCAAAGCGAAACAAGCACTCCTTCGGCAAGTCCACCTCGACAAGCACAAGGAGAAGCGCGAGTACACCTCCGGCAAGTACAAGTCCAAGGGAGGCTTTGACAAGGAAGCGATGAAGCGCAAGTTCGTGAAGAAGTTCAAGGCAAGAGAGCGCGCCTTCCTCGCCTCCCTCGGCGACCTCGACTCGACAACGAGCATGCTTCCTCCTCTTCGGCGACGACGAGTCCGAGAGGAAGGTCGAGGACAAGCTGAACGGACTCTTCTTCGCCGACTCCACCCACGGAGGCTTCGCACCATGGCACTTGGTGACGAGGTGGAGAGCGGCAACGGCGATGCTCCCCGGCGGCGGCGACGGCGACCCATCTAAGGTATCACCTTCCGTCGATGCTCTTGTCGCCGAGGTTGATGACTTGACCGCCACTTTGCTTCGTCAAGATAAGTTGCTTAAGCATCTTTGCTAGGGATAGAAAAGAGTACAAGGCTAAGCTAGAAGATGCGCTTAAGGAGCTTGAGCTAGTTAAGAACACTCCCATAGTGTCGACGAGCCGAGTGTGAGTTTTGTAGCGTTTACATGGCTGATCTTGCTAGTCTGCAGTCCAAGTACGCTAAGTTGGTTGATGATTTTGATAGTGTGCATGCTTCACTTACGTTGAGTGCGTGCAAGTCTTGCTCGGACTTGCAATCTGAGTTGGCGAGAGAAGAATGCCAAACTTGCTTTGTTTGAAAAGGCCAACTCAGATAGCACTAGTGTGGCTAAGTGTGCTCTTTGTGAGGGTTTAGAGCTTGAACTTGCAAATTGTCGGCATGACAAGGTGCGCACCGAGGAGGAAAACACATACCTTCGGACCATCTTGAGTTGGGTGTCTTGCGGTGAGCCGCAACTTGGCATGATGGTCAACCAATTCGGGAGGGGGAATTGGTGGACCGGGATTAGGCTTTGCTTTAGGTGGGAAGGGTGATGATCTTTATGGCAAAGTTGGTGAGTTTAGTGGTGTGCCTCCGAGTGAAAAACCTTCCACTACTCCCAAGCTACTCAAAATCACTCCACCTAAGCCACTTGTGCCTCCCACCAAAGATGGAGTGTTTGAAGAACCTCCAAGAGCTCCACCCCGAGAAACAAGTGTGGATTCCAAAACCGAACCACCTAAGGAACCCACTTGACACACTCCCTTCCATCTCTGAGGAACCCCTTCCCAAAGCCAAGCCACCTCCAAGAGTGAACCATACCCACAAGAAAGTGAGCCAAACACCTAAGAGAGAGGTGTACCATTGTGAGTATTGTCATAGGGATGGTCACTTGGTTGAGTTTTGCTTTTAGGAGGAAGAGAGATGAGAAGCGTGAGTTTGAGTTGAACAAACGGGAACATATACCGTCCTCCGCATGGCGTACATGTACCGCTTTGTTCGAGGCGCACTACTAGGCCTAGAGGTGCAATGCCTCAAGGTGCTAGGCCTCGGGTTGCGAGACCACGTGGTGGTCGTGCACGGCGGGGTTCAGGTCGTGGTCAATATGACTATGAACCTCACGGCGGTGCTTTTTGAGTCCCACAGCTCTAGCGGACCACGTTTTTCCCTCTCGTGGTGATCGCTTTCCTCAAATGGGACATGGCATGTTTGGTGTTTTTCCTAACACTTTTTTCAGGGCAAATGATGCATCACTTTGGTATCCTTCTCGGTTTACTACCCCGGTGGTGTGCCATTTGCTCATTCTATGTCTTTCTATTGATGTAGGATGGAGGCTTGGAGAACACATGGCTCATTGATTCGGATGTTCGCGCCACATGACCAGGAAGTTCTAAATGGTTCTCCGGCCTCGACCCCGTGCAACACAAAGAGTACATCACATTCGGGGATAATAGTAGAGGTAAAGTGGTCTCTCGTGGAACCATTCGGGTTAACGAGAGCTTTGTTCTCAAGGATGTTGCTTTGGTCTCGAACTTGCATTTTAATTTGCTCTCTGTTTCGCAACTCCTTGAGGATGGCTTTGAAGTGCGCTTTAAACATGGTTTTTCTCGAGTTCTCGATTCTCGGGGAGATCTTGTTTGTCGGATCGTCCCATTTGGCCGTGTCTTTCGAGCTGATTTTTTCTCACTCTTTTGGCTCTTCCCATTTGTTTGGTGGCGGATCCTCTTTCGAGCTTTGGAAGTGGCATAGGAGACTTGGTCATTTGAGCTTTGACCTTCTTTCTAGGTTGAGCTCACTTGGCTTAATCCAAGGATTGCCCAAGTTGAAATTTGAGAAGGATCTTGTTTGCCACCCTTGTCGTCATGGAAAGATGGTAGCCGCTTCTCACTCACTGTGAATCAAATCATGACCAAGGAACCCGGCGAGCTACTTCACATGGACACAGTTGGTCCAGCTCGGGTTCGGTCAGAAGGTGGAAAGTGGTATGTGCTAGTGATTGTGGATGACTTTTCGAGATACTCTTGGGTGTTTCTCATGGAGAGTAAGGATGAGGCTTTTTCACATGCTCGAGATTTGATTCTTCGGTTGAGAAATGAGTTCCCTAAGAATGCCATGAGAGCTATTCGTAGCGATAATGGCACAGAGTTTAAGAACACTCGTTTTGAGACTTTTTGCAAGTCTTTGGGCATAGAGCATCAATTTTCTTCACCTTATGTTCCGCCTCAGAACGGTGTTGTTGAGCGCAAAAATCGGACTTTGGTTGAAATGGCGAGGACGATGCTCGATGAGCACAGGACCCCTCGCAAATATTGGGCCGAAGCGATCAACACCGCGTGTCATGTTTCGAACCGCATCTTTCTTCGCGCTTTTACCAAAAAGACTTCTTATGAGTTGCGCTTTGGGAGATTGCCCAAGGTGAGCCATTTCAGGGTCTTCGGCTGTAAGTGTTTCATTCTCAAGCATGGCAATTTGGATAAATTTGAATCCAGGTCTTCCGATGGCATCTTTCTTGGCTATGCTTTGCATTCTAGAGCTTATCAGTACTTAACCTTGAAACTAACCGTGTTGTGGAGACCTGTGAGGTTACCTTCGACGAAACCATGCCTTGTACAACCCCTGTCTTTGAGCGTGCGGTGATGAAGAGCTTGGAGAAAGCATTTTTGTGGAGGAGGAGCGGGACGATGCCGATTGGGGTGATCCCGAGCCGACTCCACCGGCTGTCCCTATCGAGCCTGCGGCGACTACTTCAGCTCACGGTCCGAGACCCATCTACTTCCACTTCTTGGGCACCGTTCGAGCAGCTTCCTCGGCCCGCGCCGGCCGCACCCGAGGAGGCACCGGTGCTGTTGAGGGGAGGCGACTTCTTCGAGAGAGGCTCCACGACACATTCAGCGTCGTCACCCCTTTCAGACGATGATCGGTGACATTGACCGGCCGAGTCACGCGGTCAGGTCGTATCACATCTCTCACTTTGCTCATTCTCGCATTTGTAGCTTCTTTTGAGCCCCGAGATGTTGGACATGCTTTATCGATCCCCGATTGGGTTAATGCCATGCATGAGGAGTTAGAAAATTTTGAGAGAAACCAAGTCGGGTCTTAGTTCCTCCACCTCCAGAGTGTCATCCTATAGGTACAAAGTGGGTGTTTAAGAACAAACAGAGTGAAGATGGGGTGGTTGTTAGGAATAAGGCTAGACTTGTTGCTCAAGGGTATTGCCAGAAAGAGGGGATAGACTTTGAGGAAACCTTCGCTCCTGTAGCTCGCTTAGAGGCAATCCGCATTCTCATTGGCGTTATTGCTGCTAAGGGCTTTAAGTTGTTTCGGATGGATGTCAAGAGCGCTTTTTCTGAATGGGTACATTGAGGAGGAAGTGTATGTTAGACAACCCCCAGGTTTTGAAAATCCCAAGTATCCTAACCATGTCTTCAAGTTGCATAAAGCTTTGTATGGTCTTAAGCAAGCCCCTAGAGCATGGTATGATAGGCTGAAAACTTTTTTGCTTAAGAAGGGGTTTAGGATGGGATCGGTAGATAAGACTTTGTTTCTCCTCAAGCAAGGCAGTGACCTTCTCTTGGTTCAGATATACGTGGATGATATTATCTTTGGTGGCTCTTCTCATGCTTTGAATGCAAAGTTTGCAGAGTTTATGAGCAGGGAGTTTGAGATGAGCTTGATGGGCGAGTTGACTTTCTTCCTCGGCCTTCAAATCAAGCAAACGCGGGATGGGACGTTTGTGCATCAAGACAAGTACACAAAGGACGTCCCGAAGAAGTTTGATATGGGCGAGGCCAAGCCTCTTTCGACGCCCATGTCGACTACGACGACCCTCGACGCCGACAGTATGGAGAAGCAGTCGATCGGAGGAAGTACCGGAGTATGATCGGATCGTTCTGTACCTGACGGCAACAAGACCCGACATCTGATTTCTTTGTATGCCTCTGCGACGCTTTCAGGCTTCCCCACGCACATCTCACCGTCGGGCGGAGAAACGCATCATGAGGTACCTCCGCTTCACTCCGAGTTTGGACTTTGGTACTCTGCTTCTTCCTCGCTCTCTCTTTGCGGTTATTCGGATCTTTGATTTTCTTTGGCTGCCGCTTAGATAGGAAGTCCACGTCGGGGACTTGTCGGTTTTTGGGTTCGTCCCTTGTGTCTTGGTCATCCCGTAAGCGTCTAGCGTTGCACAATCCACTACTGAAAGTAGTATGTCATTGCTTTGCCGCTTGTTGTTCCCATTTGCTTTGGATGATAGCCACCCTACGTGATTTTGGTCTTGAGTTCTCTAGAGTGCCCTTAACGTGTGATAGTACTAGTGCCATCGGTGTTGCTAAGAACCCAAGTACTTCACTCTAAGACCAAGCACATAGATGTTCGCTTTCACTTTCTCCGTGATCATCAAGAGAAAGGCGACATTGAGTTGCATCACGTAGCCACCCAGGATCAGCTTGCAGATCTTCTCACTAAGCCCCTCGATCAAGCGACTTTTGCTCGCTTGCGAGGTGGCGGGGTGTGTGTTTCCCTTTTTAGAGGAGGAAGCACTTTGTCTGTTGTACACTAGTTTCAGTTTCTGTTGTAGTCTAGATTTTGTTTTGTTTTTGTATGATAGTGCATTTACATTGCATTTTGTGATATACTTGCATTTTGAGCTTCATATATATAACACTTGGAATGAAACTATGCTCTTGTTAGTATGTCATGTGAGTACTTTATGGTGCTTGTCTGCTTAGGCTCTCATTGATCATCTGCTACATATTATGAGTTGAGCATGATTTTCTAATGTGAACTTGATTAAACTTGCTGAAATCTGAAAAAGTTCACCACTTGAGATGGTACCTAGCATGTGTAGGATGTTGAGATCCCTTTATGCTGTCTTGTATATGCTAGGTTGCTATGTCTCATGCTTTGAGTCATTCACTTGCTTAGACACTTCACTTGTGCTAAAATTTGATAACTAAGCTAAGTGAGATGAAAAGATCGAGATGGGTCTGTATTGTCCCACATCAAGGTATCGAGACTGCTTCCAATTGCACATTTGGATGAACTTGAGCCTTGTAGTGGATGACCGAAACCATTGTTTTGAGCTCCTGATTGTCTTTTGACATAGGCTCCGCTTGGTTGAAAAGTTAGGCTTGACAATACAGATAACCTCTCGCACACACATGTTTTAACTAATTCTTGTGCTAAGCTGCAAACTCTGATAAAATGACATTTGATGAAAACACAAGTTTTAGGTTCGTCTTTGACATGATGTGTGATCGCTGTTTGGGGTAGTTCACCTTGCATATCCTTGCTAGCACTAGGTTGATTTCCAGCTTATGCTTGCTATGTACTATCTTTGGTGGTGAACTCCTTTTAACTTGCTTAAGAACTGCTCAAAACCGCTTACACTTCATATTTCGTATCGGTGATCGGTTTGAGCATTTGCCAAAGACTTGTATCTTTGTTGCTATACTCACTTGTCTTACCAGCTAGAGCAGACTTTTCACTCTGATTGCTATATACTTGAAGCTACTGCATTCATGTGCATCTCATTGCATTTTAGGCTTCTTTGTGTGCATTATTCAACAAGGGGAGAAATTTGACACACACAAGCTTTCATAAAACAAGGGGGGGTGATTACACATGTTTGCTGCACTTGACAAGGGGGAGAGTCACTTGTCATGTTTGATTGGTTGTCTTCTCCTCAAAGGGAGAAGGGGAGAAGATTGTGTGCACTAATGTATGCATTTGCTCAGTGAGAGTTGTTTTGCATTGCTTATTGCTAGATGTGTTGAGCCTTTGCCTCTTTCTGGAGGATCTAGTATTTCAAGTGCTTCTTGCTTGGCTAGCGGTGTTGAGCCCGTTTTCTCCCTCTTCTTGAGGGCTAGTCATGTTTTGCTTGGTTGCGTCGAGCCGTTGCCCATGTCTTTGGGGACCAAGTTGTGCTTGCTTCAAATGACCTTATTTGGCTTCTCTTTAGTTTTTGGTCGTTTGGTGAGTTTTTTTCTTTTTTTTCTTCTTCTATTTCTTTTTTCTCGGCCGTGGTGTGTTGGTGTTGAACAATGCACTCATCAAGGGGAGATTGCGAACACAAGGTTCATACTTGTGGTTCGGTTGTGATGATGAGTGATTGATTCAACTACTAGCATCTCGGATGGGGTGCTATCGGCGGTGGTGAAAGCCACGAGTTCCACATGTACCTTGGCTTGTGTTGTGCAGTGTGTCGAGCATGGAGGTGGTGGCCGGCCGGCGAGGTGAAGGTCAAGTGATGGCGGGCCGCCGGAATGGGCCGGAGCGGTGAAAGGGCGACGCGATCGAGACTTGGGACCGAGGGACCGGAATCGCCGGGCGGGATCGCGTTGCTGGCATTTGGCTTCGACAAGTGCAAGGACATGGGGCGGTTTGTTGGTTTGGGCCTCAAAACCAACGGTGGAGGGTTTCGGTGGTTTGGGCCTCAAAACCACCCGGCTGGTTTTCGGGTTGAGCCTCAAAACCGGGCGGAGGTCCCGAGGCGGACGGACGGCACGCGGGCGGCATCGGGGAGTTCGCGTCGAGGCGGCTACCGGTGAGAAGGCGCGTGGCCGCCGGATCGAAAGATTGCATCGAGTCTGGTTCGAGTTGGACCGCAATGTCCCTAGGCTAGGCGGTTTGCTCGAGTTGTATCGGGGGCAAAAACTGAAAAATGAAATAAGCCCGGTCGATAAGTAAGGTGGAGGGAGCTCCATCTCCCCTCACCTCTCCCATTTGCATTTTCCTTCATCCCTTCTAGGTTTTCTTCTCCCAGGTGCTAAGTGAGAGAGAGAGAGGTCCACTAATCTTTGCAATTAGTGTAAGAACCAAGTTTACTCATGGGAATGGAGGTCCCGAATCCTCCATGTTTTCTCGTGGGGTCAGATTGATGTGTTGATTCGCGTTTTGATTGTTGTTCTTCGTGTTCTTCGTTTTTCCCTTTCTCCCCACTTGTTCCCGAGTTGATTTCTCGAGCTGTGGTGCATCTCTTTGCAAACCACTTGTTTCTACTTGATCATGGTCGTGGGTTGATCCTTTTCACCGAAGGATTTCGTCTGAATCCTCACGAATCCACAGATCCGGTAGAATCAAGAATTTCGGGGAAAACTTGACCTAGAACTGAATTTCGTCGATTTCCGAAGTTGCAGTGAGTTTGGGGTTGTGATCTTCATGGATTAGTCTTAGAACTACCTTGTGAACCCCTCTGCAAAATCTCAGGTCAATCCGAGTTGATTTGATTGGGTTTTGGCTTTGGAATCGAAATTTCCAGGGTTCTGTCCGCAAATACCGGACACGTCCGGTGTGCATACCGGACACGTCCGGTAGACTTAACTTTGGAATTTTGAGCTAAAATTTTGTGGAGACCTTCTTCTGTGTGTCTAGTTTCTAGGGTTAAAATTTCACGATTTTTGGACATCGTTTGATTGGGTTTTTGATTTTTCTCCCAAAGTCGCTCTGTGCTGGAAATACCAGACGTGTCCGGTGTAAATTCCGGACGTGTCCGGTATTCCAACCTTGGACTTTTGATCTCATATTCTGTGGAAAGCTTCCTTAGGGTGTCTACTACCTCTGGTTAAAATTTCATAATTTTTGGACACCGTTTGGTTGGATTTTCCATTTTTCTCCCAAGATTGGTCTGTGCTGAAACTGAGGTCCGGTTCACACCGGACGCGTCCGGTATGAGGTCCGGTATGAAGACCTGAAAGCTGATTTGTTCGCTTCTTGACCGTTCGAGCTCCGATTCGACTTCCGCTTGTTGCGTTGGGTTTCTAGCATCACGTACTTCGTATATCAAGTACTCTTGTCACAAGTTGACTCGGTATTTTGGATTGACCACTCCTTCCTTCTCATCTTTTCGGTTGATCCGCTGTACCTCTTGGACATCTC
>JADLZL010004311.1:0-18505 GCA_015844335.1 Chrysopogon serrulatus
TAAAATATTTTTAGGTTTTGTTTATCATGTTAAAGCATGTGTCTCCATTTGAGATCATTTGGATATGATAAATTGAATTTTAAAAGTTTGAAATTAAAATTTATATTTGAGATCTTGAACGATCTCGAATGAAAAGGCCTTGAACTACGAAGGTCTAAAATGTCAGTGTCCATAATATTCATACTACACACTAACACCCCTTTTTCGAGCCCACAGTGCTGGAACTTCAAGCAAACGCTAACTTTCCGCCTGTCCAAGCCTCCTTTGCCAAGGCCTCGGACGAGTTCCTGTTTTCCGTCTCGCCTGAGCCTCCCCGTAGAGGCCTCGAACGGGCGTCTGCTTTTCTGACCGCCTGAGCCTCTCTCAGAGGCCTCAAGGCGGCGTTTTCCTGGCCCCGACCGAGCCCTCCCCGCTGAGGTCCTGACGGGCACTAACACCTCCGCCCAAGCCTCCCCTGCGCAGGCCTCGACGAGTTCCCCGCCTGGCCCCGACCGAGCCCCTCGCTCGAGGCTCCTGGACGCAGCGCCGCATCACCGGTCAAAGATCGACCACTCGACTTGACGTGATATCTACCGCCTCCGCCTTCCCACAAGTGGATCTGCCGCCGACGCTAGCCCCCTCGGGCAGGGATGGGAGCCGCCCCTGCCACCACTTCGCACCTCTCGCGCCTCAGGCCACGATACGCAATCCCTACAAGAGCTGCCATGCTCGCCACCGTAGGGCGCCATGATGACTAACCCCTCAGTAACAGTCCCATCACGGGAGTCCAAATACGGAGCACGCCGCATCCCCTGGGCAGAGCACGGGCGCTCCCTCAGACGGCGGCCGGGTCTTCCCAGTGTCCCTCGCCATCGTGCACCCATGCTTCCAGAGTCGGGCGCACGGAGATGGCCCCATACGCCGTATCTCTACGCCGCCACGCCAGATACGCATAACGATGCCGTGCTCTCTGGGGCCCTGACCGGAGTGAGTCAAAGCTACAAGAGCCACAAAGGTTCGGGCACGCCATCATGACGCCCACGCCGACCCTTGCAGAGGCAAACGCCCCTCCTTCTCGCCAAGAACGAGGAGCCTCTACGTAACGGCGCCCGCCATCGACAAGGCGGGCGCCGTGGCAAGACAGAACCGGCCTCACCTGTGGCCTCGGCAGACAAGGAGAGAGGGAGCCCCAAGGCCTCGGCAGATGAGGCGGCGCCACCACCGCTCTTTCCTATTCAAACATCAGACAGAAAGCCCGGCCCCTCCCCTTCCAGCCTATAAAAGGGGGGGGGGGACGGGGTCCTTCCAAGACAGTGAATCCAACCAAGCAAGTCAAGCAATCTCCTTTGGCAAACACACACACACTCATCTCACACGAGACTTGGGACAGCTTCCTCTCTCCACCCGCTTGTACACCCTACCCACAGCACCTTGGTGCAGATAATACAAATCCTTCTTGTGTCCTTCTTTGCACACCATCCAGGTTGGGAGCACGCACGAATTCACTCGCTGGTACTAGGACCACTAGTTTTAGAACCGACAGCTTGGCGCCGCCTCGTAGGGGCTTGTGCGTGCTTTGGGCTTCCTTCCCGCCAAAACTCGAATGGCTAGCAATCCATATTTCGAGCGACCCTCAGCCCTAACTCCACTCCACTCCAGCCGGGCCGGAGCCGTGGACCCCGATTCGTTTGGTGAGCTCGAGTTCGCGGTCAACCGAGTCCAAGACGACATGGAACTTCTCCCGCCGAGTCCGTGTGGACCTTCCCGACCGTGCCCGGTGGACCCACCGCCAGCCTCGTTGCAGAGGCCGCTGGCACACGCTCCGCCGAGCGACGACGCACCACGCCACGCTAGCCTCGAGGAGGACTTAGCGGCTGCTAGGTCGGGCGACGCCCCGCCGCCGCCGCCACCACGCCAGCCTATTTGGTTCGGGTCAATCGCTGTTGCTAACGCGGGGCGCAACACGCCTCCACCGCCATGGGAGCCCGGAGAAGGCGCCCACGCCGCCGGGCCGGGGCGCCCATTTGAGCACTCGACGCTGGACATCCCCGACGATCCATCCACGCTCACGAGGAGTACTCGTTGGCAGGAGGGAGGGCGCACCTCGGCGAGTGCTACATCCACCCGACTGGGCGCTATTCGAGGACACCGGAGCCCTGGGGGTCCTCCCGAGCATGCCTCCGCCGGGCTAACCCGGCCTCGACTCCCCTGCACGACATGCACGATCCGACCCTCAGTGAATGCTTTCACTTGAGATCGTGGAACGGGGCGTAGGCGGCAACGCAACGACGGCGACGACCAGGGCCGTGATCCCGGCCTGGGCCAAGTAGAGCGACCCCGGCGGCCGCAGAACCCCGGGAGGACCCTAGCACATCCCCTGCCTCCACCTGGGGGCCATGACTGGCAAGACGGGTTCCTCCGGGACCCAAGGAACTACCTGCTACCCTCGGAGGGCCACGGTCCCCGCTTTATCGAAAGTAGATTCTGGAGCTTGGGGACAAAGTTCAGCGCGCGACCGTCGCCTGTTACGACAGAGATAGAAGCTGCACGAGCATGCCCACCGTAACCCGCATCCTAGCCCTGCCGCTGCACAAGACGCACGTGACGCCAACGTAAGAATCGTCAACGACGAGGGGTGGAGAGCGTCCCCCCATCTTCCCACGCAAGTCATAACGTCAAGGGGCGGTTGCCCTCCTCGTCCGTCGATGCCGAACCATCGACTTTGAGGGACGACGGATTCGAGATGATCTCGCGAGACTATTCGAGATACCGTCTGGCCCAAAGAGGCCGGGAAGCCGCCTCTCCCAACATCGGACACCGAGGGATGAGGAGGATGAAGAGCGCCCACGACGCTGAAGCGAAGCCTCGGGGTCCATCGTGACCTATCATGAGACCGATCCGCGAGCTGTTTTCTGACGATCAAGGCAAAGATCGACGATGATGACGCACGCAACGCCATCAACAACGCTTGGCTGAAAGGAAGCCTGGAGTCTGGCCGGATGCGACCGAAGCCACGCTAGGAAGCGGAAGGCGCGGGGGCGACGAGGACCGTGACGATGCCGATCTCCTGCCAGCGGGCCACTGGAGATCCGCAAGACGTTCCCCTTCCTGGTTCAAATTCACCAATCTTGCCAAATACTCGGGAGAAACGAACCCCGAGGTTTGGCTCAACGACCACCGCCTCGCATGTTAGCTTGGCGGCGCGGACGATGACCGTGGGTTTATCATCCACAACCTTCCACACAAGACTTGGTGTGATTCGCACCGCTTGGTCGAGCATATCTTCCCGCCCGCACAACCGGGCTGACCGGTCCGAGCTAGTAGTTTTGTTTTGTGGGAGGCGCCTGAAAATTGCTGTGGGATTCCGCCTGCCGCCAGAGGCCCGACGAGACGCTTACGTGACTTCATCAGCTTCCTCGAAGAAGTGCACGGAGCTGCCTTAACGTGGCCGACCGCCATCATCAAGCATCATTCTTTGACGGCACGACCTCCAAAGGAGCTCGCCCATGAGTTGGGCCGGAAGATGCCAACCACCGCCAACGAGCCGTTCGAGGTGGCGACGAATTTGGGCCTCCCGGCGAGGAGGCGGTGGGAGCGATTTTCCGCAACGCTGGGCGGCAAAGGGAAGCGGAAGGAGGACAATGCCGAGGGGGAGGCAACCCGCGGCCCCGTAAAAAACAAGAAGAACAAGCACAAAGGGAAGAGGGGCAAGAAAGAGGTGGACTCCGAGGACGATATCGTTGCCACGGCCGACCGCAAGACCTCCCGAGGCCCCCCTGGGGCCCGGGGCCTTCGACGACATGCTCAAAAAGCCCCGCCTTTCCACAAGTTTCCCCGTCAAGCACACTATGGGGGAGTGCGATTTGGCTTGTCGCTTCTACCGTAAGCTTCCACCACCGAGGACAAGAAGAAGAAGGAGGGGGGAAAACAAAGGCGAGGAGTTCCCCGAGGTCCATGACGCTTCATGGTCATCTGGGATCACGGGCGAACCTCACCCCAAGGCTGTATCAAGCGCGAAGGCCGAGAGATATTTTCATTTCACCCCACCACCTCGCTAGCACTCGGCCGCGGGTCCGCCGACGCCATCACCTTCAAAGATCGACGACCATCCGCTCCACGTGTCGGGGGTTGGCGGTATCCGCCGTGGTCGACCCCATTGTCGGCAACGCGGCTCACCAAGGTGCCGATAGATGGCGGAAGTGCCCTTAACATCCTCTACCCCGAAACCCTCGCCTTGTTGGGGATAGAGGCCCAGCCTTCCGCCCAAGAGCCTCCCTTCGTGGCATAGTGCCGGGTAGACGCGCCTCGCCCCGGGCTGATCGACCTCCCGGTCTCGGCTTTGGGACGCCGTCGAACTTTCGCAAGGAGGTCATCACCTTCGACGTGGTTGACTTTCGAGGAACCTATCACGGAATCCTTCTGACGCCCCGCTGTGATGCTAAGTTCATGGTCAGTCCCCAACTACACACTTACCTTCTCCTCAAGATGCCGGGCCCTAATGGCGCCATCACCGTTGGCTCCCTCCTACGAACACGCTGCTCAACCAAGGGACGCCGAGACAAATGAGCACGCCGAGGCCGTGGGCGATCTCCGAGGCCCTCGACACCAACGCCACGCCGGCAAGAGATTCGAGCCGCCCCGACGGAGTGAAGGAGGGCTGACCCCGCCTCCATCCGGCAAGGCGGTGAAGATCCGCGCCTCCCTCGACCCGAATAGGAAGTTGTGCTCGCCGACTTCCTCCGCAAACGTCGACATCTTTAGGTGGAGTCCTCGGACATGCCGGGCATTCCGAGGAAGTCGCCGAGCACTCCCTTGACATCCGGCCGGGTCCAAGCTGAAGCAAATGGGTCAAGGCCGATTTGACGAGGAGAAGCTGCTAGGCATTGGCGAGGAGGTGAACAAGCTTTTTGGCGGCCGGGTTCATCAAGGAGGTGTTCCACCCCGAGTGGTTATCTAACCCCTGCATCGTTAGGAAAAAAGAGTGGGAAATGGAGGATGTGTAGATTATATTAGTCTAAATAAAGCATGTCCGAAAGTCCCTTTTCCCTTACCACGATCGACGATAGTCGACTCCACTTCGGGTGTGAGCTCTTATCCTTCCTTGATGCCTATTCCGCTACCACCAAATCAAGATGAAGGAGTCCCGACCAGCTCGCGACTTCCTTCATCACCCCTTTCTGCATGTACCGCTACGTGACAATGCCCTTCGGGCTCAGAACTAGGGCCACGTGACGGGGTGCATGCCGGGCGCTGGAGACCACATCGGCGAAACCCAGAGGCCTACGCCGACCCACATCGTGGTCAAGACCAAGGAGGCCGACAACCTCATCTCCGACCTTGAGGTCGCCTTTGTTGTCTCGAGGCCAAGAGCGCCAAGCTCAACCCCGAGAAGTGCGCTTGGGGTCCCCCGAGGCATGCTCCTCGGGTTCATCGCCTCAAGCGCGATCGAGCCCAACCCGAGAAGGTAATCGCGGTAACGAGCATGGGGCCGATCGAGGACCCAAGGGCGTGCGCCGAAGTCATGGGCTGTCCCATGCCTCTAAGCCGCTTCATCTCACGGCTCTGGGCGCGAGAAGGGCCTGCCCCTCTATCGCCTCCTAAGAAAGTCCGAGCGCCTCCTGACCTCCTCCGAGGCCTGTGAGGCCCCTCGACAAGCTCAAAGCCGCCTCACCGCCCGATCCCTCGTCCCGCCACAAATGGGGAGCCCTCCTCCCCAGACGACAAGCCGCAACAACGCAGTAGTAGTCAAGGCCATCGCCGCCGAGAGGCAGGAGGAGGCCACACCCCGCCGGCCCAGAGACCGCCTACTTCATCGGGCCGAGGTGTTGTCCAAGACCAAGATCCGCTACCCGCAGATCCAAAAAACTGCTCCACGCTGGTGGTTCTCGACTCCGCACTCCTCCAAGACTACTGACGCCACCCCCGTGACGGTGGTCTCCTCCTTCCCGTTGGGGGAGATCCTCCAAAATCGGAAGTCTCGTGGCGGGTCGCCAAGTGGTCCGTTGAGCTCATGGGGGAAACCTCTCCTACGCCGCCAAGGAAGGCTATCAAGTCTCAAGTCTTGGCCGACTTCATCGCCGAGTGGATCGATACTCAGCCTACCGCCACCCCGGCCCCTGTGGAGGCCGGATGATGTACTTCGACGGGTCCCCGATGAAGATCGGAGCCGGCGCCGGCCTCCCTTTTGTCTCCCCTGGGGGTGCACATGCGACACGTAATCCGCCTCCACCCTGTGGTCAAACAACATGGCGGAGTACGAGGGCCTACTCAACGGGTTGAAGATCGCCATCGAACTCCGCATCAAGCGCCTTTGATGTCCGAGGGGACCGCAGCCTTGTCATCGACCAGTCATGAAGGACTCAAGCCGCCACGACCCCAAGATGGACGCTGCATCGCAAGGCGGTGTGCGCCTCGGAAGACAAGTTCGAGGGCCTTGAGCTCAACCACGCCGTCCGGCAGTACAACGAGGTCGCCGATTTAACTCACCAAGATCGTCACCGGGAAGAACCCCTTGCCTCCCCGACGCCTTCACAAAGGACCTCACGGCCCCTCCATCACACTCAAAGAAAACAGAGGAGGCCACTTGAGAATCGCCTGACCCCGGGGGCCGGGAGATGCCCAAGGTCCCTCCCTCGCAACCGAGGCCCCTGACTCCGAGGCGCCCCTGGCCAAACCCTGTGGTCATGGAGATCGACGGGAGGATCCGAAGCCGACCCCAAGCCGGATCGAGAAAGCCATACCGATTGATCGCTCGGGAACCCTCCCCGAGGACTTCAATCAGGCCGACGCATCGCGAGAAGAGCAAAGTCCTTTCGTCATCGAGGACAACCTCTACAAGCGAAGCCCCTCGGGGGTCCTGCAGCGCAAAGGTCACTGGCCGAGGATGGCCTTGCCCCCCGGGTTCGCAAAATCCACGCCGGGGTGTGTGGCCACCACGCCGCCCCCCGCCTCCTCGCCGGGCAGGCTTCCCGGCAGGATTCTATCAGCCAATAAGGGTCGGCCGACGCCACCGAGGTAGTGGCGCACTGCGAGGGGTGCCAAGATTACGCCGGCCGACGCACCTACGGGCTCGTGCACCTGCATCATCCCGATCACATGGCCCTTCGCCGGTGGGGTTTGGACTTGGTAGGACCCTCTCAAGAAGGCGCCCGGAGGCTTCACCCATTTGCTTGTCGCCATCGACAAGTTCTCCAAGTGGATCGAGGCGCGCCTGGCCACCAACATTCGATCCGAGAAAGCGGTGCTTTTCTTCACCGACATCGCCCACCGCTTTGGAGTCCCGAACTCTATCATCACCGACCACGGCACTCCAGTTCACGGGGCGAAGTTTAGAAACTCTCGCGACAAGCACCAGATACGCATTGTCCGTCCTCTGGCCGCACAACCCACGCACTAATGGGGCGTGGAACGGGCCAACGGGATGATACCGCAAGGACTCAAGCCTCGGATCTTCAACAAGCTCGACAAGTTCGGGCAAAGGTGGCTCGAGGAGCTCCCCCGGTCCCTCCGGAGCCTCAGAGACGACAACGAGCCGAGCCACGGGTTCACGCCTTTCTTCCCCGGTATACGGCTCCGAGGCCGCCCTTCCCACCGACTTGAATTTGGCTCTCCGAGGCTCAAGTCCTATGAGGAGTGGCGCAACCGTTGGCTCAGAGAACTCGCTGGATATGCTTGACGAGGCCAGTGGACGCTGCCTCCTACACTCCTAAGAAGATACCGCCAGCCCCTCCGACGCTACCACGACCCGGGTGGGTCCGAGCCGAGACCTCAAGGAAGGCGACCGGTGTCCGCCTCCGCTAAGACAATGGGACGCCACAAGCTCACGCCGCCTTGGGAAGGACCCTTCATCATCGCCGAAGTCCTCAAGCCGGGCACGCATAAAGCTCGCCAATGAGGACGGAGAAGTCCTCAACAACACTTGAACATTCAACAGCCTACGCCGCTTCTACCCTTAAGTTTCCAAGTTCTTACTTATAGTTGTACTCCATGTTTCTCAAAGAAGAATGGAAAACACTTTTACAATTTTCTCGCAAGTAAGAAACATGTCCGAGGCCCCTGGGGCCGAGGACCTCAACTACACTTACACCGCCTCGAGCTCGGAAGGAGACCTCGGCTTTGACCCATCAAAGCCGAGCCTCCTGGGGCTATGGGGGGGAACTCCCTCCCCGAAAAGCACTCGCAAACACGTTACCTTTTTGTTTATCATTTTTCGAACGCCAGGTGAAGATCCCGAACGCTTAGAAAGGCGCCTTCGAAACCTAAGGTCGGATGAGCCACGAAGTCACTTACGCCCATGCGCCTACAAGCATTCTACCACCGACTAAGGACTAAGAAGCTTCATGCTTTTGCGGGGATCGCTCCAAACGCCGAACCGCAAGCTACAAGGCCTCCCACGCCCGCCGCTACGGAGCCTTTACTTACCACCCCGACTAAGGAACTAACCTCTAAAACTCAATGTCCCCACAAACGGCCCTAATCTAAACACGAGGCGAGTTTCAAAGGCACTAAAAAATAGACGTAAAAACGAGAAAACAAATCACAAGGCCTCGACGGGCCACGGCATTTTTTGTCAACTGCATGTAATAACAAAAAACTAATCAAGTTTTTTTTTTACATGGGCACGCCGCCCAACATGCGCACTTCACATCAAGGCCCGACCCCCCTCCTCCCCCCGGTGGCGGCATCCATGGCGCCGGTGGCGCGGGCCTCCTTCTCAAAGTTGGGAGGATCGCCGCCCCGGAAGTGCCCGACCGCAGCCATGGCCCCTTCAAATTACCGAAGCAGCCTGTCGAACACCTCCCTCTCGCGACCCCTCCTCGCCCTCGGCGACGACGAGCCCCTCGGAAACTTTGGGGAGGTCGAGGTCAGAATGGGAGAGGGTCATCGCCAAGGTGTGCGACACGCCGGTCCGAAGGTCGGATCAAGGGGCGGCGTGGAGGCTTCCACCCGCCGGCAACGCCTCCAGCGCGGCGCAAAGGGATCGGCCGCGGCTTTGCCTCGATCACGGGGCAAACGGTTCGACCTTCTCCCTTCGTGGCCTCGAAGCTCGCCCCGCGCCGAGGAGTAGGCCGCCCGTGACCGCACCGAGGTCCGCTTGCTTACCCGACGACTTCCTCTCTCAGCTCGCATCCGCCGTGGGTCAGCCTTTTGAGCTAGAATGCAAAGATGCGACGCAAAAAAATGACAAAGACTTACCTTCCGTCCCGCACCACCTCCTCCGCCACCGCGCCTTTGAGCTGGATGGCCTCTATCCAGGCCTTGCCCAAGCTCGGCCCGCACCATGGTGACGCCGTCGACAAAAAGCCGGTGATCAATGTCCATATTCACCAGGTTCTGTCAAGGTCCCGATGGTGCCGGGAGGCCCTCGGCAAGCCGTCGCCCCATCGCCTCCTTCTCGGGCTGAGCTTGTCGAGCCTCCTCGCTCCGAGCAGCCAGCCTCGGTGCGCAGCCTGGTTTGCCTCCCCGTCGTTGGAGATGGAGCGCCCGCCGAGGCCGGACTGAACCGAGAAACTCCCCGATTTCTCCCCGACGCCATCGCCAGTCCTACAACGATCGTGGCCAACGGATTAGCCGCCTTTTAGGCGCCATGCCAAGGTAAGGCTTCGACCACAAATGTTTGTATTACCTTCAACAGGTCGGGAGGTCCCCCGAGAAGATCGGCGCGAGCGTAACAAGCAGGTTTTTGGCCGACTTCATGTACTTATCCGCCAAGCTCCCACCGGTCGACTCCGTCGTCCAAGACGTAGACTGGCCGGTCCTCCCGGTCCCGGGCGGTCCGACTGCAGACAATACGCGGGCGGCACGCCTGCTAGAGGACTCGGCGGGCGCCGTGGGTCGACGAACCCCATACGGTTGCCGCCTCGAGGAGATAGCATCCGCGATTTAATCACCTTTTCCGCGGGGGGGCGGTCTCTCCCGAGGAGGGGATCTCCACCACTTCCCCGCCGAGGCGCGGCTTAGGGGCGAACGGGCGCCGCTTCCTCCATGACCACGCGCCGCTGGCTATCGGGGGGCGCCGCCACGGCTTCCGGGACGGCGCCGCCACGGCCTCCACAAAGAAGGCCGCCAAGGCCTCCGGCCGGGCGCTTGCGCCCCCCTCCGTCGCGGGGCGGAGGGTGGCTCCCCTGGCCGAGGGTGCCTCGATCACCGCTTTGCCGGGCGCCACCACCCTGTGGGCAGCAGGGCGCCGCCGCATGGGGCTCAGAGCCTCCGCCGCTTGCGCGGAGCGAGCGGGGGGGGGCGGGGGGCCGTTTTGCGCTTTTTGCTGCGGTAGCAAGAAGAGTGAGTCTTCAAAAAAAAAAAAAGAAGAAAAGAATGAAGAGCGGCGGAAGACTAAAAAGGACAAACACCTACCCTGGCGACCAGCGGTTGAAACGACGGCTCACGGAGCCGTGCTCGGCTGGGGCTCGGACTTGAGGTGTCCTCCGCCCACGCGACTGGGGTCGCAGCACAGGATGCCGACCCTCCGGCTGTCGCCGCCTCGGGTGAGGCCCTCACCCCTCACCGGCCCGCCCCGCACCCCGCCGTCCGGGCGGGTCCGCCCCCCGACCGGCCGGCCGCGGGACGACTCCAGGAGGCCTCGTCCCCCCCAACGGGTCATGGCACCAGCCGCCCGCCCCTGCCCCTGGAGTGAAGGGCAGGGGCGGCGTCCTTCCGCCGCCATGGCGACCACCCCCTCTCTCACGGAGGGCGATGCGGCCCGGGCTCAACACGCAGCCTCGGCCCCCGAAGACGCTGAGGCCGAGGCCGAGGCCGAGGCCTGCGGCTGGACTTCTTCGCCGCTTGCCCTCGCGGCAAGATCACCAGAGCTTCGGGGCAGGACCAACGACTCCTTCAGCCTCCTCCGCCTCCATGAAGCCGAGGAAGTCGTAACCCTCCCCCCTCGTCATCCCTCATCATCGCATCGTCACTCATGAGGGAGGGTGTCGGCCTCGAGGAGTCCCGCCGGGCGCCAGAACTTGTTCGTTGCTTCCTCTCGCTTACGGACATTCCTCGTCCGATTCTTCTTCTTCTTTCTCCTTCTTTCTCCTGCGTGGCCTTGTTCGCCTTTTTTTCTCCGCGGAGATGGGAGGCTTGGACGCCCGCAGCCTTCCCGGCCAACCCCGCAAAGAAAAGAACAAGGTGAGGATGAAGGGAGGATGCGAACATTAACGGTACGAACACGACCACGGAAACTTACCACGGAGATGGCATCCCGGTGGGGGCGCATGGCAACCTTGTAGAGGTTGGAGACGCCTGCGTCACCGCCGCCGCCTTCTTGGTCCGATCGACGATCTCTGTGGATCGAGGTCGATGGACGACATCCTCGCCTCGGCCTGTGGGCTGCCCTCCTTCATGTCGAACAGTGGCCGCCTGGCCCATGAGGGGCAAGACACGCCGCCTGTGGAAAGCGGCGATGACGACCGACGATCCAACCCCTTGAGGGTCGGGCCGCCTTCAAGGCTCGGAACACCTTCTTCAGCGGGGTGACCTTCTCCTCGATACCCCTCCTTCCACCGCTAGGGCTCCAGATCGAACACCTTTCCCGGTGTAGGCGGGCAGATGGCCGGAGTCGCTCCCGAGGTAGAACCACTTGGCGCCAGCCACGGTTGGAGGAGGTGAGCTTGGCCGGGATATACGGTCCTAAGCGGCCCCGCATCCGCAGCAGGTACCGCCGGCCGCGGACGGACGTCCTTCTTCTCCTTTCCTCGACGCCTCCGAGGTAGAGGGCGCCCCCGAAGAAGTAGAGCCAGAGGTCCCAAAGTGGACCTCGACCGAGAAAGCCCCTCACACATGACGAACACCGCCAAAGCGTGATGGAGTTGGGGTTGAGGTTCTGCCAGCCTCCAGCCGAGTACCTCGAGGATGGCTCCTCAAGAATCGACCCACCGGCATCCCGAACCCATTTCATGGAACGCCGTGAAGCTCACACGACGCACCCCGGAGGCGGGTTCGAGATGTGTGGGTCGGGCTGAACAATCCACTCCCGGGCGAGGCGTTGTCGGGCGCAGGTATGAGAAGCCCCTTCCCCACGAGCGCCACCAGCCCCCAGGCAGCCGTCACGGAGCTCGCCTCCCACTCCTCCACGCCGACGATCTCAAGTCTCGACGCCATGGCGGCGGGCTGGACGGGTGAAGGTGAGTTATCTCTCTCCTCGCTCCCTTTTTTTCTCTCGGCGGCGCCGAGCGGGATGGCGACGGCAGGGAGAACAAGGACGGGCGTAAGGGCGAGGAGGGCGAAGAAGAAACCAGACGGCCGCCCACACTGTGTATTTATACCCAAAAACCCCTGGGCCGGTTCACCTACCCGCATTTAATGCATGATCGCGCTTGATTTCCCACTCGAGTACACGGCCGCACGTGAGACCCCAGCGCCGGCCAAGACGGCGGCCACACATACCAGGCCCCGCCTGGGGCGCCACGCACGATGCGTAATTTTTTCTCCACATAAAATCCCTAAGACACGGAACCCGGATCAAGGCGCGCGGCTCTGGGGGCAGCCCGCAGCCGCCGCATCACACCCGGGACCCGTAGCACGCGCGCACTCCGCAACCGCCACGACGGAGAGTGGGGGCCCGCCACCGCTCCCACATCCCGAAAAACACGAAAAGGCGCGCCCGTCCCCACAAATAAGTGTTCACAAGCGCTTCCTTCCCCGGAAGGAGCGGGGCGACGGCCCATTACGGTCCGTAGGTACGAAAGTCGGCCCATCTCGTGGTTCTGACAGCCTCCCTCAGACAACAGAGTCGTGGCGCCTGACGGCCTCATACACAAGCATAGCCCCGCGCGAGCAGGGCCATCCTTGTAGCATCCGAGGCGCACGACGGCCGAAGGAGAAAGGGGGATCCCGCTGCGGGAGAGCACTGAGCCTCTGACCCGGGCGGACGGGACCCGAGCCCCGCCTCGTGGACACACCGTGGCTCTCTATGAAACGCGCCCGGCCCCCCCAACCCCCAACGAACGGGGCACAGTCAGCCACTTGGATCCTCCCGTTACCAGCACCGGGATCTAGTTGCGTTGTGACACTCGCCACCGACAAATAAGACAAAATCCACCCTCCTCCCTCAAGGAAGGGGATGCGAGGCTCACGGTTAACGACCAAGTACTCGGCCGCCCCCACGCCGTAACGGGCTCGGCTACCTCAAGACAGCGGCCGGAGTAGGAAACGTCATCTAACCACGCCATGCCCCCTGATGAGCCGACGGGCCCGGGGACCTCGCAAGAAACCACGTAAACACTGATCGGGAAATGTGAGCCCCCTGAGAAGCACCCCACCCTCCGAGGCCTCTGGTTACACTGCCGGAGCGGGCCACGCGCCCCCACCGAGAATGTTCCCTCCGAGGTGAGCAGAACACCCTCACCAAGCACGCATAAGCCCTCGGATCACTCACGCCCCTCCGAGGCCTCGTGGTTACACTCTCGCCTGGTGAGCCACAAGACCCACAGGGAACGCCTAGAGCATCTAACAGCCAGGCCCGGCAGAACTAGACAAAGAAGCACGACCTCAGCCTCCGAACGAGTGCTCCCCCACTCCTTCAGAGGCTCTGGGCCACTGTCTGGGACCAAAATAAGGGCCCTCCTAACAATTAGGCCCAAGAAACGCAAAACTAGGCCACACAAGAATAAAACACGGCCCGCCAAGGCCCAACAAGATCGCACACTAACACCCCCCCGAGCCCACATTGCTGGGACTTCAAGCAAACGCTAACTTTCCGCCTGGCCCAAGCCTCCTTTGCCAAGGCTCCTGACGAAGTTCCTCCTCCGCCCCGCCCGAGCCTCCCGCAGGCCTCGAACCAAGGCCCCGCCGACCGGGCCTGCCCGAGCCTCTCGCCACAGGCCTCGGGCGGCGTCCGGTCATTCCCGACCGAGCCTCCCTGCCGAGGTCCTGACGAGCACTAACATTCCGCCTCGCCCGAAGCCTCCCGGCAGAGGCCCTGACGAAGTTCCCGCCTTCCATCCCGACCGAGCCCCCGCCGAGGCCTTGGACGGCACGACGCCGCATCACCACCGGGTCAAAGATTGACCATCGACTTGACGTATATCTACCGCCCGCCTTCCCACAATTGATCGCCGCCGACGCTTAGCCCCCGGGCAGGGGATGGGAGCCGCCCCGCCACCACTCGCACCTCTCGCGCCCGCCACGACATAAGAATCCCTACAAGGGCGGCAATGCTCGCCAATGGGGGCGCCATGATGACTAACCCTCGTGAACAGGTCCCATCACGGGAGTCCAAATACCGAGCACGCCGCATCCCGGCAGAGCACGGCGCCACCCTCAGACGGGCCGGGGTCTTCGGCTGCCCCCAGCCCACTGCACCCCCAGTTTCCAGAGCCGGGGCAGACGAAGATGGCCCCATACGCCAGATTCTACGCCGGCCACGCCGTGATACGACAACGATGCCGGGGCCTCTGGGCCCGGACCGGAGTGAGTCAAAGCTACAAGAAAGCCACAAAGGTTCGGGCACGCTCATCATGATGCCCACGCCGACCTTGCAGAGGCAAACGCCCCCCTCCTTCGCCAAGAACGAGGAGCCGACTACGTAACGGCGCCCGCCATCGACAAGGTGGCGCGCAGCAAGACAGAACCGCCGGCCTCACCTGTGGCCTCAAAGACAAGGAGAGAGGGAACCCCCAAGGCCTTGGCAGATGAGGCGGCGCCACAACCGCTTTTCCTATTCAAACATCAGACGTAAAGCCCGGCCCCTCCCCTTCCGGCTTATAAAAGGGGGGACGGGGTCCTTCCGAAGACAGTGAATCCAACCAAGCAAGTCAAGCAACCTCCTTGGCAAAACACACACACACACTCATCTCACACGAGACTTGGGACAGCCTCCTCTCTCCACCCGCTTGTACACCCTACCTACAGCACCTTGGTGCGTGATAATACAAATCCTTCTTGTGTCCTTCTTGCACACCATCCGTGGTTGGGAGCACGCACGCAAATTCACTCGTTGGTACTAGGACCACTAGTTTTAGCACCGACAACCTGGAAGAAAGATACTTTTACCAAGCGAGTATCATCTAACTAGCACCGACTTGTATTGATTCTAGGCAAGCCCCGAGCATTCTCACCTATGCTTTTAAATACTTTAATTATGTTTTATGATTGATGCATTAGGTGTAGGAGTTGAGTGCAACCATTAATGCATTATATATCCTTATTTACCTTGTTACCCCACCTTGATACCGCCAGGCTAGGACGAAGTTAATTTGCTTAGCCCTCGCTTAGACGGTAGAAGTCGTGTGATTTTCCTTCACCCGCAAGATATATGTGGTTACCGGATACTTATGGAAAGTCTTGTGTTGATATAGCATGGTAATGGACGTGTTGTCATAAAATGGAGACCAAAGCGGAGTCTTTTAGGTTTTGGACTATAGTGACTCGTTCAGGTCGATTAAGGACCGCAGATCGTTGTGGCCCCTCAAGTCATGTTGAATGCATGCCCCACATTTAGCCGGGTCGATAAGTCGCCTCGATCGCGGAAGCCTAACACTATTCAGGTTGAAATCGATCCGCTCGCACCGTATTGAAGATGGATGGGGGACCATCGGGGCGCCAAAGTAAGTCCGAGGCCGTAGAGTCCTGCTCAGTATGGGCGGCCCCCGGTACGGTGGCTCAAGTCGAACCGCATTCTTCCTAATAAGTGCCATGATGACCTATAGCTTACTTCACGAGTGAGTGTGGTTTTGTGTGGGGAATACCCCCCGAGCTCAAGAGGAATCGATTCGAATCGCCATCGCTTCCTAGACAAAGGAGCACTTGACTTGAGTTACGCCATCATAGTAATGATTATGGAATGGTGATAATAATAATGATGATGGAAAAGGATATACTTGATATGGTTACTATTGTTTGATTAATAAATAAGAAGTGATGATTAGTATAGGTGCTCACCTAGCATAAATAGGAATTGATTAAGTCGAGCCAACTACTTCACTTATTATTAAATTGGTTAACTTATGCTTTTCGCAAAGAGTCAAGGTACCCAATCGATAAAGCCTATCGCATTCTTTTGAGTCTTTTTTATTGAATTTATCTGATAAGTCTACCGAGTACATTCGCATTTCGAAGTTTTATCCTCTTGTTGTTTGTGCAGATGGCCATTCATTCCATGGATATTGTGAGACTTAGACTGAAGAGAGTGGTCGATCTTACTATCTCTCCACTTGCTTTTGTAGATGTGACTCGACCGGCACCAGATTAAACTCTAAGTGTGTGGGGGTTGAGGTTTCAAACTACTTTTTGCTTCCACTACTTTTATTGGAGACTTGGTACTGTAATAACTTTATTTCAGGAACTCGATGTAATCGAATTATTTTAAGAACTATTGTAACATGTGACGGGGGATCGCTTAAACTCTGCACGATCTTGGTTGTTGATGTTTGGTTTGAAATCCTTCATGATTTCCCCTGCATCACCGGTTTGTAAGTGCTCAAGTGTGTTAATTGCTTGCTTAGCAAAGTGATTTTACACTTGTGCTTTTATAAATTGGTCGATTCTATTACACCGATGGACTTCTAACTTTATTTGATTTTTGAATCATACGAGACATGTGAGGCTTGCCTACTAGGCAAGATGACTAAGGCGCCATTCAAAGGTTTTCCTAGGAGGGTGTCCGAATTTTGTTGGAACTTATGCATAATCGATGTATGTGGACCAATGAGCATGATGGCTAGAGCCAGATTCCAATACTTCATAAATTTTAGTGATGATTTTAGTAGATATGGCTATGTCTACCTATTGAAGAATAAATCTGAAACATTTGAAAAGTTCAAAAAATTTTAGAATGAAGTAGAGAATCAAAATGGCAAGAAAATTAAGGCCTTGCAATCTGATCGTAGAGGCGAATATTTGAGTCACGAGTTTAGCAATCATCTAAAGAGTTACGGAATCGCTCCACGCTTAATACGCCACCTAGAAGAACGCCTCAGAGAAATGGCATGTCTATGCATTTTAATCAGACTTTGTTGGACATGGTTCTGGCCTATATGAGTTTTTTGACCTATCTTTATCGCTTTGGGGATACGCCTAGAAACAACCACTTTCACATTGAATAGGTACTCTAAGTCCGTAGTTAAGACAACATATGAGATGTGGACCGGTAAGTATCCCAGTTTGTCTTTTTTCTAAAAATTTGGGGTGTGAAGTTTATTTCAAGCTACTTATATCGATAAACTAACACCCAAATCGACAAATGTTTTTTCGTGGGATATCTAAAGGAAACTTTAGGGTATTATGTCTATAACCGATCGAGGGCAAAGTGTTTGTCACTAAAACAAGGTTTCTTAGAGAAAGAGTTTCTCAAAGGAGAAAAGAATGGATCAAAGGTGTATCTTGAAGAAGTTCAAGATGAGCCAAGAGGGAATGACTTACTAGTAAATACTAATGTAGCGTAACAAGTTAAGACACCCATGGCATTGGACGCACCGCCACAACCATGAAGACGCAAGACTACGCGGAAGTGGAGATTTGTTATTGTTAGAAGATGATGAACCTCCAGATTATGCGTATAAATGATGGGCCTAGATTGCAAGAAATGGCAAAAGTGCTATGAGATCCGAGATAGATTCCATGGGAGACAATCAAGTTTGGAACTTGGTTGACCCAATTTGATAGGTTAGACCCATAGAGTGCAAATGTATCTATAAAAAGAAAAAGGATATGGATAGAAATGTTCACGCTTACAAAGCTCTAATTTTTGTCGCAAAGGGTTTTCTTTGTGAAGTTCAAGGAATTGACTATGATGAGACGTTCCGCCAAGTGGCAATGCTTAAATCTATCTAGATCATTCTAGCAATTGCTTCATTTTTTGATTATGAGATATGGGCATGGATGTTAAAAATAGCCTTTCTTAAATGAAAATTTGGAAGAGGACGTATATGAAATAACCCTAAGGTTTTGTTGATCCTAATAATGCTAGAAAAATATGCAAGCTTAAGAAATCCATTTATGGGTTAAAGCAAGCATCTTGGAGTTGGAACATTCATTTTGATGATGTGGTCAAAGGGTTTGGCTTCCGCTGCATCGAATGAATAAGAACTGTGTTTACAAGAAGAAAAGTAGGAGCGTACTGCTTGTATTTCCGATCTTATATGTGGATGACATACTATTGATTGGGAATGATATTCCAATGTTGCAATCCACAAAGACTTCATTGAATAATAGTTTTTCTATGAAGGATTTAGAGAAGCTAAAGATACATCTTGAGTATTATGATCTATATGAGATAGGTCGAGAGGCTAATAGGATTAAGCCAAGACACATAAATTGACAAGGTGGTGAAACGGTTCAACATGGAACGCCTAAGAAAAGGGTTATTGCCTATGTCACATGGTATATGCTTTAGCGACAAGTAGTGTCCTTCATCGATTAAGAGCAAGCGCATGAGTAAGGTTCCATATGCTTTGGCTATTGGTTCCAACATGTATGCCATGATATGTACCGTGATGTCTCATATGCCTAAGTGTGTTAAAGTGTGTCCGGGTGAACTTCATTGGACACTTGTTAAGAATATCTTTAAGTACTTAAGAAGGACTAAGGATGTGTT
>JADLZL010004312.1:0-257466 GCA_015844335.1 Chrysopogon serrulatus
AGAAGAAGAACCGATGTTTTCGATAGGGGCGCCTCCCCTCCACTGGCCCCTCCCCGCCGCCGCCGCCGCCCCGCCACCTCCCCTCCCTCCCTCTCTCCGCCCCTCCCCTTGCCCGGCCTCGCCCCGCCACGGCGCTGGCGCCCTGCCCGCCCGCCGTCGCGAGGTGGCCCCGTTAGCGTCCCCGCCCGGCAGGCGGGCAGCGGCCCGCCGCCGGCAGCGGTCCCGGATCCGGCGGCCCCCTCCCCTCCCCTGCTTCCCCACCGCCCCCCTCCTCGTCAGCGCGGCGCGGGGCCTTCGCTGGCCCGGCCGTCGCAGCTCCCGACCACCGGGGCGGGGAGTCGCCCGGCGCCCGGTCGCCCTAGCGACGCAGGGGGAACCCCAGCCCGGCCCGCCAAACCGCCCAGGTGTGGCGCCCCTGCTGCGCCGCGCTTCGGCCGCCGCGCCGCGTCAGATTGCGGTCGCGAGTCTTTCGCCCGCCCCGAGGCTGCCGGAGGGACAGGGGCGGCCGCCGTGCGCGCCCCTCACATGCGCCCCTTCCCTTCCCCCATGGCAAGCCCCATCCCCTCCCGCCAAAGGGGCCCACGGCCGCCGCCGCCCACCAACCGATGCGACGGTTTGCCGAGTCCATGCTGCCCAGCCACGGAGCACCAAGGCGAGGAGTTTCGCTCCGCCCGGCGGCGGCGGCCAGCCGACCCGCCGCCCATTTGTCGTTAACATCACCGGCACCTCCCTTTGCACCGGCGTCCGCCGTGGCCACGCCGTCCTGCCCACTTCCCAGCGCGACCTCGCCTCACAGCGCGGGGGGCGGGAAGCGCCAGGGGGGCGCCTCCTCCGGTATCGTGCATGGCCGCTCTCGCCCGACGCCACTCCCTTCTTCCCCCGCCTCGTCGGTCGGTCCAAGGCGGCGAGGTGGGTGGATGGAGACTTCACCGATTGTTTGGACGACGGCGGCGACTGCTGCCGGAGCGAGAGGCCCCCACCGCTGGCGGCCGCGGCTATCGGCAGCCAGTCGCCGCCGGGATCCAGCCCCGCCTTAGATTCAGCTCTCCGGCCCGCGGAGCCGGACGAGGAGGGTGGCGGCGGCCAGAGGTCACCGGGGGTGACTCAGCTGTGGCCGACCCCCTACGCTGCAGGCCGGTCGATCAAACGCCCGCTTGCCTCGGCACCGTCGGCCGAGGCGGCCAGCAAAAGGCGAGGCGGAGGCCCCTGCGCTGAGTCTTTCGGGTTCACGGCGCCTTGGGCCCGGCCGCCGAGGGCCCCGTCGCCACCGCCGCAAGCGGCGCGTGGCTGCCCAAGTGGCCGATCAGCACCCCCTCGGCCGGGCGCCTGCGAGTGCCCTTCCACCGATGATTGGGCCCTAGTTGCGCGCCTCGGCCCGGACAAGGATGGTTGGCAGCTCGTCTGCCCGCAGCGCCCGAGCCGAGGGGCACGGGTGGCGCGCTGGCACCGCGCCCGGCGGCCGGCGCCACCGCTATTCGGGCGGGGGTACATGACCACGTCCAACGGAGGTCTGGACCGCTGCCTTGCTTCGCCTCTCCACCGCCCACCGAGTCGCCACTTGCATAAGACCACCCACGCTGGTTCAAGCGCAAAGGCAACAACCCCTACGCGGGGAATGCAAGCGTCCACGCCGACCCACCGCGGGCCATTTGAGCGGGCCGATGGCCTAGCTCATCGGCCCGACGGGGCTGCCGGGATCCCCGTGGCGCCCGGGGAGTGACGCCTTGCCACCACGCTTCGCCCGGACCGCCAATAGCCGCCTGTGGAGGAAGGAGGAGGGACAGCATCAACAACGCGGGCGAAGCCTATGCTTCTCCGTGGTTGTCTGTGCACGTTGCGGTTCCTCCGACATCCCACTCGAGGGCGTCCGCGCGGCCATCGCCGCTGCCGCCCGGCCTGCAGCCAGATGAGGTCGTCATACGCCGCCGGCATGGGGTCCCGGCTCTCCTCCGCACGCGAAGGATGCCGGACGGCGGCGATGGCCTCCGGCCAGCCACGGCCCGAGGAGCTCCCCACAGGCCGGCCCCGGGCGAGGCGCACCTACGTCGAGGTTGTCTCCCGGCCGACACCGAGGCCTCGCCTTTGCCCCGAGAAGCCCCACGCCCGCGGCGACCACGGCGAGGGCACCTAGTCCGGCCGAGGGGCACCAGCCGTGCTGCCCTTTGCGCCTTGCCTCCGGCATATGCCGCCCATGATCGCGAGGATAGGGCGGCGCCACCGTGGAGCCAGGGAGGCGCCGCCGACCCCGAGGCGAGGGCCACCAGAGGTCTTGTCCCTATGGCGCAGGAATACGGCGGCCCAAGGCATAAAAGCGCCGGGGGAGCCACACACACCGCCTCAGTCGCCCTCAGTTCCACCAGCGCCATCGTCGTCCGCCCCTCAAGCGGATTGCCCGGCGTCCGGCCAGCCCGTAGAACCCAGAAGTCCTCGTCGGTCTCGATAGGGAAAGAATCTGAGCCTCCGGGCGAGGCGAACAGCGGCTGGCGGGAGCCACCAGCCGCAGCCTCGGCACCATCGCGTTTCGGACCGTCGACTCGGTGACCCGGCGCTGGTGGGCACCACGACCAGCCGAGCCGCCGCCCTTCGTAAACCAAACTGTCGGCGCCCGTCCCGCCATTGGGCGGTTACGGAGGGCGCTTCCGGCATGCCACGACGGCCGCTGACACACAGGGGCCGCGGACGGCTGCTGCTCCCCCTCACGAGGGGGTTCGGCGGCCAGCGGCGGAATCCACCCCCTCGCATCGTCCGGGATCTGAGGCCGCACGAGGGGGTGAAGCCCGGCCCGGCACCGCCTTTGCCACGATCTCCGCGGCTCGGGAACCCCGGCGAGCGCCCCAGCCGCTACGCCATCGCCGCGGGGAGCAAGTGGGCTCCCGAGCGCGAGTCGAGCCTCCCGGGAGGGGGCCTCCAACAGGGAAGCGACTCCTCGGGTCGAAGGACCACTACTAGTCTTCGCCTGAGGAAGTTCCGGCAGCGTATCCTGCGTAATAACTCCTCGCCTCTACTGCCGCCAATCTCCCGAACGCGCCCGCAGCCAGCTGCCGACACGGAGGCGAGGAGAATCGCCCGCGCAGCCCCATCAAGGGTGCCGGTTTCAAGCGCGGGGAGTACCTCGTCATGAAGCGCATGGGCTACTTGGAGGCGCGGACAAAGCCAATACGGCAGCGAAGAAGGCATACGATAGTATTTTCGTTGACAAGCTCTCTGTCGGGGACCAAATTAAGGGCCCTCCTAACAATTAGGCCCAAGAAACGCAAAACTAGGCCACACGGTGACAAAATACGGCTGCCAAGGCCCAGCCGCCTATACGCACTAACACCACCGAGCCCACATTGCGGGGACTTCAAGCAAGCGCTAGCTTTCCGCCCGTCCAAGCCTCCTTCATCAAGGCCTCGGACGAGTTCCTGTTTTCCGCCTCGCCCGAGCCTCCCCGTAGAGGCCTCGGACGGCGGCTTTCCGACTTCGCCCGAGCCTCTCAGGCCCGAGAGGCCTCGGGCGTCCCGCTCCGTCCCGACCCTAGCCCTTCCTGGCGAGGCCTCGGCCCGGGCACTGCGCTCCGCCTCGCCCGAGCCTCTCGGCGAGAGGCCTCGGGCGGCGTCCACTTTCCCGTCCCGGCCGAGCCCTCCCTGCTGAGGCCTCGGACGGGCACTAACGCCCGCCTCGCCCGAGGCCTCCCTGTGAGGCCCTCGGGCCGGGCACCTCACGCCCGGGGAGGCCTCCACTGCCGGCGGCCTCGGGGACGAGTTCCCCTTCCGTCCCGGCCGAGCCCAGCGCTAAGGCCTCGGGGACGACACGCGCCCGCATCACACGGTCAGGGCCCGACCAGCGACTTGGCGTATATCTACCGCCCGCCTTCCCACGGTATTTGTCGGTGGCGCTAGCCCTGGCGGATGGAGGCCGTCCCGTCACCACTCTGGCGCCCAGCGCTCACGATTACGCAATCCCTCTGATGGCGGCCATGCACGCCCTTTGTAGAGGCGACATGATGACTAACCCGTAGCAGGTCCCATCACGGGAAGTCAAATCGGGCATGCCGCATCCCGGGGCGGGAGCACGGCGGCGAGTCTTCGGTGCCCGACCCGCTTGTGCACCAGGGCTTCAGGCAGGCGGGCGAAAGATGGCCCCGTACGGCTGATATCTCTCGTCGGCCACACCGTATACAACAACGATGCCGCGGCCCTCGGGAGCCGGACCGGGAGTAAGTCAAAGCTACAACAGGCCACGGTACAGGCACGCTCATCACGCGCCCACGCCGACCCTGCAGAGGCGAGCGTCCCCCTCCCTTCACCAAGAGCGAGGGCCGACTCCACGGGGCGGCGCCCGCCATCGGCAGATGCGGCGCCGTGCAAGACAAACCGCCGCCCTCACCGGGGCCTCGGCACAAGAGAGAGGAGCCCCTAGGCCTCGGCGGGATGAGGCGGCGCCCACCGCCGTCTTTCCTATTCAAACATTGTCTTTGTAAAGCCCGTCCCTCCCCCCTTCCGGCTATAAAAGGGGGGGCGGGGGGTCCTTCGAGGGGGGCAGGTGAATCCTAGGAAGCAAATCGAGCAATCTCCTTGGCAAACAAATACACACACTCACTCATCTCACACGAGACTTGGGACAGTTCCCTCTCTGCGCTTGCTTGTACACCTACCTACGAGGCACCTTGGTGCGGGGATAATACAAAAACCTTCTTGTGTCCTTCTTGCACACCATCCGGGGGTTGGGAGCACGCACGTAAATTCACTCGTTGGTACTAGGACCACTAGTTTTAGCACCGGCGGTTGGCGCGCCCAGGTAGGGGAACTTTGTGCGTGCTTTTCGCTTTCCTTCTCGACAAAACTACGGAATGGCAAGCAACGACGCCGGGGCGGATTCCCGGCCGACTCCCTCCATGCCGGCCCGGCTGGAGCGGGGAACCCCGATCCGGTTTGGTGAGCTCGAGTTCGTGTCGGTGAGTCGATGCGACATGGAACTTCTCCCGGCCGGAGTCGGGGGACCTCGACCGAGCTCCGGTGGACCCCCCTTTGCCAGCCCGTCGCGGGAGGCGCCCCGTGGCGCACGTTCCCGCCAAGCGACGGACGCACCACGACGCCAGCGAGCTGGAGGAGGACCTTGCGGTGTTGTGGCCGGGCGGACGCCGCCGCCGCCGCCACCACGCCAGCCATTTGGCTCGATCAACGCTGCCGCCACGTGCGCGGCGCACGTCTCCCACCCCGTCATGGGAGCCGGAAGAGGCGTCCACGCCCGTCGGCCGGGCGCTCCACGGGCGCCTCGGACGGACATCCCGGCGGATCCATCACGCCTACGAGGAGTACACGGGTTGGCAGAGGACAAGGCGCCAGCGCCACTGAGAGCGCTACATCCACCCGATCCGGCGCTACCTCGAGGGCACGGAGCCTAGGGGGTTCCTTCCGAGCATGCCTTCGCTTTCGGCTACCCCGGCTCCGACTCCCGGGCGACATGTACGATCCGACTCGTGAATGCTTTCACGTGGAGATCGGGTGAAGCTCGGCGTGGCGGCAACGGCAATGATGGCGGCGGCCGGGCCGTGATCCCGAGGCCCGCGGCGAGGCGACTCCGGCGGACGCAACCCCCGAGGACCCTAACACATCCCGGCCTCGGGGCCGGGGCCACAAACTCCGGCACATGCGGGCCTCGGGGGCGAACTACCGGCTACCCCTCGGAGGCCACGGCGTCCCGCTTCTCAGCGGATTCGGGAGCTTAGGGGCGGCTCGGCGCGACCGTCGCTGTTACGGCGGGAGATAGAAGCGTGCGAGCATGCCCACCGTGCGGCACGCAATCCCTAGTCCCATTTGCTTTCGTCGACGACGCGGCGTGGCGATCACGCGAAGGATCGTCAGCGACGAGGGTGGAGGGCGTCCCCCCCATCTTCCACGTGCAAGTCATAGCGTCGCGGCGCCCCGCCCTCCCCGTCGGTCGATGCGAGAACCATCGACCCGGAGGGACGGCAGTTCGAGATGATCTACGAGATTATCTCGGAGACCGCCTCTTGTCAGCCGGGCGGAAAGCTTCGGCCTCCCGCATCGGACACCGAGGGATGAGGAGGACGGCCAGCGCCAGCGGCAGCGGAAGCCGGTCCATCGGGACCCATCGCGGAGGCCGATCCGCGGCGTCTTCGGGACGACCGCGGCGGCATCGGCGATGGTGGCGTGCGCAACGTCATCAACAACGCCGCCAAAGGAAGCGGGCCCGGGCGGATGCGACCGCCGGCCCCCGCAGAGGCGGAAAGCGCGATAGCGATGAGGACCGCGGCGATGCCGATCCTCCTGCGCCTTCGGCAGGGGAGATCCGCGGCCAGCGCGGTTCCCCTTCCGGTTCCGACAACCGGCCAATCTTGCCAAATACTCGGGAGAAACGAACCCCGAGGTTTGGCTTAACGACTACCGCCTGGCATGCCCGGCTTGGCGGCGTAGGGACGATGTCGGCTTATCATCCGCAACCTTCCGCTGCACTTGGGTGATTGACGCAGCGCTTGGTGGAGCATCTTCCCGCCCGCATAATCCGCGGACTGGTCCGAGCTAGTCGGGATCTTTGTGGAAAATTTCGGGGCACATACGTGCGCCCGGGGAATTCGTGGGATCTCCGCGGCTGCCGCCCGGAGGCCCGACGAGGCGCCACGTGACTTCATCGGGCGCTTCTCGAAGAAGTGCGGAGCTGCCTAACGTGGCCGGCGACGCCATCATCGGTGCATTCCTTGACGACACGACCTCCAAGGAGCTCGTCCATGAGTTGGGCGGAAGATGCCAACCACCGCCAACGAGCTGTTCGAGGTGGCGGCGAACTTCGCCTCCCGGCGAGGGAGGCGGTGGGGCGATTTTCCGCGACGTCGGCGGCAAAGGGAAGCGGAAGGAGGACAATGCCGAGGGTGAGGCAACCCGCGGCCCCAAAAAAAAAAAAAAAGAACAAGCACAAAGGGAAGAAGGGCAAGAAAGAGGTGGACTCAAGGACGATATCGTCGCCACGGCTGATCGCAAGACCCCTCGAGGCCTCCGGGGCCGGGGCCTTCGACGACATGCTCAAAAAGCCCGCCCTTTCCACAAATTCCCCGTCAAGCACACTATGGGGGAGTGCGACTTGGCTTGTCGCTTCTATCGAAGCTTCCCCCCCGAGGACAAGAAGAAGAAGGAGGAGGAAAACAAAGGCGAGGAGTTCCCCGAGGTCCATGGCGTTTTCATGGTCATCGAGGGGACCGCCGGCGAACCTCACCCCGCGCCGAGATCAAGCGCGGCGTCGAGAGATATTCTCGGTGCACCCGCCACTCCGCAGTACTGCCGTGGTGGTCCGACGCCATCACCTTCAGCATCGACGACCACCCGCTCTACGTGCCAAAGCCGAGGCGGTACCGCTTCGTGGTCGACCCCATTGTCGGCAATGTGCGGCTCACCAAGGTGCCGATGGATGGCGGAAGTGCCCTTAACATCCTCTACTCGAAACCCTCGGCTTGTTGGGGATAGCGCTCACGGCTTCGGCCCGGTAGCTCTCCCCTTTCGGGCGTAGTGCGGGGTAGGCGCGCTGGCCCCTCGGGCTGATCGACCTCCCGTGCGCTTTGGGGCGCCATCGAACTTTCGCAAAGAGGTCATCACCTTCGGCGTGGTTGACTTTCGAGGAACCTATCACGGAATCCTCGGACGACCAGCGTATGCGAAGTTCATTCGTCCCCCCCAACTACACTTACCTTCTCCTCAAGATGCCGCGCCCTAATGGCGTCATCACCGTTGGCTCCTCCCTACGAACAGCGTTCAAGCTGCGACGTCGAGGCTGTCGAGCACGCCGAGGAGGCGTGGCGATCTCCGAGGCCCTCGACACCAAGCGTCACGCCGGCGCATTCGAGCCATCCGGCGGAGTGAAGGAGGTCCCGCCTGGACCCCGCCTCTCCATCGGCAAGGCGGTGAAGATCTGCGCCTCCCTCGACCCAAAATAGGAAGTTGTGCTCGTCGACTTCCTCCGCGCAAACGTCGACATCTTTGCGTGGAGCCCCTCGGACATGCCGAGCATTCGAGGAAGTCGCCGAGCACTCCCTTGACATCCGGGCCGGGTCCAAGCCCGATTGAAACAGCGTCTGCGCCCGATTTGACGAGGAGAAGCGCGGGGCCATTGGCGAGGAGGTGAACAAGCTTTTGGCGGCCGGGTTCATCAAGGAGGTGTTCCACCCACGAGTGGTTATCTAACCCTGTATTGGTTAGGAAAAAAGAGTGGGAAATGGAGGATGTGTGTAGATTACATTAATCTAAATAAAGCATGTCCGAAAGTCCCTTTTCCCTTACCACGTATCGATCAGATAGTCGACTCCACTTCGGGGTGTGAGCTCTTATCCTTCCTCGACGCCTATTCCGGCTACCACCAAATCAAGATGAAGGAGTCCGACCAGCTCGCGACTTCCTTCATCACCCCTTTCGGTATGTACCGCTACGTGACGATGCCCTTCGGGCTCGAAACGAGGGGGCCACGTATCGGCCCGGTGCATCGGGCGTTCGGAGACCACATCGGTGAAACCGTAGAAGCCTACGTCGGCGACATCGTGGTCAAGACCAAGGAGGCCGCCAACCTCATCTCCGACCTTGAGGTTGCATTTCGGTGTCTCAAGGCCAAGAGCGTCAAGCTCAACCCCGAGAAATGCGTCTTGGGGTCCCCCCGAGGCATGCTCCCGGGTTCATCGTCTCAAGCACGGCATCGAGCCCAACCCGGAGAAGGTAAGCTGATGTAACGAGCATGGGGCCGATCGAGGACCAAGGGTGTGCGGCGAGTCATGGGCTGTTTGGCGTCTCTAAGCCGCTTCATCTCACGGCTCGGCGAGAAGGGCTGCCCCCTCTATCGCCTCCTAAGAAAGTCCGGCGCTTCTCACGGACCTCCGAGGCCCGGGGAGGCCCTCGACAAGCTCAAAGCCGCCCTCACCGGGGCCCCGATCCTCGCCCCGCCCCGGCCGAAGGGGGCCCCTCCTCCATGCGTTGCTGCAACAACGCTTGGTAGTCGGTGCGGCCATCGTCGTCGAGAGGCGGGGAGGAGGGCCACAACCCGCCGGTCTAGAGGCCGCCATTTACTTCATCGCCGAGGTGTTGTCCGAGACCAAGATCCGCTACCCGCAGATCCAAAAACGCGCTCTACGCGGTGGTCCCGACCCGGCGCAAGCTCCGACACTACTTCGACGCTCACCCCGTGACGGTGGTCTCCTCCTTCCCATTGGGGAGATCCTCCAAAATCGGGAAGTCTCTGGGCATGGTCGCCAAGTGGTCCGTTGAGCTCATGGGGGAAACCTCTCCTACGCGCCAAGGAAGGCTATCAAGTCTCAAGTCTTGGGCGACTTCATCGCCCGAGTGGACCGATACTCGGCTACCACCGCCTCGGCTCCGGGTGGAATCTTTGGATAATGTACTTCGACGGGTCCCTCGATGAAGACCTGAGCGGCCTGGCCTCCTCTTTGTCTCCCCCTCGGGGTGCACATGCGACACGTAATCCGCCTTCACTTCCCGGCGTCAAACAACATGGCGGAGTACGAGGGCCTACTCAACGGGTTGAAGATCGCCATCGAACTCGGCATCGCGCCTTGATGTCCGAGGGGACTATGAGCTTGTCAACGACCAGGTCATGAAAGACTCAAGCCGCCACGACCCCAAGATAGACGCTGCATCGCAAGGCGGTGCGCGCGCCCGGAAGACAAATTCGAGGGCCTTGAGCTCAACCACGTCGTCCCCGTAGGTACAACGAGGCTGCCGACGAGCTCGCCAAGATCGCCGGGCCGGAAGAGCCCCGGTTCCCCCGACGTCTTCACGAGGGACCTCACGGCTCCCTCCATCACACTCAGCGAACAGGAGGAGGCCACGGAGAATCACTCTGACCCCCCCTTGGGGGCTGGGGAGATGTCCAAGGTCACCTCTGCAGCCGAGGCCCCCAGGGTCATGGGGATCGACGGGGAGGATCCGAAGCCGACCCCAAGCCGGTTTCGAGAAAGCCATACCTCGATTGGATCGTTCGAACCCTCCCGAGGACTTCAATCAAGCCCAACGCATCGCGAGAAGAGCAAAGTCCTTCGTCGTCATCGAGGACGACCTCTACAAACGAAGCCCCTCGGGGTCCCTGCGGCGATGCGTCACGGCCGAGGATGGCCTTGCCCCTGTTCGCAAAATCCACGGGGTGTGTGGCCACCACGCCGCTCCCCGCTCCCTCGTCGGGCAGTGCTTTCCAACAGAGGGGGTTCTATCTTGGCCAACCATGTCGCCGACGCCACCGAGGTAGTACGCACTCCGCGAGGGGTGCGATACTACGCTCGTCGACGCACCTACCGGCTCGGGCACCTGCACCATCCCGATCACATGGCCCTTCGCCGTGTGGGGTTTGGACTTAGTAGGACCTCTCAAGAAAGCGCCGGGGGGCTTCACCCATTTGCTTGTCGCCATCGACAAGTTCTCCAAGTGGGATCGAGGCGCGCCCGTCACCAACATTCGATCCGAGCAGGCGGTGCTCTTCTTCACCGACATCATCCACCGCTTTGGAGTCCCGAACTCTATCATCACCGACCACGGCACCCGGTTCACGGGGGTGAAGTTTAGAAACCTGCGACAACCACCGGATACGCATTGTGCGGTCCCGGTCGCGCACCCACAGACGAAGCGGGCAGGTGGAACGGGCCAACGGGATGATACTTGCAAGGGCTCAAGCCTCGGATCTTCAACAAGCTCGACAAGTTCGGCAAAAGGTGGCTCGAGGAGCTCCCCCGGTCCTCCGGAGCCTCGGGGCGACAACGAGCCGAGCCACGGGTTCACGCCTTTCTTCTGGTATACGGCTCCGAGGCCGTCCTCCCCCCCACCGACTAGGAATTTGGCTCTCCGAGGCTCAAGTCCTATGAGGAGTGGCGCAACCGGTGGGCTCGGGAGAACTCGCTGGATATGCTTGACGAGGCCGGGGACGCTGCCCTCCTACACTCGGCAAGATACCGCCAGTCCCTCCGACGCTACCACGACCCGATGGGTCCGAGCCGAGACCTCAAGGAAGGCGATCTCGGTGCTCCGTCTCCGCCAAGACAATGGGGGACGCCACAAGCTCACGCCGCCTTGGGAAGGACCCTTCATCGTCGCCGAAGTCCTCAAGCCGGGCACGTACAAGCTCGCCAATGAGGACGGAGAACTCCTCAACAACGCTTGGAACATTCAACAGCTACGTCGCTTCTACCCTTAAGTTTCCAAGCTCTCACTTATAGTTGTACTCCATGTTTCTCAAAAGGAGAATGGAAAACACTTTTACAATTTTCGCAAATGAGAAACATGTCCGAGGCCCCGGGGCCTGAGGACCTCAACTAATACCGCCTCAGAAGCTTGAGCGAGACTCGGTTTTGACCCGTCAAAGCCGAGCCTCCCTCGAGGGGGCTAAACGGGGGGGGGAACTCCCTCCCCGAAAGGCACTCTGTAGGCTTTTTTTTGTCGGTCGTTTTTCGAACATTTTCGTGTTACAAATCTCGAACGCTTGGAAGAAGGGGGTAACGGAGGGATTACTCGAAACCTAAGGCTGGTTGAGCTACGGAGTTGCTTACGCCCATGCGCTACGACACTCCTACTGTTGCCATAGGACGAGGTACCTCATGCTTTGAGGAAGGGCTGCTCCAAACGTCAAGGACGGGAAAGCCACGAGGCCGCCCACGCCCAAAGTGCTAGGGTGCCTCGCTTAACCACCTTTGACTAAGGACTCTGTGTCCCTCGCAAGGGCCCTAATCTAAGTACGAGGCGAGAATCAAAGGCACGAAAAGTAAACAGAAAACGAGAAAACAAATCATAAGGCCTCATCGGGCCACGGTACTTGTCAAACAAACGTAATAACAAAAAGCTAATCAAGTTTTTTTTACATGGGCACGCTCGGCCCAACATGCGAGACCTCACTAGGGGCGTTCGACCCCCCTCCTCCCCCCGGTAGCGGCATCCATGGCGTCGGTGGCGTCGGCTCCTTCGGCGGCGTTAGGGAGGATCGCCGCCTGGAAGTGCCCGACCAGCGCAGATCGTGGCCCCTTCAGCCCAGCTGAAGCACTCGTCGAACACCTCCCTCTCGCGACCCTCCTCGTCCTCCGACGGCGACGAGCCCCTCGGAAACTTTGGGGAGGTCGAGGTCATAGTGGAGAGGGTCATCGCCAAGGTGTGCGACACGCCGTCCGAAGGCCGGACTGAAGGGCGGCGTGGGACGCGCCTTCCACGTGCGGGCAACGCCTCAGACGCCCAGGTGGATGAATTTGCCGGGCGGACTCGCCGGCCTCGACCGCTGTGCAAACGGCTCCGACCTTCTCCTTGAGGGCCTCGAGGCTCGCCCTGCGCCGAGGAATAGGCCGTCTGCACTGCACTGAGGTCCGCCGCTTGCTCGGCGACTTCCTCCTCAGCTCTGCATCCGCGGGGGGGGTCAGCCTTGAGCTGGGATGCAAGGATCGACGCCTTAAAAACGACAAAGACTTACCTTCCGTCCCGCACCACCTCCTCCGCTAGCTGCGCCGGAGCTGGATGGCCTCATTCGGCGCTTGCCCAAGCTCGGCCCGCACCATGGTGACATCGTTGACAAAAAGCTGGTGATCGGTGTCCATATTCACCGGGTTCTCTGTCAAGGTCCCGATGGTGCTTGGGAGGCCTCGGCAAGCGCCGTCCTCATCGCCTCCTTCTCGGTGCGCAGCTGGTTTGCCTCCTATCGTTGGAGATGGGCGCCTCGTCGAGGCCGGACTGAACCGGAGAAACTCGATTTCTCCCGGGACGCCACCGCCAGTCCTATAACGGATCGGGGCCAACGGATTAGCCGCCTTTGGGCGCTCATGCCAAGGTAAGGCTTCGACCACAAATGTTTGTATTACCTTCATCAGGTCGGGGAGGTCCCCGGGAGAAGATCGGCGAGAGCGAGACCAAGCAGGTTTTTGGCCGACTTCATGTACTTGTCCGCCTGCTCCCACCGGGTCGACTCAAGGCGTCGTAAAGCACGTAGGCTGGCCGGTCCTCGGGTCCCGGTGGTCCGACCGGACAATGGCGGCGCGCACGTTCTTTGGAGGACCCCTCGGGGCGCCCGCTGATTTAACTGACCCCATACGGTTGCCGCCTGAGGAGGTAGCATCGCGACGACCACCTCTTTCCCCCGCGGGGGGTGGTCTCCCTCACGAGGAGGGGATCTCCACCACCTTCTGCGTCGAGGCGCGGCTTAGGGGCGGGCGGCGCTCGCTCCTCCCCATGACCATGTCGCCCGGTGGCCGTCGAGGCAGGCGCCGTCACGGCTTCCGCGACAGGCGCCGGCCTCCACCCAGCCCAGGCGCCGCCAAGGCCGCGCCGGGGCTGCGCCCCTCCTCCGTCACGGGCGGAGGGTGGCTCCATGGCCGAGGGCGCCTCGATCACCGCTTCCTCGGTCGCCGCCCGGCGCCACCACCCCGAGGGGGCGGTGGCGCTCGCCGTCTTGGCCTGTAGCCTCGGCTGCTTGCGAACAAAAGCGGGGGCCAGAGGCTGGGGCCGTCTTGCGCTTTTTGCTGCGTAGCAAGAAGAGTGAGTCTTCAAAAGAAAAAAGAAAAGAAAGAAGAGCGGCGGAAGACTAAAAGGACAGACACCTACGGCGGCCGGTGGTTGAAACGACCGGCTCACTGAAGCCGTGCTCGGCTGGGGCTCGGACTGAGGTGTCCTCGGCCCCCGCGACTCGGGGTCACGGGCACACGGGACACTGGCCCACCGGGCGCCGCCGCCTCTTCGGCCGAGGCCTGCGCCTCACCCTCGGGCGGTCCTCCCCGCCGCCTCAGGCCGTTCCGAGGGCAGGACCGAGTCGTCGCCCCGACGGGGCCTCCGACGGCGTGGGATGACTCGGGGAGGGGCCTCGCTCCTCCCGGCGCAGTCACATCTCCGGCCACCTCGGTGAAGGCTCGGCGGAGTTAGGGGCGGGGAGCAAGTGTCCTTCAACGGCCACGGCGCCCACTCCCTTTCTCCACGGGGGGCGATGCGGCCAAGCCAAAGAAAGCTGTAGTCCTCCTCCTCCTCCTCGTCATCCTCATCATCGTCATCGGGCGCCGGTAGTGTCGGGAGGGCGTCGGCTCCCGAGGGAGCCCCTCGTCCTCCCTTGGCGCCTCCGCTTCTCCGGGGCGCTTCTCGCCCTCCTTGCGGATGTTCCGGTCCTTCTTCTTCTCCTTCTTCTTCTTCTCCTTCCTGCTCCGCCCGCGATGGCCTTGTTAGCCTCCTTCACCGCGGAGCGGGAGGCTTCGACGCTCTCAACTTCCCGGCCCGGTCCCTACGAGGGAAAAGAACAAGGTGAGGCTAAAAGGGGAGATGCGAGCATCAACGATACAAGCACAATCAAAGGAACTCACCACGGAGATGGCGTCAGGGTGGGGGCGCATCGCGACCCTCAGAGGAGGGAAGGGTCGGTCACCGTCGCCGCCTCCTTCGTCCGCTCGACAACCTCGTCGAACTCGAAGTCGACGGACGACATCCTCGCCCCAGCCAGGGGGCTCCTTTCCTGCATGTCGAACAGGAAAAGCCGCCTCGACATGAGGGGCAGGACTCGCCGTTGGTGGAAGGCGGCGATGACGACCGACGCATCCAACCCTTCTGGGTCAGCATCTTCAAGGCCGGAACACCTTCTTCCGGAGTGGTCTTCTCCTCGATGATCTCCTCCCTCCACCTTGCGGGCTCCGCCTCAAACACCTTCCTGGGTGGTGGCGGGCAGGTGACGGAAGTCGTTCCGGAGATAGAACCACTTCGCGCGCCAGCCGCGGTTGGAGGAGGCGAGCCTCGTCGGGATGTAGGAGTCCCGGTGGCGATTCCGCAGCTGCAGTATGCAGCTCCCGACGCGGACGGGCATCCTCTTCCCCTTACCGGCGCCCTTGAAGTAGAGGACGCCCTCGAAGAAATAGAGCCAGAGATCCCAGTGGGGCTCGACTCCGAGGTATCCCTCGCACAAGGCGACGAACACCGCCAGCTGCGTGATGGAGTTGGGGTTGAGGTTCTGCAGCTCCAGGCCGTAGTACTCGAGGATGGCCCTCAAGAACCGGCCCACCGGCATCCCGAACCCGTTCTCATGGAACGTCGTGAAGCTCACGACGCACCGGGAGGAGGCGGGTGGGGGACAGTGGTCGGCCGGGCCTGATGAGGACATCACTCCTTCGGATACACTCAATGATCCTCCGCTGAACATTCAAGGTCCAATCACAAGAGCTCGCAACGCGACAATTAAATTTACTGGTGAGCTCGTTCCTAAGTAACTCTTTATATGATTTAGAGAATAGATTGCTACCTAATGATTATATTATGATTAGGAATCATGGAGAGGACCGGGAGATACATAGAGGAGGGCTTGGAGGCGTGAAGGACCAGCAAGGGCGCTCAAGTCAAGGCGGAGGCCCGCACCAAGTCGACTTCGAATCCGTCTCGGAGTCCAGGAGCAGTCTGTACTAAATTGGACGCCCAGGATGCATCCGGACTCGAATTGGACGTTCTTAGACTCTAAAGAAAGATAACGAAAAGACCTTTCCAATGAGTCTTGTTGGAGGCCCAAATTCATCCGGAGTCATCGGGAATCGTCCAAACAATTTGACGTCCAGAATCTGTCCTGACGCTGCGACGTCGTATTTTGGTCTTTGGGCCTTGTATCGAGTTGGAACCCATTAGGGGTGCGTCCAGGGGGTCTTGCACGACCTTAGACTCTTTATAAACAGTAGCCGCCGCCCAAGTTAGGGTTGGGTTTTGCTTAGATTAATCTGTCAAGAACAGTTTCGCCGTTTCATCGGTTTGAGAGACCCCAACTCGTGAGCTTAATCATTCATTTGCAAATTGGTTGCTTTCTTCTTTGTTCTTGCTTGTGTTCTTCGATTCGCAGGCAAGGATTAGCCTTCTTGGCGAGGTCAACCGTGCAACGCCGGTTGATAACCAGAGAAGACGTGGTAACCGTGATTGCGGGGTTTCGGATCGTCTTCGTTCGGAAGCCGGATCGACTTGTGTCTCGTTTTTCGCCAAATCGAGAGTTACCGTAACCTTTCGGAAGATCGGGAACCCTTGTTCACATCAAGTGGTAATCGAGCTTCAGGTATACCGTCAGTTCATATCCCACCTTAGTTTTGAGTGTTTCGCCTTCGGCCCTATAGTCCACCGCCATATTATTTTCATGTCCTATAACCTTCCGCGCCATAGCCTTTGCATATTTCAGTTTCAGAGTACGTCGTGTTGACTTTGTGTCCCTGGTCGAGGTCTTGTTGCTGGTTAGGTCGTGCTAGAGTCCATTGTGTGAGTTTTTGTTAATCGTATCTACCCTATCCACCATCCCCAAACACAAGTCGAAGCCACCACATTACTCGACTTGCCCCCGCTAGCCGCCTTGTGTGATCTCTCGCCGCGCTAACCCTAGATAGGTTGCCCATTTGTTATTTCGCCCGCATCGCAGCTCTCCTTACATCATCTGGCGAATACCTGTGATCGGTGTTGGAGTTTAGGGGACGCTTTGCCCCCCCTTGCCGCCGCCGCCGTGTTGTGCCTTCGGGAAAACATAACTTGAGGTATCTTCCTTAAAACAGGCATAACTTTTCGCTCGGTTATCTAAAAAAAAATCTGAAAAAAAATTGAGCAGATTCTTGACACCATTCCTTAAAACGGCCTATTTGGTTTCGTTAAAATTGCCAAAAAAATTCAGGAAAATAAAGAAAAAAATTATCAAGGTTTCTGCACACTTTTCAGAGAACGTGCTGAATTTCTCAGAGACCACATCCCACCTCGGTTGTAGGTGCCAATTTTTGTGGTTGCATCTTTTGTGATCCTTGTTCAGAGAAAAATATAAAAAAAATAGTGAAAAAATAAAAAAGTTTGATTTCTACTAGTGCCTTTTGCAAAAATCCGGGGAAAATTCAGGAAAAGGAAAAATCCGAGCTCAGTTGTCGGTGTTGTGCCTTGTTTCTAGTGCTTTTGCTATCCATCATACTTGTTTTTTTTTTCCTTCATCTTATTTGGTCACACACATCTAGAACTTGGAGCATTTTAGGCCGGCAACAAGAACGAACACCGTGGACTATAATTCAAAGCATTACTATCTGTCTCGACTTGTGTTCCGGATATACTATATGTCTCTTTTTGTGCCTTCCAAGCTCCACATTCTTCTAGACAAAGACAGGTTTGACATTCCTCGCAATCGTGGTCTACGACTTCCCCGGTGTCCTTTGTCTTCTTTGGTAAGAACATTTGTGAGAGCTTGGTAAGAAGTAATTAGTTTGTCGATCCCGAGAGACACCACTCCACCGCTCATAGTAGAACTTTTAGGGATAACCTTCACCGCTTGTTGCTTGTGTTTTGTGTCTACAATGGCAGGTGATGACGACGCTAGTTCTCCCAAAGAGTTCTCGAGAGTGTGTCGACCAAGAGCAACTACAATCTGCCGTAAGTAATGCTCGAAAAGAAATGAACGAGGCAAGTCACAAAGGGCTGAATCGCTGCGCTCATTGAACTCAAGATCGGCAACACACTTGAGAGATTGGAAAAACGATTGTCCACACGACGACCGGGGGTAGTCTGTTTTAGAAGTTCAGCCACCGCCCGAAGAAGATAATGGAGGCGGCGACGCCGGTGATGAGATCTATGACACCAATGGTAATGTTGATCAAGCGGCGACAAGGGAAAATAGGTTACGCCGACGTCTTCGCAACAACACCACAGGTATGGGTGGCAACCGCCATCGAGGTAATCGTGCTCATGCTCCCCGATGATCCTTATGCTAAGGTCAAATTTACCATACCTTCTTTTTCGGGACATTATGATGCTGAGGGATACCTTGATTGGGAGATGACAAGAGAGCAAAAATTTAGTGCCCACCTTGTGCCCGAAAGCAACATAGAATTAGACAAGCCACTAGTGAATTTAAAGATTTTGCTATCATTTGGTGGACAGGTTTAGTTGCAGATAACTGCCAACCTAGAACTTGGGAAGAGCTTAAGGTTGCTATGCGTGATAGATTTGTGCCGCCATCATATCATAGGGATCTATGTAAGAAATTGATACGCTTAGAAAGGGGAGATAAATCTGTGCGGGATTACTATGGTGAGCTTCAGAAAGGATTGATGCGTTGTAGTATAGTAGAGGGAAACGAGGATTCTATTGTTCGTTTTTTTTATTCAGGATTGAGGGAGGAAATTCAGAACATAGTTGATTATAAGGATTTTTAACACTGTCAACCCGCTTGTTTCAGTTTGCTATGCTTGCAGAGAAGGAGTTGCAGGGACGTAATAAGCAGGGCAAAGGCAAGGTTGGCACCTCGTACACTCCACGCATGGCGTCCTCTTTGGGCCTTCCCAAGGCATCCTCTTTTCGGGCGCCTCTACCAACGAACAGACAGACACCTACTTCGCGGACATCCGGTTCAGGTAAAAATTCTTTGCAGGAACCTTCAAAGAGTGCATCCTCCATTGCTTCAACAGGGCGCACTCCTAGCATTCAGTGCCACCGCCGCCAAGGATTCGGTCATGTGCGAAGGATTGCCCTAGTCGGCGGGCATACATTGCTACATTCGATGGGTACATCGGCGCCTCGACATTGAGGAAGAGGATGAAGAAGATCCGGCCGTGGAGGTGGACAATGAAGTTTTGGGTACCGATGACACGACCACCTACAGAAGCGTTAAAAAATGAAGCGCTCAAAGCACAAAGGTACAACAACCAGAGAAGCTGCAACGCCACAACTTGTTCCAACTGTTCTTCGTCATCAACAATCGGCGAGCACGTGTCATCATTGATGGAGGTAGTTGTCAAAATTTGGTGAGTTCAGATTTGGTCAAGAAGCTTGGCTTGGCCACTCGCCAACACCCCCATCCCTATAACCTACAGTGGTTTAATGATGCGGGCAAAGTTAAGGTAACACAAACTTGCGAGTTTCTTTTTCCATTGGTTCCTATACCGATTATGCTGATTGTGATGTGGTACCTATGGAAGCTTGTTCACTTTTATTGGGTCGTCCTTGGGAATTTGATAATGATGCTATGCACCATGATAGAAGTAATACTTACACTTTTATGCATAAAGGAAAAAAAATTACTTTGGTTCCTATGACCCCCGCTGAAATTGTACAAGCTGAAAAGAACGCTATTTGCTAGTTTGCATGATGCTAAATCTGAAAATCAGCAAGTTGCTAATTCTATTTACCCACCTAAAACAGATAAGTCGGCGCCTAATTCTAAGGTTGAGGGAATTAAATTGAAGGGTGCTGCTATGCTTGCAACAAAAACTGATCTTGCTGAAATTTCGATGATGATATATGCTATACTTTGGTTTGCAAGCGAGCCTTGTTTTCGCTTGAAGATGTTGTTAGTTCGATGCCTCCTGTTGTCACTAACCTTTTGCAGGAGTATGAGGACATTTTTCCAGCCGAGATACCCCAGGGGCTGCCACCTATGAGAGGAATAGAGCATCAAATTGATTTGATCCCGGGAGCAACACTACCAAACCGAGCTGCTTATCGAACCAACCCCGAGGAGACTAAGGAAATCCAGCGACAAGTCCAAGAGCTTTTGGACCGCGGGTATGTACGTGAGAGCCTTAGTCCTTGTGCCGTTCTCGTGATTTTGGTTCCTAAGAAAGATGGTTCTTGGCGTATGTGTGTTGATTGTAGAGCCATTAATAATATTACTATTAGATATCGTCATCCAATTCCTAGGCTTGATGACATGCTTGATGAGTTGTGTGGCTCTGTAATTTTCACAAAGATAGACTTGCGTAGTGGCTACCACCAAATTAGAATGAAACTTGGAGATGAATGGAAAACAGCTTTTAAAACCAAATTCGGGTTGTATGAGTGGTTAGTAATGCCTTTTGGTTTGACTAATGCACCTAGTACTTTTATGCGCTTAATGAATGAGGTTTTAAGAGCTTTCATTGGACGATTTGTGGTAGTTTACTTTGATGATATTCTGATTTACAGCAAGTCTTTGGATGAACATATGGGACACTTACGTGCTGTTTTTAATGCTTTGCGTGATGCACGTTTATTTGGTAACCTTGAGAAGTGCATCTTTTGCACGGATCGAGTCTCTTTTCTTGGCTATGTTGTTACTCCACAGGAATTCAAGTGGATGAGACGAAAATTGAAGCCATAAAGAGTTGGCCGGTGCCTACAAGTATCACAGGTGAGAAGTTTCCTTGGTCTTGCAGGTTTCTATCGCCGCTTTGTCAAGGATTTCAGCGCCATTGCTGCCCCATTGCATGAGTTGACAAAGAAAGGTGTGGTGTTTCATTGGGGTAAGGTACAAGAGGAGTCCTTTGACACTTTGAAGGACAAGCTTACACACGCACCATTGCTGCAACTTCCTAACTTTGGTAAGACTTTTGAGCTAGAATGCGATGCTAGTGGAGTTGGCATTGGAGGTGTTTTGATGCAAGAAGGTAAGCCTGTTGCATACTTTAGCGAAAAATTGCATGGTCCTGTTCTTAATTATTCTACGTATGATAAAGAATTGTATGCACTTGTACGTTCTTTAGAGACGTGGCGTCATTATTTGTGGCCTAAAGAATTTATTATACATTCGGATCATGAATCGCTTAAGTATCTTCGCTCAAAAAATAATCTGAATCGTAGGCATGCTAAGTGGGTTGAATTTATTGAATCTTTTCCTTATATTATTAAACATAAGAAGGGGAAGGATAATGTGATTGCCGATGCCTTGTCTAGACGCTATGCTTTCTTGTCCCAACTTGATTGTAGAATTTTTGGACTTGAATCAATAAAAGAACAATATGTGCTTGATCCTGTTTTTAAAGATGTGTTGCTGAATTGTAAAGAGGGACGTACATGGAACAAGTTTGTGATCAATGATGGTTTTGTGTTTAGAGCTAACCGCCTATGCATTCCAGTTGGTTCTGTTTCGTCTAATGTTGTTGCGAGGAAGCACATGGAGGAGGTTTGATGGGGCATTTTGGTGCTAAGAAGACGGAGGATATGTTGACCACACACTTCTTTTGGCCAAAGATGAGGAGAGATGTTGAACGGTTCGTGGCACGCTGAACTACATGTCAAAAGGCTAAGTCTCGCTTGAATCCACATGGTTTGTATATGCCTCTTCCTGTTCCTTCTATTCCTTGGGCCGATATTTCGATGGACTTTGTTTTGGGATTGCCTAGGACTAAGAGGGGAGGGACAGCATTTTTGTTGTTGTGGATCGATTTTCTAAGATGGCGCATTTTATACCTTGTCATAAAAGTGATGATGCTTTGTCTTTATTGCTGACCTCTTTTTCAAAGAGATTGTTCGCTTGCATGGTATGCCTTGTACTATTGTTTCGGATCGTGATGCAAAATTCTTGAGTCATTTTTGGCGCACTCTATGGAATAAGTTGGGTACAAAATTGTTGTTTTCTACAACTTGTCACCCACAAACCGATGGACAAACAGAGGTAGTGAACCGCACTTTGGGCACCATGTTGAGAGCTATTTTGAAGAAAAAATTTAAAGATGTGGGAGGAATGTTTGCCTCATGTGGAGTTTGCTTACAATCGGGCGACACATTCTACCACTAAGGTAAGTCCTTTTCGGGTAGTGTATGGCTTTAACCCTCGTGCTCCTATTGATCTTTTACCTTTACCTACCACTGAAAGAACCCATAGTGATGCTAGCGCACGTGCTGAATTTATTCGTAAGTTGCATGAAACAACTAAAGAAAATATCGAAAAGATGAATGAAAAGTATAGAATTGCTGGAAGTGAAGGTAGGAAAGAAATTAAACTTGAGCCGGGTGATTTAGTATGGTTACATTTGAGAAAGGATAGGTTTCCAGAGCTGCGTAAATCTAAATTAATGCCAAGAGCTGCTGGTCCTTATAAAGTTATTGAGAAAATAAATGATAATGCATACAAACTTGAGTTGCCACCCGAGTTCGGGGTTAGTCCTTCTTTTAACATTGCAGATTTGACACCATACTTGGGAGAAGAAGATGAGCTTGAGTCGAGGACGACTCTAATTCAAGAGGGGAGGATGATGAGGACATCACTCCTTCGGATACACTCAATGATCCTCCGCTGAACATTCAAGGTCCAATCACAAGAGCTCGCGCGCGACAATTAAATTTACAGGTGAGCTCGTTCCTAAGTAACTCTTTATATGATTTAGAGAATAGATTGCTACCTAATGATTATATTATGATTAGGAATCATGGAGAGGACCGGGAGATACATAGAGGAGGGCTTGGAGGCGTGAAGGACCAGCAAGGGCGCTCAAGCCAAGGTGGAGGCCCGCACCAAGTCGACTTCGAATCCGTCTCGGAGTCCAGGAGCAGTCTGTACTAAATTGGACGCCCAGGATGCATCCGGACTCGGAATTGGACGTTCTTAGACTCTAAAGAAAGATAACGAAAAGACCTTTCCAATGAGTCTTGTTGGAGGCCCAAATTCATCCGGAGTCATCGGGAATCGTCCAAACAATTTGACGTCCAGAATCTGTCCTGACGCTGCGACGTCGTATTTTGGTCTTTGGGCCTTGTATCGAGTTGGAACCCATTAGGGGTGCGTCCAGGGGGGTCTTGCACGACCTTAGACTCTTTATAAACAGTAGCCGCCGCCCAAGTTAGGGTTGGGTTTTGCTTAGATTAATCTGTCAAGAACAGTTTCGCCGTTTCATCGGTTTGAGAGACCCCAACTCGTGAGCTTAATCATTCATTTGCAAATTGGTTGCTTTCTTCTTTGTTCTTGCTTGTGTTCTTCGATTCGCAGGCAAGGATTAGCCTTCTTGGCGAGGTCAACCGTGCAACGCCGGTTGATAACCAGAGAAGACGTGGTACTGTGATTGCGGGGTTTCGGATCGTCTTTGTTCGGAAGCCGGATCGACTTGTGTCTCGTTTTCGCCAAATCGAGAGTTACCAGAACCTTTCGGAAGATCGGGAACCCTTGTTCACATCACCGGCGGAACAATCCACTCCGGCGAGGCCTGGTCGGCGCAGGGCGGAGAAGCCCCTTCCCCACACGCGTCGTCGGCTCCGCCCGGCGTCACGGAGCTCGTTTCCCCCTCCTCCGCGCCGACGATCTCGGGCCTCGGCGCCATGGCGATGGTGGGCTAGGGCAGATGCAGGTGGTTTTTCTCCCTTCTCGCTCCCGTTCCCTCTCGGCGGCGCTGGTTGCAGATGGCAGCGGCGGAGGAAACGAAAGCGGGCGCAAGGGTGAGGAAGGCGAGATGAAAACAGGGCGGCCGCCCACACAGGTATTTATACCCAAAAACCCCAGTCGGTTCACCTACCCGCATTTAATGCATGGCCGCCCGGGATTTCCCACTCGAGTACACGTCGCCGCACGGAGACCCCAGGCGCCGGCGCCTGGCGGCCACGGCCACACGGCCCCGCGGTGACTCACGCCACGATGCAGAATTTTTCTCCCATAAAATCCCGGCACGCGGAACCCGGGGGCTGGCGCGGCGCGCGGCTCAGTGGCAGCCGCGGCGCCGCGACATCACATCCGTGGGGCGCAGAAAACGCGCGGCGGCGGCTACCACGAGCGGAGAAAGTGGGGCCCGCCACCGCTCCGGGCGCTCCACATCCGGCCGACCACTGAAAGGCGCGCCCACGCCCCCACAGCGGGGTGTTCACACCAAGCGCTTCCTTCCCTGGAAGGAGCCGGGCGGCGGCCCATTACGGTCCCGAGGTGAAAGCTGGCCCATCTCGGGGTTCGGCGGCTCCCTCGGGACAGCCAGTCGAGGGGCAGCTCGGACGGCCTCATACACAAAGCATAGCCTGGCGGCGAAGCACGTCCCGTCCTTGTAGCATCCGAGGCCAGCCACGACACCACGAGAAAGGGGGATCCCGCGTGGGGAGACCGAGCCCTCGGGACCCGGCGGACGGGACCCGAGCCCCGCCTCGTGGGGACCTTGTGCGAGGCTCTTATGAAACGCGCCTCCGGGCCCAGCCAACCCCTAACGAACGGGGCACAGGCGTTTCACTTGGATCCTCCCGCTAACAGCTCACCGGATCTAGTTGCGTGTGACACTCGTCACCGACGGCGTGACAAAATCCACCCTCCTCCTTGCGGAAGGGATGCGCGAGGCGTTCACGAAGCTAACGGCCAAGTACCTCGTGGCCGCCCCACGCCCGAACGGGGCTCGGGCTATCCCGGCACGGCCGGGCGGAGTAGGGAAACGTCATCTAACCACGCAGCGTCATGCCCCCGGACGAGCCGGCGGGCCCGGGGACTTGGCAAACGAGCAAACACTCGACGGGGACATGTGAGCCCTCGGAGAAGCACCCACACTCCTCCGGGACTCGGGGGCTACACCGGCCCAGGTGCGCTCGCGCGCCCCACCGGGAAGAACAGTCTCGAGGTGAGCAGAACACCCCTCACCAAGCACGTACAATCCCTCGAAGGATCACTCACGCCCCTCCGAGGCCTCAGGGGCTACACCCGCCGAGTGCGCTCGCGCGCACCCAGCGTAGGGAACGCCTAGAGCATCTAACAGCTAGCCCGGCATGAACTAGACTAAGAAGCACGACCTCAGCCTACGAACGAGTGTTCCCACTCCTTCGGAGGCTCGGGGGCTACTTGTCGGGGGGGGACAAATTAAGGGCCCTCTAACAATTAGGCCCAAGAAAGCGCCAAAACTAGGCCACACGGTGACAAAACACGGCCTGCCAAGGCCCAACGCATCTGCGCACTAACAACACCGAGCCCACATTGCGGGGACTTCAAGCAAACGCTAGCTTTCCGCCCGTCCAAGCCTCCTTCATCAAGGCCTCGGACGAGTTCCTGTTTTCCGCCTCGCCTCGAGCCTCCCCGTAGAGGCCTCGGGCCGGGCGTCCCGCTTCCGACTTCGCCCGAGCCTCTCGGCAGAGGCCTCGGGCGGTGTCCGCCTTCCGTCCCGACCCTAGCCCTCCCTGCCGAGGCCTCGGGGACGGGCACTAACGCCCGCCTCGCCCGAGCCTCTCAGCAGAGGCCTCGGGCGGCGTCCCGCTTCCGTCCCCGACCGAGCCCTCCCCTGCCGAGGCCTCGGGGAGGGGCACTAACGCCCGCCTCGCCCGAGGAGGCCTCCTGCTGAGGCCTCGGGACGGGCACTAACACTCCCGCCTCGCCCGAGGCCTCCCTGCAAGCGGCCTCGGGACGAGTTCCCCGCCTTCCCGTCCCGACCGAGCCCCCCCGCGCTAAGGCCTCGGACGACACGCGCGCATCACACGGTCAAGGACCGACCACGACTTGACGTATATATCTACCGCCCGCCTTCCCACAGTGGATGTCGGTTGACGCTTAGCCCCTGGCAGGGATGGGAGCCGTCCTGTCACCACTGCGCCCGGGCCACGATTACGCAATCCCTACAAGAAGCGGCCATGCCCGCCACCGTTGGGGCGACATGATGACTAACCCCCGTAACAGGTCCCATCACGGGAAGTCCAAATACGGAGCATGCCGCATCCCGGGCAGGAGCACGGCGGCCGAGTCTTCCGGTGCCCCGGCCACGTGCACCGGGCTTCAGGCAGGCGCGATTTAAGATGGCCCCCGTCTGGCCGTATCTCTACGCCGCCACGCCAGTATACGACAACGATGCCGCGGCCCTCAGGAGCCCGGACCGGGAGTAAGTCAAAGCTACAGCAGGCCACGGTACCTGGGCACGCTCATCATGACGCCCACGCCGACCCCCGGCAGAGGCGCACGCCCCTCCTTCACCAAGAACGAGGAGCCGACTCCACGGGACGGCGCCCCGCCATCGACAAGGCGGGCGCCGTGCAAGACAAAACCGCCGCCCTCACCCGGGGCCTCGGCACAAGGGAGAGAGGGAGCCCCTAGGCCTCGGTAGATGAGGCGGCGCCCACCGCCGTCTTTCCTATTCAAACATCTGTCTTGTAAAGCCCGTCCCTCCCCCTTCCGGCTATAAAGGGGGGGGGCGGACGGGGTCCTTCAGGGGGACAGGTGAATCCTAGGAAGCAAATCGAGCAATCTCCTTGGCAAACAAATACACACACTCACTCATCTCACACCGGACTTGGGACAGTTCCCTCTCTCCGCTTGCTTGTACACCCTACCTACAGGGCACCTTGGTGGGATAATACAAAACCTTCTTGTGTCCTTCTTGCACACCATCCGGGGTTGTGAGCACGCACGTAAATTCACTCGTTGGTACTAGGACCACTAGTTTTAGCACCGACACTCTCCGAATCGCACGCCGAGGCCATCAGGGTGCTCTTCCCCGACCCGTCCAGACCGACTCGACGGAGGGGCCGCGGGGGCTCACACGCCTAAGTGTGAGGCTAGGGCAGCTGACCCACGTTGTTTAATTTGCGAGTAATAGCTTTTAGGCTTGGCGCTTAGGGGAGAGAGAGCAATCTGTACAACATGTAAACCCCAAGCGCACTTTTTGAACAATATATTAAATACTCCTTTCTTAAATGCAATGATGCGTAAATCTTTTGCGTATTCGAGAAAAAAAGGAAGGGAAGAGAGAAGATGCGCGCCAAATCACGAATTGAGAGAGAGAGGACAGATATACTAATAATGCTTAAACCACGTCACAGTCACAGCCATGCTCTCGAGTCTGGACAGGACAGCGCACTTATGCGGTGCGGAGACAGGTGGCACGTGAAGTAACTCCATTTGGCATATCAAAGAACTAAGATTTCAATCTTCACTCCATTAGAAAATATTTCAAATTTCACAAAGATTTATGAACCTTCTCTGAAACCCAGCAAAACCAAGACATCATCGCGACCACGATCATTGCGTCATGCACTGAAATTTCAAGCCAAACTTTAGAGCTCATATGAACCCATAAATTGTAAACGGAAGCACTTATTTTTGTTATCCTACCTAATTTTATGGACAGAAGACGCCAGTCAGTACAAGTATATGATTACAATGAGACCAAGCTGAAGCTCGTGTGACTAGCGGCAGCAGTGGCTACGCAGCCGGTGGGTTTCATTCCTGGAATTGAACTCGTGCCTCTGATATGGGGATTTGCTTCCAGATAAAAGTCTGTGATCTCTCTTACTTGGAGCTACAATATGACCTCGACACTCTCGTTGCTTATGGAGCCATGGTGATTTCGTTGATATGTAGAAGAACACGGTTGTGATGGTAGCCGTCGCGAGGGTTTTGCCTTGGCCCACCGAGCTAGCACCACGGACCATCCTCTCGACAAACAATGCTGACTCCTAGATCATGGAGAGATCCCCGGAGTCGGTATCTGCAACCTCCACTCGCGGAAGATGAAGATGTAGAATCTCACTCCCGTGTTGACCAATTATCAAGATTCAGTTACATTGAATTTAATTAAAGAAGTTTAAATCACTACCATGGTAACATGAGGTGAAATAAAACAGAAAAAGGTACAAGTTAACTATTAATTAAGCCAACTATGTCTAGTTATCCCGCTGCTCTTGATTCACTCTTACGCATAATCATTTTATCATTAGAGTACATCTTCTGGGGGATGCCCATTCCATCATTTACTAAGCCCTCTACCCAAGCTTGGCTCAGCTGATCACCTAGTTATCTGGAGTACCTGTAAAAGCTTAACGTCAGTGCAGTGAGTATGATTGCACTCAGAGCATATGTTCCGAATAAGCATTTGGCCATTTTGGGGATGTAATTAAGGGGGGCCTTTAATAGGAATTGTAAAGTTGCTAAAGCATGGCTAAAGTTAAAATGAGATGCCACAGATGATTAATCTAATGTAGTAATTCGTTATTAACAAATTTACACATGACAATAAGAGATCAAGTACATCATGCTCCCACTACTTTGAATCTAGAAGAGAGCACAACCAAAATTCCGTCAGAAGACTGGGTATTCGAAGAAAACTTTGTAGAGGTGTACAATTGTACCCACACGAAGGACAAATATCCATACTCATGCCCGAGTAAGGGTTGCTCCTTAATGTGGCCTTCACAAACCCATAATAGCTACTATATAAGAGAGTCAGTAAAGGTCAAAATAGTAACGTACCATCGGTTGGTATAGATTTGTGATGTACCATCAGTTAGTATAGATATGCCGACAAGCTCACTGAAAGTGGTGTTGTATAAATCTATACTGACAAGGTTTTTAGCGATCAACAGTCCGATGCCTTCAAATATTTTTAGAGACTAACAATTCAATGTGAATAATTCACATGGAAACTATATGTATGTTGCTAATCAGTACATAGTGACCCCCAAATTATTATTCTATTATTATCAATGCACAAACACCCATTACAAGATACATTAGCCATACAAATTAAACATGGACATTGATAAATATGAGCATACAAACATTATCATTGATCATTTATATATGACATCATTTATGTATGACTTGGCCCTATGTAATGCCAGACTGAACATCACATAAGTACAAAATAGAATAGAAGCTCACAAACATGAAGTTTGTGCATGAGCAAGCCGCCGACATCTCCACCTCTACATCCAGTGACCAAAAGCTTACACCCGTCGGTTGTGACAAAACATTTTGCTCACTAAGCGCTAAAGCTCACTGCTCAAATTTCACTAACTACAAGTTCAGATTTCTCTAATATAATTTGAAAACAAGACAACTTCCATGAGCACTTTGAACTTGTCGACACCATTAGCCACGCTACCTAGCACCTTGTAGCAGCCTGAAATGCAATATGTATATCAATTAGCAACAGGTTTTACCAAAGTTGTAGAAAACCATGACATCAACAAAAAAGTAAACAATTTACTCGATCTGCCAATTGTAGATCAATAGAATGTCCTTCAACTTCACGGAACTATTTGTACCCCAGAGGTGTGTACTCATTGTCTCAATCTAAAATGTTTACTCCAGCAGTCAATTGTCAATTACTCCCTCCATTTTAAATTATAAGTCACTTTAAATTTTTTGATACATCTATTTTGTTATGTATCTAGATATAATAATATATCTAGATACATAGAAAAATAGATAAACTAAAAAACCAAAATGACTTATAATTTAGAACGGAGGGAGTATATAGTTTAGTGAAATGCACACTGAACATTCTAAAAAAAAAAATGACTATAAGGATCTCAGAATTGCAGAAACTACAGCTATTGTCAAATTTATTACACCAAACATGATTATGCTAAGAAAGCAAGAAGCTAGTAACACTGCCAAAAACAGCTGGACTTTTCGTCGGTCATTCCTTTGCAACAACATTGTTAAACATTGGACAATAAGCAGGATTAGAAACTGTAGGGACAGAGGTGTTCAGACTTGAAGAGAACGTAGCAGGATCTTTGAGTCAAATTTGGTGTTACATTTAGCATGTTTCTTTAGATGACCACTACAAGGGCTCCATTTTTGGTTAGTACAAGGGTAAGCTTCAGCTCTTTGAGTCAATGATTTATGCTTATCTTTCTGCAATACCCTAAGGAGATCACAGTAAAACAACAGTATTGAATTTTGCTGCTGCATACTTGTCAGTTCTTCACTTCCAAAAGATGACAGTTATGAAATGCAGACTGTATAGAAACTGACTAGTAGTAAACCTCGTTGAAAATGGCACTCAAACTCATGATGCTAACTGCTAACAGACTGCAAGATAGGAAAGAAAAAAAGAAGAGTAACCCAACCTTGAACTCGATATCACAGGAAAGTGTCATTCATAATTGATGAGCCAAATATACCATAATATAATAAGCTGACACTTTAAGATAAATTGCAATCAGAATAGCTACATCACTCTATACTGTCACTCGGAAAATTGCATGAGCCTTTGCTTGGCCATGTATAAGCGTCTACGCTCTGAAAAATGCATCAACACTTGTTTAAAGTAGTCATCTTCAGCCATGTATAATAGAACTCACCCCTCACATCGTATGGATTAAACCATTTAACATATGGCTTCTATTAAAAATATGTGCTTCAATTAATTGATCCAAATATATCATAATAAGAAGCTGTCATTTGAACTACATCTGAACTCAAATACTAAGCAATCCACCAAAATAAGGTTGTAAAATGCATGCATACCCAGACCTGTGCCATCCGTGCAAGATTAAGGACAGCATGAGCACAAAGGGGAACGATTGGTCTGCACTACCAAAATATTTAGGAAGGAGATGGCTATGACATGGATCTCAAACAAAGTTTTAAATAGCAGGCTATAACAAATAGCGGTATCTTTTTTCGAAAAGCTATAAAGCTATAGCGTAGCTATAACGGAGCTATGACAGATAATGTTTTATAAGAAAACCATAAAAAGTACAACTATTTGAGTAAAAAAAACAAGACAATTATAAAATCTGATGAACACACATATGTTTTCATGGTTCTAGGGATATAGAAAATATTACTTCACGTGATATTGGAGCATGATTCATGAAACTTAAGAGTTTAATTAGTCAAAATACAAATTTTAAAACAAATTATAAGTAAATAATAACTATATTGTCAATTATAGATAAAATTGAAATAGAGACGCTATTTCAAAGCTACAGCTAAGTAATTTAGCGGTGTTATAGCGCAATATAGCGGTCATAATTGGCATAGCGGTAAAATTGACAATAGCTTAGCGGTGTCTCTTTCCAGAAGCTATAGCGACGCTATAGCCCGCTATTTAAAACTATGATCTCAAACAGCCGTGGAGGACGATTCAGCAGACGGCGGGAAGGAGGAGCACGCCGTCTCCATGGTCCAGTCCCCTGATGAAGACACCCCCCACGCAGATGCATGAAGTCTGAACTCTGAAGGAGCAGGAGCAGCAGGCGGGTCGTGGTTCTCGCAGCCTGTCAGGCGTCAGCGACCGGCTCGCCGGCAGCTGGAAGCAGCAAGCAGATCATGGTTTGCAGTGGCGATAGGGGCCAAATCCAACGAGGACCCGCTTGAGCAGTAAAGTAGCCAGTAGGTAGAGTTCAGTATTTACTGCTACTTACCCAATGCGTCCTTGGGTTTACAAGCGCATGTGTTACATACGTAGGCTAGATACCTCTTTGCTTCTTGTCTGCTCTCTTTTATGGATTATTTGGTTGCACATAAATACACAAAAAAATCATATGAATTGTGACATATTTATGTGCAGTCAACAAGCCTTTACTCCAAAATTGTTGAACCCAACAAATTTAACAAGCTTCACCTGGGCCATATGTCCCCCAGCCACGCGACTCCGTGTGCGACTCGAATGGCCTTCTGTTCGTCGTCTTCGCTGCTGCTGCAGGTCGCCAGATAATCACGCTCGTCCTCACCTCGCCAACGCTCCCCTCCACTCTATCCCCGATCTGGTGGCATGGCGCGTCAGCTGCTTCACCTCCCAGCTGAGATTTTTGGAATCTGTATATCGCTGGAGACAGAGCAGCACCCGGAGATGTCGATCACCGTCACACGGGCTTACTCTGGTCTAATTCCGAGCGGCACCAGATACTACTCCATATTCATATTAGTTGACGTTTTGAACAAGGTTTGGATTAAATATTGGAAACATAAACTAGCAATAATTTTTAAATTATTTAGTTTGAAAAAGTGAAACTTATATATATATATAGATTCACCTTAAGACCCATCTTTAGAAAAGTTATTTTATTTTTAGTTTTGTTATATATTTTAATAAAAAATAATGAATAAAAATAGGTTTTGATATCCTATCCGAGTACGTCGATTGCCGCTGCGCGATTGCACTCACGCCAAAAAGCAAGGAGCAACGCCAAAAAAAAAAAAAAAAAAACACTGAGCTCCTTTTACTGAAACGGGCCGTGCTCTTGTACGTTGGGCCAAAGCCCAGCGTGCAGAGGAGGGCAGCGCACACCGTCCATCAGATTCCTTTAGCAATTGTAAAGACACGTTAGAGCCCGATCTGATTCCGTCTTCGACTGCTGCTGGACGCTTGTGGGACCCAAAGTTTTGGAATTTGTTTCTGAAAAAAATTCGGAGCTCATCGAATTGGGCGAAATTCAGAAAATTTAGAAAATTCAGATCGGTTCCCACTCAAAATTTGAATGAAATTTGATCAAATTTGAACAAATTTTCCCCAAACTGTCTGAAGTGGCTCTGGGCATGGAGAAGATGCATGCAGGGCCAACGTGGAATGCATAAGCGGCGAGGAATGGTGACGATGCGGTGGTCTACAACAAGAGGACCAGAGGCAGCGGCGACATGTCAAAGGTGGTGACGGGGCGATGGCGGGCTTCGAGGAGCAGCCATGACTAGTGGGCGACATTGAGGAGCATCCATTGGGGGAAGCAACCATGTCTCTCATGGTGGCTGCAGGAGTGTTGGCGCAGGCGGCGAGGAGCAAGACGGCGCAGTTCACGGCGGGGAGCAAGATGACGCAGTTTTGCGATGGCTTGCGAGCAAGCGATGGCCGTGAAGAAGGTTTTCAGCGTTGTATTGCTGATGTATTGGATGAGGAATGTATGTGGGCTCCTTGTTGGGCCACAGAACGGGCTAAAATTTGAATCGGGCTGAAATTTTTTACCCGGTTTACTTATCTCGAGCCAGGCCGAAATGGACGAATTTCAGTGAAATTCAGTAAATTCGGCCCAAATCCCAAAACCTTTGTGGGACCACGGCACCGAATCAATGCTGGAAACCGCCTGTGCTTTCTCCTTCTCCCACTTAAATCATCCAGTATACTTGGCGAAACTTCGTGTTACTCGGCAAGGATGATATGATGACGGATGCTGTCAAGTTTAATTGCGTTTTCTAATCAGTTAGCGGCCACCGGAATTAATAAAATAAAATGATAAATGCGGGTTCTTTCTATCTATCATGCATGCATCTCCGTCACAATTTTCATTTGAAGTTCGTGCATCTTCATCACCATTTTTGTTTCGCACCTCATGAACCTCCATCACATGAGGTATGGTGACAGCTGGATGCATGGGTACGAGATATGATGCATTGGTCGTCAGTCGCGCGCTCGCCCACACATTGTGTCGATAGTAGTTTGGAGCAGTCTAGCAGACAAAGAAATGAAGCACCCGACAGGGTTTAAGCTTGGAGAGCGATTGAAGGTTATGCGGCTAATGTCACATCGATGCTATTGTATCACTAGCAAGTGGATGGATCTAGCTAGCTAGTACGTCATCTCTGGTAATCCATCTGACCAAAATGTCCCCGGTGTCCTAACGAACTTGAACACACGCTCTATTATCCTTTTTGAAGTTGTGTGCATGGTAAATGTGGGAGATCATTCGCTTGAGTCTTCAGCTGGTGGACGCTTGTGGGACCCGCTGGAAACCGCCCGTTGTTTCTCCTTATCCCACTTAAATCATCCTTCACCTGCTCAAACTTTGTTTTGCTCCTTTTAGTACTTACAAATGGCATTGTTTTCTCCTTCAATATACCAGCAAGGATGATGATGTATGCTGTCAAGTTTAATTGCACTTTCCAATCAGTTAGCGGCCACCAGTCGTGGCAGAACCAGGGGAGCCGTGCCCCCCACCCCACTCCTCAAAAAAAAAAAAAGATTTTTTATACTATGGAAAACGATAAACATCAAAAAATCAGTAATTTTTTTTTTATCAATGTGTTATCTATTGCTCACCTCTCTTTATTCAAGAGTACTGGTTTTGCCACTGGCCACCAGATTTAATAAAATGATAAATGATAAATGCGGGTTCTTTCTATCTATCATGCATGCATCTCTGTCACAATTTTCGTTTGAAGTTCATGCCTCATTACGTACAATTTTTCATTAGCACCTCATGACCTCCGCCACATGAGGTAACGGTGGCAGCTGGATGGGTACGATATGATGCATTGGTCGTTAGCTGCACGGCCACACATTGTGTCGCTCATAGTTTGGAGCAGTCTAGCAGACAAAGAAATGAAGCTCCCAATAACGTTATTAACTAGCTGAGAAGGGCCTTGCAATGCTTGCATTGCAGGGCGATCGGCGGTTATGAGGCTAATGTCACATTGATGCTATTGTATCACTAGCTGTGCTAGCTAGTTGGCGGATGGATCTCTCGTACGTCATGGCTGGTAATCCATTTGGCCCAAAGTGTCCCGTTGCCCTAACTAACTCCAACACACGCTCAAGTGAGTCATCCAGTGCAATTAGCATCCACATAACGCAAAAAAAGGTGAGGACTACCGGTATGCTAGAACCAGGAGTGATAATTATTCTTGACCGCGGAGTTATAAGCGTAGAATCTGACACTTAAATCTTTTTTTTTTTGAAACAAACGAGTAGTAGAGCCGAATGATACGTCTGTTTCCCATAACATTTAGCCAAAATTCATGGACACTGCTAGAATCCTGAATTACTTTGAGCGCCAAAATCACCAACAAAAATATCTAAACCGACAAGGAAATAATCTTTAGCTATAAACCGTCAAGCAAATTTTGTTAAGGATAGAGGATAAGAGAAATTATTTTACTTAACGATTTTGGCGCTCAGTAATGATTTTCTTGGAGGGTGGCTAGATGCTAAGTAAACTAGGACCACACCTAACAATTTACCAAAGCGACAAGAGTCTATTTCAACCACAAAAGTAAATGTTTCTGACCGTCAAGGTAATATTTTCTTGAGTGTTCATGGCTGCCAAGGATATATATTATATAAGAGCAGGAGCTAACCGTGTGAGTGCCATGACCGCTAGAGATATATATAGAGCAAGAGAAAAAAATAATAAATTGGTGAAAGCTCTCTTCATCACGTGTTCCGGGGAATCGAATCGAATCGAATTTGTGACTTGAGGCTCACGTGAAGTGCACTTACCACTGCAACTTGAAGAGAATTATGTTTTATTCACTTTATTAAATCTTGTAATAAATATTTGAGATCCTAAATGATTTGAAACATTTAAAGTTTGAACCGAAAAGTTTTTGATCTCATTGGATTAGCACTCAAGAAAATAAGAAGTTATCTTGATAGCTGTTTTAGACTAGCACTCAAGCAATTACCCTGGTGGATTAGTTTAGTGGTCAATAATATGCATTTGCTTCAAGATCTACGTGCCCAGACAAGAGAGCTGTATTTTCTTTGATGGTTTTATTTTTAGCACTCAAGAGATCTCTTTGATCTCAAGTAATTCAGGATTTTGGTGGACGTACTGCTGATCTACTTTAATAGGACTTCTCGATAATCTAGTATAGCTGCAGACGGAATAGCCTGATTTATAAGGAACCGTAAAATCTATCTACTGTGCTTCTATCTGCTGTGCTTAAGTGACTCTGAAACACTATTTTGACTAGAACACGAATACATCCCATTCCATATGGTTTGGAAGAGATTAGAGTGTATTTTAGTTTAAATGTCATTCCAATTTCTCCGAAATCATATGACTTAAATTGTATTTGTGTGCAGCTAAATAAAGCCTTAGCGGTTTGAATCATTGATGCAAGTTGCAAGACACCCCTTGCGCCCCATCACCGTGTAACAGTCAAAAAGCAAGCGGCACCTGCGGCTGCAGGATGAGTGGGCTGCGGCAGGCGAATGACATCGAGCGACTATATAGTAGTGCACTAGTGCCGTTTTGGGTGCGGACTCGTCGGACGGGACGATGGCCGATGGGCGTTGCGACGTTGGCACGATCAGCGAAGTTAATTACTTGTACTCCTGCAGCATGGGCACTACATTTGTGTTGCTCCATGTCTACATTTTCAGGTGAGGCGGCCGGCCGACCGAGCGAGTAGGAGGACGACGCGCGGAGACAGTGAAGGATACTGGCCCATCCCCCGTCGGCAACCGGCTCAAATTGCCTCATCGACTTAATAAAGCAAGTACAATGTGTCTTATCATAACCAAACTAGTCACTGTTTTGCTGATGTGGATAAGAGAAGGAAAAAGCAAAAGAGAGCTTGACTCTTATGTAAAAAACAAATTAGACATAGAAACATAGACAATAGTGGGTTTCAATATAGATTTACGTACGTGAGGAAAAATAGGAAAGAAAATTTTGCATAGCCATAGTTGTAACAAGTCAATGCTAGAGCCTAGAGGTCAACCTCTACTGCTTAAAACCAACCAATCTAAAAAAAAAAATTCTAAAAGAGCATATGAATGGCCTTTTTCTACAATGGTAAAACCAAAGAGTTCTGAAAGGTCTAACACACAAAACACATTAGCCTACACATGCTTGCCACTGAGAATGCAGTAACACAGCTCATTAGCATGTCCCTACCCCTGGTGACCCAACTATTAAAGCAACAACAATAATGTTGTAATAACAACAACAGGAAGACTTCTAAACAATTGGAGTTGGACATTACTCTATACATAAAGAAATGTAAATCAGCACATGCTGTTCGGGGAGCCTATATAGAATAAGGATCAACTCTCCTCTTGAAGAGGCCCAATATGAAAAAAAAAAAAAAATTGACCAAAACAAAGTATATCTCAAAAGGTTATGTAACAACTGCAAGACTTCTAAACAATTGGAGTTAGACACTACTCTATACATAGAGAAATGTAAATCAGTACATGCTGTTTGGGGAGCTCATATAGAATATGGACCAACTCCCCCCCTTTGAAGAGGCTCAATATGGAAAAAATGACCAAAACAAAGTTGGTAGTTCTCAAAAGGTTATGTAACTTTGTAGATGATAACTTTTTATTTGAAATCATCTATCCAATGAAAATTACGTTTTAATTCTCACATTTGAAATTTGAAATTTTCAAACGACCTTAGATAGAGAAACAACCAAGACAAAAGTTATAGATTTCGAACAGTTATACAACTTTGCATATGACAAATTTTTAATTTAAAATCATCTATCTAATGAAAATATTGACTGAATTTCCTCATTAGAAATGAAAACTCTTCAAACGACCTTGGTTGGATAAATGACCAAAATCAAAGTTGTAGATCTCAAAAATTCATAAAACTTTGTAACTGACAACTTTTTTATTTGAATTTTTTTAGAACCCCAATAACGATATAAAAATCAGATGAACATAAAACGAGGAGAATGAATAGACACATGTGCCTTATGGGTGGAGAGGCTAGGGGACTAACGCGGGAAGCCTCGTGGCTGTGAAGCCCGCGTTTTTTCACGTGAAAAATAGTGACTCGTGATGGCACGTGCATGTGATTGCTTCCTAGTGGGGTCTCTCCTAATATTAAAATAATATGTACTATTTTTTTACCATACTTTATGTTTTCTAGAAACCTCACATCACTACCAATTTGGTACTGCCGAATCCAGCGAGGGAGGTTGAACTGGTAGTGAAGCTCAATCCTGTAGTAGTGGATGGGAACCAATTCAAATTTATTGTAAAGAAATTGTCCACTGTCATGTTTCAACATCTGAGCACACATAAATTCTAAAGCCCAATGATGAGCACACAAGCCAACTTGTTATTAGATGCACACATGTGTGTTTAAAGAACATCGCAAAAAACAACCAGAGGCACTAAAGCAGAAGATGCCACTAAGTGCAAGAAAATGCAAAAAAAGACATGACAATGCCTAGCAAAACCGTCCTTGCTGGCTGGTTCTGCTGCTGGTCAACACAAGAAAGCCACCATAGATGAGTCCAACCGGCTTACCCAGTTCCGTATGGGATGCATCCCGAGATTTTCTTCTAGAAGGCAATTCGATCCAAAACAACTCTAAATTGTATGAAACTTTGCCAAAAATGTTGCTGAGGTTGTTGTGACCCTTCTCACAAAAGATCAAGTCTCGAATCCCTTAGAAACAAAACAGATCTAAAAATCCAAATTGCCAAATGGGATTTTCTCCAAAATACTCAAAATCTTAGATTCAAGTGCTAGCGAGGAATCGTATCAATTCTAGTGGCTAGACACTCTCCACTAAGGTCATTGCATGTAGAGAAACAACCCAGACAAGTGGAAGAGCTGAGGTCGAAGGAACCACACACAAACTCCAAAGGAGCAAGAGATGGGAAAGAGAAAACACGAGAGGCAAGAAGTTGAGACGAACTTCAGAGGACAAATTCTGTATATTTCCAACAAGATTTAGTTCTTTACATGGTCTGGCCTCCTCCCAACATCCTCCCTCTCATAGGTCGCATAAATACAGATAGAGGTGTTTACTCTCCTGACTACAAATCTCTCCTAGATATTTCGTTGAACCATTTAATTGATATTTCGTTGAACCATTTAATCTAGGGACACAATAATCAAAGTTGAGTTGTAAACATCGGAATGCCATGATCCCTTCGCAAAGACATTTCGCCTTGACGCAAGCTCTCCAATGATGCTATGAGCTGCCTCGGGATCCTCTATTGGTTTTGAGGCCCATAGGCACCTGACGCATGCCGTTTTGAGGCTGAAACCACCACTAAACCCAATTGGAGTTGTGCATCTTCTAAGCTTCCTCCATGATCATGATGATGTCACCACTTATTTTTGACCGTCAGATCTCCGAATCCTCACGCCCTCGCTTGACTTGGTCAACACTATATACACCGTCTCTAGATGTACACTTGCTTGTCGTTGTCCCTAGTGTCATCCACCCACGGTCCGTCCTGCGACACTCGGCCCCTTGTTCCACAAATCCACGTTTGTCCTTCACCGTTCCTAATCCATTGGCACAGCTTGCTTGAGCTTCTACAGTGTTCAATGCCTACGTATCATAAGACAAGGGACATGTTGCACCACACCAACTCATGCAATGGTTAGTCTCAACATACTCAACCCAAAGCTTGATCACCTCTCAACAGTAACTCATTACTCAACACACGAGCACATATTCACTATGTGTTTGCACGTATACTAGGACTTCTTTATCGTTGAGGGTTGTGTTTAGGCTCATATCACAGAAAGACGGCCTTGTGAGCCGTGATGCTGGACTAAGAAAAAGGTTTGTAGTGCAGGTAATCAGTGGAGTTGCAATAATGTAATTATCCATAAAGGAAAACATTGGAATGTAATTTGAGGAAGTACTAGCTTGTGATGTCTTTTGGTGGTTCTAATTTACACACCTAAATGAAGATGTGGCATTAGCATAGGCATTATACTAGTGATGGAAGATGCCTATGACAGGCGCAAGAGGACCAGTTAGTTATCCCAAAGCCACCGACGGCGGCCAGTTGATGACGGCGCTTCTATTTGGCAATTTCAGTTGGGCGTTACACGTTAATTTAGACGAAAAGACTTAAATTGAGTACTCATGGGGATCAGCCATGCTCGTGCGAGTTGTTAATCAACGTTCGGTGTCCTGTTGCGCTGTTGGCCGGTGACGTATCGATCTAGTACCAATCAATCACTGGACTGATTGGAGTTGCATAAACAACTTAATTTTAGTACTCGACGAAGGTGGTTAGGAGTCCAGATAAAGGGATAACCATTGTTTCTCTGTGAGTCTCTCTCATTCGTTCCTTTAATTAGGATGCCGTCGTGTCAAATCATATTCCTTGGCGTCCAACTAGACGGGCCACACAGTGATTTGGTTCATTGGTTGGGCGGCAGCAGAGCACACAGCTCCAGCAAAGCGTTTCATCACCAAGGACTGGTCCATTTTCTCATGCACCGAGGACTGGTTCATTTTCTCATCTGCCGCAAGTATCACGACGTGATTAATTGAAACGTCAGAAAGTGCCTATTTTTAGCGCTAGTAAATGCAATTAAAGCTAGTGCTTATATAATTGCAAATGGTCTCTCAATCCCTGAAAGCTAGCTTCAACTCTTGGGATCCATGTCAGTCAAACTTTTTAAGTTTGACCAATTTTTTATAGAAAAGAACATCAATATCTTCTTTAATAAGTATCTTATAAAAACATATTATATGATAAATCGAATGTACTAATTTGATGTTATAAATCTTAGCTTTTTTTCTAGAAGCATGGTCAATGTTTAAAAAATTTAATTTAAGATAATTTTAAAAGTTGAAGCTTTCAAAGGTAGAGAAAGCATGTATCTAGTTTTTTGTGCAGCTCGAGTGGTGTTTAGGTTTTGAACAAATGGGTTGGCAATGCAAAAACCCGTAAAACCAGCACGCAGTGTCCGTTTTGTATACTCGACACGCAGTGTCCGTTTTATATACTTCGAAAAGTGTGGTACATGTTGCAACATTACCACGTCCGCGAAGAGATGTTTCCGGATTATCATTGTCTCATGTCTCACACGAAAGTGGCACCACTGACAATGCCTCCGTGAATTCGCAGCCATGGTAGCTTAGCGACTTGGCCTTCTCTACAGTTTCGTAATCCGCTCTTGCCCATATATATGCAAGAACATGCGATGATTTGGCCATCTCTACAGTTTCATAATCCGCTCCGCCCATATGCAAGAACATGCGATTTGTTTTTGCTACAACAACACACGAATATTGATTGCTGCTTGAACTGTATCTGAGCAGGAACAGTGAACAGTCTTCGACTTTCCTGTTTAGTTTACTTTACAAAATATTTTTCTCCTATGACATCGAATGTTTGGCCACATACATAGAATATTAAATGTAGTCTAAAAAATAACTATTTGCACAGATTGCAATAACTTTACAAAATTAATCTTTTAAGTCTAATTAGTCTATGATTTGACAATGTGGTGCTACAGTAAATATTTGCTAATGATGGATTAATTATGCTTCTCAGATTCGTTAGTAATTTGTTTTTTATTAGTATCTGAAAATCTCTTCGACATTCCGATGTAACACGCAAAAATTTTCACCAACTGAACTAAATACCCCCTAGGTATTTTAATCATGTTTCGGTTATCTATTTTAGTGGCATGCACACATTCAACAAGCTGGAATCGATTGGTGTTGTTTTTTTCGTTGTTTGCATGCTTAAGTTAGGGAGCCTACTGGTGTGGTTTCGTCAAAGCTTAAGCAAAGATCGCTACAAAAAAGCTGCTCTAAAGTGACGATATGTTCATGTCACAAATTTTTTTTTTTTTTTTTTTTTCATCTGGATGCTGTTATAGCTAAGTTGTGTCTTCTACAACAAATTTTTCTTATGTAGGAATGCCTAGATCTTGCAATTGTAGAATGGTGAACAAAATTGGTCCTGCGATTTATCAGTTCTATGGATCAATTTCCTTACATAAAAACAAAGCTGGGAAACTATCAAGTCCCTCGCACCGATGTAGTCAGCGTGCACTGCCGCGAGTTCATGATAGCTATGAAAGGTAACCAGCTACTGCCTGCCCTCATATTGTTAGGCTGCGTGTTCCTTGCCCGTTATGCTCATCAATCTTCGCTAATCTTATCCTAGGAGACTGCATACAAAAGTTTGCTCAGCAATATTATTTTGTTTCCATTAAATCGACTTTGTAAATATTCCCTCCATCGATCCCAAAAAGAAGGACGTTATGAGATGTCTACGCGTCATTTTTTCTTAACTTTGACCGGATCTATAGAAAATGCCTACAACATTTATGTCACCAAATAAATTTAATATGAAAGCATATTCAACGCTTGATTTTCAGTTTGGATAGAGGTGATGGTAATTTTTTAGAATAATATTGATTTGAGTTTGTGACGATTTCTTTGCATGAGAAAAATCAATATTTTGTCCTTATGCTTGTATGCATTAAAAATGATACTCTTTCCATATGACATTACCAGTGATGGTTTTAATTTTTGTGAGTTTGTGACTCAGACAATGGTGATATGAGTCTTAGGCTGCTTCTATGCTTTAGAAAAATCAGGATTTACGGTTAAGGTCTATGCATTTGAAAAATCTTTTTTTTGAATGAAACTATGATTTTGTAGCTATAATTTGGATTTAGATATTTGACCATTATTCTTTACTTATACAAGATTTTATGGACACATGTGTGCCACATGTGTACTATACAATTTCCATTTACAAATTCTCTTGTTATGTTTTAGCCCTGTTTAGTTCATCTTATCAGTCATTTTTGTTTATTAACCAACAATATTTTTCTCTCATAAAAAATTAGGCATTTCAGCTTATCAGTTGGCTTATGATTGCTTACAATCTATTTGGTTAATTACTTGAGAGTTTATGTTTGCAGACATTAAAGAAGTCTCTGGCACTAAAAGGAAATTATGTGTTTAAATTGTGGCCCAAGATTTATGACTTTCTTTCTCTAAATTTAGTCGACATCTAATAATAATGTGTTTTCCATGTATATTATTATTAAAAATCATTGGCCATTTTCTTGCATTGCTGAATAAATTCACTCTTGGCTTCTATCCTTGCAAACTGTAATTTCCCCAACTCCCTTGATGTGTCAAGCAAGTTTTTTTTTTATGCTTCACCAACTATATATGAATCACTGAATGAAATTTCTTGTTTTGCAGTCATTGTTCTAGAGATCTAAATCAAGAGGCTGCAATTTTGAGGTCACTGTGGTGTTCAACAGTGTGGTAAGCTAAATAGAAACCTTGCAACTAAAATTATGTATTTCTTGTCAAAGTTCTAGGATGTGCTAGCAATTTGTTTTAATTTTTTTTGGTAAAACACTGGATGGGAAAAGACTTCCCCATCTGATATATTGCACTAAGCCAGCACAAAATTTGCTAACCAAATTATGAATAATTTAGTACAAAGTAATAGAATGTTGGTATTTCTTATGCACAATTAAAATATGAAAGATTCCACAAGCGCACATAATTACCATTGTAGCATTTTACCGAAAGTATTCCAGGTATTGTTATTTATATTTTACCACTGGAAAACAATGGTTAAAGACATTGATAGTTCTCTATCATATATCTACTAACTAGTATACCAACTAGACTAAAGTAGGGGTAAGAGATAAATGATAAGAGTTATGCACAATATCACACACAGAGGAGAATCCTATAATATATGTATAGTCAAGCTAACTTGAGAGGCCAATGGGAGAGTTCAAGGTTCCTATGTACTTCTCTATTACTCGGGTTCTATTCTAGTTGACACTAGAATGTAACTAATGCATGGGTAGTATAGCACACACAATAGCACTTTGGAGCAACAGTACCTTTTCAACTCTCGAATAGATGAGAAAGAAGTAGTTGGGGAAGGCTGCCAAAAGCTGTACGAAACACCAACCCCGACGTGGTGGAATATGAAGGCCACATAGAGCTGTCACCCCTATGGGCTACCACAACTAACCGTAAGAATTGGGCGCAACCTCAGGTAACCTATAGCCTAGACACCATATCTATACTATCGATTACTACTCTAGCCATACGTAATAACTAGAGCACCTAATACAGGCGGAGATCCTATGCTAAGATGCAATAACTACACTAATCATACAAATAAGGCATAGAAGTAAATAGAGAAGATAATTATACTAAAGTATAAGTCTTGCAAAGATAAGATACAGAGATATACCAGACCTCCAAGGCTCCACGACAAGATCCAGAACGAAGTCTCTCAACCCTAGCTCTCAAGTTGCTAAACTATTACATTGAAGAGTCTAGCCCTAATCTCCCTGGTGTGTTGATCTCCATGAGAGTATGATCCTCAAATGGACGTCTCTCGAATGGATCCCAACGAATAATGAATTAGGGTTTCAGGGGATGTCCTCCCCATGGGGTCTGGGGCTGCTTTTATAGGGAGGAGCGATGAACGTGAGCCCTTGTATTAAACCGACATCGGCGGACGGCTGAGATCAATCCTCAAAGGCGGTGGAGCAACCTGGGCGAAGTGGGCCGCCAGCGGGCTCTAGGCCAGACCGGCCGGTCTGGGGTGGGACCGGCCGGTCCTACCTGGTGGCCGCCGGGCCTCCCCTTCGGCGTGGTGTCTTCTGGTACTTTCTAGATCCTTTCTGTGTAGGTGCCACTTGTAGGTGCGATATCTTTTCATCCGGGTGTCCGAATATAGCTAATGATATGTCCGTTTTGATCGTCTCGACGAGCCCGTTGCAATAGTGTATTCTAGTCCATCATTTGAGACACTTTTATACTTTCATATTGGTCAATTTTGATAGCTTTTCCAGTATATACCTGTAGAAATATTCACCAAAACTCGTGGAACTCGTTAGATCAAAACCCTATACCTATGCTCTGTGGTTCATTTCATGCCAAGTTTAATGATAATTGATGGGTTATAATTGACATTAATGACCATCAGCAAGTTCCTCCAAGCTTAACCTTTGCTAGTCCCTTAGCAAAGCTAAACTTAGAAATAGAAATAGATATAGATATTCATAATTCTTAGAGCATTGTAACTCTTCAAAAGTATACCTGCATTTAGACAAAAATTCTCCTCCAAGCTTAAGTAATAACCGAGCTGACTTTTAAACTTACTCATGTTACCTTTGACTATGGGGCTTATCAGCTCTTCCTTGGGCCTTGAGTACTTGACAGACAGAAAGATCCCACCTAAGCACTATGTCTCAAGCTCTTCGCTCAACTATCATTCTGGATTTTTTAGAGGTTTTCAAATAAAACTCAGAGCTTCCCATATATGACACTCTTAAATCCCTCAATATATGTGGTATTTATGGATTCTCACCAAGGCAGTGATGATGGTTGCCTTTCTTTTCATCCTATAACTAAAGCTTATGTGGAGCTCATTGGTAAGGAGAAAACTTGAAAGAGCAAACTTGCAATGCATGTGTTGTAAAGTCAAACAATGGATCTATGGAGAAACAAGTCATACAGTCGAATCAAGATGTATAGGTGGATGGATATGGTGGATATATGGTAGAACCTAATTCTACTCAGCTCCTTGAATGCCTATCTCTCCTTTAAATTTTGAAAATTGGCCAGAGGTTATGAGCTATCTTTTTTTCTTAGGGAGCCGGGCATCTAAATACCTATTGTTTTCAGCAATGGGACACTTGTCCATTTTTTTTCACCTCCCTTCTCTTCTCTTTTTTTTCTTTCAAATATTTTTTGCATAGCTCATAACACTCCTTTTGGCATTTATGGATTTGGAGAGATAGCACAAGGACTGGAGCATTTATTGGGTGACTATCCTAATGGAGATATTTTTGGTATTCTCTCCTAGTGTAGGAGAAAAATATTTTTGGAATGGATGTATATGGAATGCCATGTTTTTGCGTCAACTCCAGTGTAGAGTAGTGCATATGGAGGGGGATCTTGATTCAAGAGCATGATAAATTTCTCACTAGGGTCACAAAAGTTGACAAAACTCAATGCATGACAAGCAGTATGTATGTGGAAGTTTAACTAGCATATCTCATCATGTTTTGGCTCTGCTGGGAATATAAGCTTTGTCATATAGGAACTCATCATATTTTTGTATTTTTCAAAAGATAAATCTCCAGAACTCTAGTGTCACTTAGAACAAGATAGATAGTAGCTCAGGCTTTCTCAATCAGATCAATTAAATACCTAGACTTAGTTCAAGCATATGCAACCCACAAGTTTTAGGCTCAGAGCAAATCTTTATGTCAAAACAATTGAAGCTAAAACTCCGGAAAACTTTAGTCTAAAAACTAGGTACTTGAGAGCAAGCTAGTCCCTAAAGTCATTTTAAAGATCATCTTAAGAGCTCATTTTATTTACACAACTTCTATAGCATGTGAATCTTTTTTACTAACTCATGTTGTTATTAAGATAAGCATAGAGTATGACAACATGAAGCAAGGTATAGGATACTTACCTGGATAAAGGAGACAATGAAGATGATGTAGATGTTGACTTGTGTCTCCCCCAAGCTGGCTCTCTTGATGGCTTTTTTCTAAAAACACTGGGGATGCCTTCCCCCAAGCTGATTGTTGCCGTGGTTGAGCATTGAAGCTGAGCAATCCTCACGAAGAAGCTCATGGTTGTAAGAGCAAGTGTAGCTGGGAATCTTGATCCCATCCAACAGAAAGTTGCTTTCCTTCACACAGTGATTAGCGGTGTGTCGAGAAAGTGTACTTCAAGTGATGATGATGAAGATTCCTAGGTGGACTAGCTCTTGGAGTCATCCTGCAGCAAACATCTCACAAAACACCAAAACTCGTGGAACGGATTAGGATAAATAGTTAGTGGTTAGCCGTTCGAGAATTGGTTGTTGTGAGAGGTTCCATAATATTTTCATAGTGACGAACAGTGCAACAAGATGCTCATTGATTATGTCTTTTTGGATTTTCTATTTTAGTATGCAGAAAGAAAATATGCTTTACTATATTTATTTTATTTTGGGCCACTATAGTGAGTACTCCTTTAGCATTTACACTAGAGGGGTTTTACATGGGGCTTCAAACTTTTAAATGCAAAATGTATGTATTATATTTTTTTTCCTTTTGTTGATGCAATGCTAGTGCAGAAAAGTAAACATGCTAAAACAATAATTAATGTAATGCAAGGAAGTAAATATGGATAACTACCGACTTACCTTTCGGTGAAGGTTCGGTGGTTTTTAAGTCTGCCGATCCGGACTTCTCCTTTGTAGGTTTCTTGGATGAGTGCCTTGTTTGATGATGGAGATGAAGGACTGGATGATTGTACCTTCTTGTACCAACCTTATTAGGATATTGGACTTGATATTGGTTGGACAGGTTCATCCTCCTTGTTCATCCATCTTGTCCTTTTGAGGTTGATTCTTTTAGTGTTTCGTTGATCGAGGCTCCTCGTTGACAATATTCATCTTGACCTATTTTGCACCATCTGATCTAGGAGATGACGATGCAGATGGTTGCATTTTCTTTTATCAACCTTTCTTGATCTTCACTGGTTTTAGGTTGATGAGTTGATGTCCATTGGAGCTGCAAACTCAAGTTCCTCCTTGATTTTTGTTTGTCTTCTAACGGCGGGTGGAAAGTTTATTCTTGCTTGATGATACACCAGTCGTCTTGATGGTCGAGGAAAGAACTCCATTGGTGCTTGCATGAGAGCTTCATCTCCAATGACTTGTGGGTGTCATCCTCCGTCCATGATTGTTCACAAACTTGGGAGACACCATTGACATACCACCATTGATGACTGATGTTTATTGATATAGGCTGGCCTGAAGGCCCCTTTTGTCTTGCAGCGTGATTGGTCCACTATCATGGTGAAGTGTAGAAAGTGTTGAAGTGTTCTCACATTGATTTCTTTCTATCTTAGTCCTTTCTATACACTTGTTCTCCTTCCTTTTCGTTTTAAACCATGAATAGACATTTATTCTTTCTTTTCTGCAAAAATGTTAGTGGACACATACCCGAGTGATTGCAACAAATTTAAAACATGGGTTGCTGTCCATTTTCATCTACGCTAATGAAAAGATGATTTTAGGATCACTTTTAGCATAGATTTTATTTATCATGGCTTTTTCTTGTTTGCTACATTCTTTCATGGCTCAAGGCAAAGGTAACTTTGCAGCAAAAGATAAACTTTGATACTTACAGTTCTTCTATGAATGATGAGTTGTTCTTCTTTTGCGCAAAGCTATTGGACTTTGTCACAAGCCTTGATTCATCTTTGAAGCCTTGATTCATCTTTGATGTGAGTTCATCTCGGGACTTACCCAGATTGTATTTGTGAGCTTTTCTGCAGGGGTTAGTCCAACAAATATAACCTATGTCTACACAAGCACTTTGTAGTTCAATAATCAAACTAGACTCCATGTCGAATTTGACTAAGAAAGGCATTTTAACCTAAGCACCACGCTTAATTTAAAAAGCCTATAGAAGTATGTTGAGTACTTCTAAACCAAAGCATAGTATAGCAAATAAAGGTAGCATGAGAACACATAGAGATTTACTTAAAAGAGATGAAAGTATGATCATGGTGCGAATGTTTTTTATTTTTAAATAGAGATACAAGTGCTATGCATAAGTGCAAGGAACTAACCATGCTATAGATTTGATATGAGATAGAATAGATGCAAGGATTGTTCAAAGCAAACATGTAGTGGGATGCAATATGATAACTACTCATTAATTTTAAAGTCCATGAGCAAGACTATCTCACCTTTCTTGATCATACTTACCATGACTCACAATACCTCTATGAGTAGTCCAGCATCTTTGTTCGTCACACGTGATGAGATTTGGCTTCTTGTGACGATGATTTTTTTCTCCAATCTACACAGGGTTAGAATAATATCTATGTTTATACAAACCTGTGAGATGGCAGGGCTCCATTGTTGATGGATCATGAATGTTTAGGCACCCTTGGTTCAATGTCTCCCTTGTCTTGTTCTTGTAGAATTTCGCCAGAAGGTTGAACAATTGATTTTCTGCTTGTTCCACAACTCAACAAACACAGAGGTAATCCTACTAAAGCTAGTGGGATACTAAGTTAGCAGACATCAAGATCAATATCAAAATCTTTACGCCAATTGTTTTCCCGGCAACGGCGCCAAAAATGCTTGTTGGTATTTTTATGCACAATTAAAATATAAAAGATTCCGCAAGCGCACAGAATTACCATTGTAGCATTTTACCAGGAGTATTCCAGGTATCGTTATTTATATTTTATCACTAGGAAACAATGGTTAAAGACATTGATAGTTCTCTATCATATATCTACTAACTAGTATACCAACTAGACTAAAGTAGGGGTAAGAGATAAATGATAAGAGTTATACATAATATCACACACAGAGGAGAATCCTATAATATATGTATAGTCAAGCTAACTTGAGAGGCCAATGGGAGAGTTCAAGGTTCCTATGTACTTCTCTATTACTTGGGTTCTATTCTAGTTGACACTAGAATGTAACTAATGCATGGGTAGTATAGCACACACAATAGCACTTCGGAGCGACAGTACCTTTCCAACTCTCGAATAGATGAGAAAAAAGTAGTTGGGGAAGGCTGCCAAAAACTGTACGAAACACCAACCCCGACGTGGGGGAATACGAAGGCCACATAGAGCTGTCACCCCTATGGGCTACCACAACTAACCGTAAGAATTGGACGCAACATCAAGTAACCTATAGCCTAGACACCATGTCTATACTATCAATTACTACTCTAGCCATACGTAATAACTAGAGCACCTAATACAGGCGGAGATCTTATGCTAAGATGCAATAACTACACTAATCAAACAAATAAGGCATAGAAGTAAATAGAGAAGATAATTATACTAAAGCATAAGTCTTGCAAAGATAAGATACAGAGATATACCAGACCTCCAAGGCTCCACGACAAGATCCAGAACGAAGTCTCTCAACCCTAGCTCTCAAGTTGCTAAACTATTACATTGAAGAGTCTAGCCCTAATCTCCCTGGTGTGTTGATCTCTATGAGAGTATGATCCTCAAAGGGACGCCTCTCGAATGGATCCCAACGAATAATGAATTAGGGTTTCAGGGGATGTCCTCCCCATGGGGTCTGGGGCTGCTTTTATAGGGAGGAGCGATGAACGTGAGCCCTTGGATCAAACCGACATCGGTGGATGGCTGAGATCAATCCTCAAAGGCGGTGGAGCAACCTGGGCGAAGTGGGCCACCAGCGGGCTCTAGGCCAGACCGGCCGGTCTGGGGTGGGACCAGCCGGTCCCACCTGGTGGCCGCCGGGCCTCCCCTTCGGCGTGGTATCTTCTGGTACCTTCTAGATCCTTCCTGTGTTGGTGCCACTTGCAGGTGCGATATCTTTTCATCCGGTAGTCCGAATATAGCTAATGATATGTCCGTTTCGATCGTCTCGATGAGCCCGTTGCAATGGTGCATTCTAATCCATCATTTGAGATACTTTTATACTGTCATATTGGTCAGCTTTGATAGCTTTTCCAGTATATACCTGTAGAAATATAGATTCACCAAAACTCGTGGAACTCGTTAGATCAAAACCCTATACCTATGCTCTGTGGTTCATTTCATGTCAAGTTTGATGATAATTGATGGGTTATAATTGACATTAATGACCATCAACATAGAAGAACTACTCCCTGATCGAAGAAAATTCCAATTAAAATGGTGCAACAATAATTCTTACTAAAGGAAGGTTCAGTTGGCAAATTTATATCCATTATGCAATCAATTGGTTGTAATACTCAACAAAAATTGCAATTTATGTATTGCCAGTGGGGATTTTCATAGGAACGGTTTCTAGCATTATACTCTCCTTTTCCTACTACTCTTCATATATTATATTGTTCTACTATCCTACATATTATGGTTGTGTTTTCACTATGGGCTAAAAAGGTAATTTTAGTGAGCAAATACTGATCACAAAATAATGATGATGATGATGATGATAAACAGTTTAAGTACAAGCCTTTTTGGTAACTTGCAAGCTAGCTTCTACAATATCTGAGGTTTGATCAAAATTTTATTAAGGTTTTTTATATATTGACATTTTTTGTCATATTTTAGAAAGGTATTCCATGTGTGGCATGATGATGCGAGGAGGAGTAGGAGGGGAATGGGAAGATGGTGAGATTATACTAAGCATCCCAAAACACACAAAGAAGACTATAATGTAGCCTACTGTATAGTAGCTTGGTAGTTGATTCTAAATAATGGTATTGTCCTATAGTGTCAAAGCTTGCAACAAAAGAAATAGAAGAAACCAAAACTGAAATATTTGTCAAAAAAATTGTTCTCTCTTCTAACTAGAAAAAATGTTTACGTTTTGATTTCATTAAGTTTCAGGGCTGAAAACAACTAGGCATTCTCACTGTGATATTATATTTAGACGTTCAAATATTTCAAATGCATATATAGTTAAGATGATAAACATGCTAGAGAATGGAAAATAAAAGCTACAAATATTTTCTAGACATGTGTGGTCGCACGTGCATGTTCACTAATACTCAAAAAGTGTGGTACATGTGTCACCACGTCCATGGAGAGATGTTTCCGGATTATCATTAAGTCTATTCTGACATCTCGCAAGAATTTATCCTAGCAAAAGTGGCACGACTGACAATGCCTTCGTTAATTCGCAGGCATGGTGGCTTGGCGACTTGGCCATCACTACAGTTTCGTAATCCATGAAAAAACCTCGCTATAAGAGCTTGTTTTGCCTACACTCATATTCAGGGTGGAAATATAACTAATTTCTACCCAATCATGTGGATTCCAAACAAGGCCTAAGAGAATCCTTAATTCCAAAACCCATTTTCAATCTTGATATTTTATTATTGAAAATGCTACCTGTAATAACTTCCTATCTTAACTCCTAATCTTTCACATTTTGAAATATTGATCCAAATGTGTGAAAGGACAGGTTCCCAATACAAATATAGAAGAGAAAAGGATAAAACAAAAGTGTTTGGAATGATATAAAAATAATCCAGGATGTTTGATGCAAAATTGTCTTCTAGCATTTAGGGAAAGATACTAAAAATGGATGGAGAAGGACAACAAATATGCTCCATATTTTTTAACAACATGAAAAACTCATTATTTAGGAATTGTTTTTAGAACTATTAAAAATGCTATACTATAACTCTACTATACTAATTTATCTTTAACCTCTAATTTGTACACATATGGAAAATCACTACTAGCAAGGGACATGCCATCACAACCAGTTCGTAAATCTCATTGCCACCGGTTTTGGACCTTAACAGTGAAATGTTATGATGATGGACATGGTCTTCACCACTGGTTCACAACCAATTATGATAGTATGCTATCAGCGCTGATTCATACTATTAATCCGGTTGTGACATTGGAATGGTCATCGATGGGTCGTAGTATGATCCAAAGTGTTGATGATGACCCTATAGTCACTTTGTTAGTTTACATAATGATCCAATTGTGATGGCTATTTGATCATCGCCGATGAATATATCAACAACGCCGGGGTTGATGGTTTCATCACCACCGGTTAGCGTGCAGCCCGACTATGAATGGCGTTTTATCACCACCCACCTGATGTCAATCGGACGGTGATGAGCAATTGATCAACGATGGTGGTTCATTGCATAACCATTGATGATCACTACTAGATCATTGCTGGTAGATCGAGTTGGCGTCAATGGCCTTCCACTACTACAGAAAACATAACCGAGGCGGTTATTTTTCGGTTAACCGAGGCATTTTTTCTAACCGCCTCGAACATAAGGTCACGGTTAATCGTGGCCATAACCGAGGCGGTTGGGAAACCGCATCGGTTAATCAATTAACCCAGGCGGTTTATTTATAATAACCGCCTCGGTTAATGATTTAACCGAGGCGGTTAACATTATATAACCGTCTCGGTTAAGGTATTAACCCAGGCGGTTTTTTAAAAAACCGCCTCTTCTCTCATTATTAATGGAGGCGGTTATTATAATATAACCGCCTCGTTATGATTTTTGAAATTAAAAAAAAAAATTATCAGGAATCATTTAATATTTTAAAATATAAGCAGTATTAAATATAGCACATACAGGTCATATGCAACACATAGAATAAGTGTTTAAACATTGAATATATATTACAACAGATTTGATGTCAAACATCATTTGAAGTTCCAACATGAAGAGTTTAAATTACATGCAAAAGTCAAACATGTACACATATAAGCGACATGAGAAGTTTGTCACAAGCTAAGATCGATAAACTAGTCGAAGATGTCCGGCAACACATAATCCCTCATGTCTAGCATTGTTCTCCATTTGCGTAGCTTCTCATACTTGTCCTCCATTGCTAGCTCGCTCTCTTCGTAGAAGAACTTGCCATCAACATGACAACATTGATCAGTTACAAACTTGCAAATGTCGGATATTGTTTGATCGATGATCATCTTGTCGATCCTGCTCCTCTTCCACCACCCTTTTGATTTCTTCAGTTGTCGGTAGTGCCGCTGTACTTCCCCCGCCGCCCTAAGGTACTCACATATTTTGGTTAAAGTTATGCATATATTTTGGTTTAAATTTGTTCAAATTTTGGTTAAATTTGGTCATATTTTGGTTAAATTTGATCATATTTTGGTTTAATTAATTTATATTTTAGTTTAATTAGTATTTATGAGGTGGCACATGTAGTAGTTGTATGAAGTAGTACATGTACATGTAGTCGTAGTAGTAGTAGTATGAAGTACTACTCCGTCCCAAAATAACTCCGTCCCAAAATAACTGTCGTTTACGATTTTCGTGCCACGAGTTTAACTTAATTTGTAGAAAATATGTGCAATATTTATATCTCCGAATAATATTTATTATTTATAAATATTTCCGCCATTTGTTTCTTGGCAAACGAAGTTTACAGTTATTTTGGGATGGAGGGAGTAGTCGTAGTTGTTTCAACAATGAAACTTACATATATGTGAGTCATAAAAGTTCCATCATACTAAATTTTATAAATATTAAATACATTACATAAGTTATTACAAAAAAGTGTGTCATCAGACTCATTTTGGTGTGGACGCTACCACGGTCCTCTTCTCACCATCGGCACGGCACCGGGGGCTTCATCTTGGTCTTGTTGACACGGGTCTCCACGAGCTTGATCTTGGATGGATGATCAGTAAAGAGCGACATCTCCGAGTAATTGTTGTGTTCTTCGGGACTTTGTACGCCATCCGCTCCCACGATCCTCTGTTTTCCCGACACAACCACATGCTTCTTGGTGTCTTTGGGCTTTGCGAAGTAGGCTACCTGCGCAACGCGGTTTGCTACCACCCATTGGTCATCTTTGTACCCCACATTACTGAGCTCCACCGTGGTGAGCCCAAAATCATCCACAACAACTGCCGTCGGCTTTACCCACTGGCACCGGAATATAGGCACCTGTAGGTCATCACCGTAGTCAAGTTCACATATCTCTTCGATCTGGCCATAGTATGTCATGATCTTCTTCGTCTTGTCATCGATGCCCTCATATCGAACACCAGTGTTCTGTGAGGCGCTCTTCTTGTCCTTCTCTTTCATGTGGAACCTATAACCATTGATGTCATACCCTTGCCACGAGGTGATTTGTGTTCTAGGGCCCGAAGCAAACCTCGCTTCATCTGTTTCTCCATATATGTCTTGCTCTTTGATCCACGTCATGAAATTGATGTTGTGCTGTTTCTGTACCCATGCCTACCCGCGTCCACCACTAGAAAGGAGGATCTCATCTACGTGCTTCTGAACCCAGTCTTCCATGACCACTAACTGATTGAGCGCGCTATTGTGAGCTTGTTGCAAAGTCTCTTCATCTACATCAGTGCGGACTTTCCTTCCCGTACATCCCATCCCCGAGGTTTTGCCCTCATGCAAAGGGACGGGCAACCCAATCGCTCTTCCATCCCTAATGTATTTGGTGCACCAGTTAACGGCCTCCTCCGTTGTGTATGCCTCGATCATAGAGCCCTCCGGGTAAGCACGATTATGCACATATCTATTGAGGGTCGACATAAACCACTCGTACGTTCACATCTGATGAAGGTACACCGGGCCTAGTTCTTGTATCTGATCAACCATGTGCATCATCAGGTATGGCATAATATCAAAGAAAGACGGTGGGAAGCACATCTCGAGCCGACAAAGAGTTTCTGCGATGAATTGTTTCAGGCCAGGCAGCTCAGCTTCATCGATGACCTTCTGTGTAATCTGGTTAAAGAAGTAGCACATGCGTGTTATTACCATCTTAACATACTCTGGACCGATACATCTGATCACAATTGGAAGGAACACCGTAAGCATGACATGGCAGTCATGTGAGTTGAAGTTGGTAAGAGTGAGGTCTTTCATGGAGACAAGGCTCTTGATGTTGGAAGAAAAACCAGTCGGCACCTTGACTGTCCTGAGCCACTGGCACATAGCCCTCCTCTCATCCAATGTCAGGTTGTAGCTCGCCCCAGGGAGGTCAACTTTCCCATTCTGTGCAGCAGGTGTCGGTTGAATTTCAGGCCTGATGCCCATGTTGACCAAATCCTGACGAGACTTGAGACCATCCTTTGTCTTTTTCTTGATGTCAAGTAGGATTCCTATCGTGCTCTCAAACACATTCTTCTCCAGGTGCATGCAGTCGATGGCATGGGGCGTATCTAGTTCCTTCCAGTATGACAGGTACTTGAAGAAACAGGACTGCTTCTTGAAAGGAATGGGGGCTGTGATAGGCACGCCTTCTTCTTCGTCCTCTGTATCCCGCTTCCTCTTTTTACTGGTTGGCTTTGCACCATCTTTCCCCTCTTTCTTCTTCTTCTTTCCAAACTCGATGTTTATGCCCTTGACCATGTCAAACACCTTTTGCCCGTACCTTGTTCTTTCTGGCTCGTCAGTTTGAGGTTCGGCCTTGTTGTCAAAAAATCTTGATTCATCATAGGTCTCCGATACCTGTGCTTTTTACAGAGGAATCGTCTGTTCCTCATGTACACCATCTTCTTCGATGCAGCTAGGTAAGTGTAGCAGGTACCATCAATGCAAACTACACAACCGGTCTTACGTTTAATCTGCCTTTGCACGGTGAAAAAAGACCGGGGTAGTCTGTTATGGTGACAAATATGATGGCCTTCATAGTGAAATCCTTCTTTAGGAGCGCATCCATTATTTTGACCCCCTTTTCCCATAGAAACTGCATGTCCTCTATAAATGGCTCTAGGAAGACATCTATATCATTTCTAGGTTGCTTCGGTCCGGATATAAGCATGGTTAGTAGAAGATACCTGTTATAATAGAGATTTGTAAGAGGGCTGTTATTATATAAATTGGTGAGAACAACTATCACACACACCGTCCCCGGTCCAAGATCCAAATATGTACCTGCGCTTGTGACATAGATGGGGAGGTAAGTTGTAGATGGTGAGGATGACCGGCCAGGTGCTGTGCGAGCTACTTAGGTCACCGAACGGATTCATCCCGTCGGTACTTAGCGCGAACCTAATGTTCCTGGCCTCATCACCAAACTCTAGGAACTTGTCGTTGAAATGCTTCCACTGCTTGCCATCGGAGGGGTGTCGAAGCTTGCCATCACCCTTCGTGCGTTCGGCTGATGCATGCCAAGACATGAGCTTCGCATCATCCGGGTTCCCGAATATCGCACGCAGGCGATCGATCACGGGCAAGTACCACACGGATAGGGCAGGACTTTTCCTACTCATATAACCCTCTTCTTCCTGGTCCTCCGGAGGTGGGGCCTGCTTCTTTGTCATCTTCATCTTCTTTGTTGGCCCTCTTGAGGTGGGTCCGTCGTCAGATGCGTCCGTCCGACAACCAGCATTCCTCTTGTAACGGCTCGCTCCGCAGCGAGGACAGCTCTGCAAGTTCTCATACTGGCCCCGATATAAAATACAGTGGTTTGGACATGCATGGAACTTTTTAAGTTTCATCACTATTGGTCTGATCAGCTTCTTTGCCCGATAGGTATTAGTTGGCACCTTGTTACCCTCTGGGAATATGTCAGCGAGGATACGTAACAGGTCGTTGAAGCTAGTGTCAGACCACCCATGGCGAGCCTTGAGCATCAGCATCTGAAGATTGAAACGTAACGCCGTCCAATGCTTCGGACAACCATTGTACAAGGGATCTATTGCCGCCTACTTCATCTCCCTGAAGTTCTCTAGCCACTTAGGATTCCCAAACAAGACGTCATCCTGATCTTGGCAGTTAGCGATTCTATCGAAGAGGTCTACATCTTCAGGGTCCAACACCTCCGCCGGATTACCACCATCGTCATCTGCAGTGTCCACCTCTGCCTGTAGCAGATCTTCAATCGTGATGTAATCACGATGCACATCATTATTGTCACCCGCGGCTGATGCTTTGGCTGCTGATACTTCAGGTTGTTCTCCATTTTCTCCATCAATCACCGCCTGTGTCGTTGTCGTTGACGACTTGTTTTCTCTAGATGAGCAAGTGGTGGCGGCACTCGGATCTGATTCACCGTGATACTTCCAGACCTTATCTTTGACGAAACCAAACCGCACTAAGTGAGACTGCACCACGCTCTCACCATGTGCCAGCAAATTCTTACAGCTATTGCACGGACAAATTATGAAATCTCGACCCACACTCAGACGATGCTTTGTCGCCGCAGGAATGAACTTTCTCTTCACATGATCCAAGAAAGATGGATCTAGCCTCGATCCCTTGTACATCCAATCCCTTGCCATCCGCGACCTTGCACACGTGCCAACAAATATATATAAGGATGGGAGCTAAAAAAATGCATGTATTTAAAACTAGATCTAAAGAAAAGAGAGAGAAATAGAGAGAAAGAGAGAGGAAAAGAGAGAATGAACAAAGAGAGAAAAAGAGAGGAAAAGGTGGGGTTTTGGAGAGTAAGAATCAACCTCTTGTGGTGCCACCTTTCACAAATCCAAGGGTTCTTTCTCCTTAGGAGATGGTTCTTTCTCCTCCACTTAGATCTAGATCTAGATGTAGGGGAAAGAGAGGAGAGGAGAGAGGGAAAGAGAGAAGAAAAGGAGGGTTGGAGGGTAAGAATTGAGCTCTTGCGGTGCCACTTCGCCTATTTCAAGAGCAAGACTTCTCCCCCTAGAAAATATACAATTTTTGCGGTTTTGGAGCTCAAAACCCGCAAAAATGGAAGAGAAGCCGCGGGGAAGAAGAAGGAGGCTGCTGGTTATATAGAGCAGAGTTAACCGAGGCGGTTGTTGTTATAAAACCGCCTCGGTTAATAGATCATTAACCAAGGCGGTTTGTGTTACAACAAACGCCTCGGTTAATACATTAACCCAGGCGGTTTTTAAAAAAACACCTCGGTTAATGACATTAACCGAGGCGGTTTATTAACAAAAACCGCCTCAGTTAATGCATTAACCCATTAACCGAGGCGGTTTATTAACAAAAAACCGCCTCGTTAATGCATTAACCGAGGCGGTTGTTATAACTTAACCGCCTCGGTTAATTGTGATTAATTGAGGCGGTTTTCGTATAAAAACCGCCTTGGTTAATGTATTAACCGAGGCGGTTGCTGCGGCTGGGCATTGCCTCGGTTGGCAATCATTAACCGAGGCGGTTTTTTTCCGAGCTCATTTTTGAAGTGCCTTGCAAAATCTTTTGTGTAGTAGTGTTCCCTGATGGAGTGATATTTCATCCAAGTTTTCACAATATTGTTGACGGTAATTTCATCATATATATACATAGTCAAAACTATCAACAAAACACCCTTTAACGAGGCAAGCATTATCTAAATGCCTCCGTAAGTAAACTGACCGCCTCCATTAATCAATTGTGCAATGGTGGTTATTTTTGGCGCCACGGTAAATAAAATGACCGCCTCCATTAATCGTCCGACATTTACTGAGGTGGTTAGATTTTGTGACTGCCTCGGTTAATGTTTTGGCACCACCGACAAGCTATGAATGAAGCAATCATACTGTAGGACCGAGCAGGTGATTAGAGGGACGTGAATCACTACTACTACAAAACTGAGCTTTAATGCCAACCCATCATTAATGATTGAAGCCAAAACCTCTAGTGATATGACCAACTGACAATGATATTTGGGTTTTGGTTTCTATCATTGTCGGGTTTTGGCTTGAACTAGTCATGTATTGGGTCAACACTGTTGGCACAAGATTTTATAGAGACAATATACCAAAGGAATCCATATTCTCTAAAGTCACAAGTGAGTGTGTAGTAGTAGTAAAGATCTTGGATGGAGAAACAACAAAAAGAAATTTGTAGATCTCAAAAGTTATGCAACTTTGTAGTTCATAACTTTTTTATTTGAAGTCATTTTGATATCAAAATGTTTGTTCCATAGGATTTATAGAAGTTAATACCAAAGAATCCATATGCTCTAAGTCACAGTGAGTGTACAGTGTTTGTTAAGGATACCTGGATGAACAAGCAACCTAAACAAACCTAAACAAAAGTTATAGGTCTTGAAATGTTAAGTGACTGTCTGTCCAAGAAAAATTATGGCTAAATTTCCTTACATTTGAAATTGAAATTCTTCAACGAACCTCGAATGGTGAACTGATTGTAGATCTCAAAATTATTAGTGGACAACTTTTTTAGAATTCATGTGGAGCCCCAAATACCTATTTCAAAATTAGATGGGCATAAAACAAGAAGGATCAATATCCCAAATGGACTCATGTGTCTTATGGATGGTGTGGTTAGGTGACCAATGCACGAAGCGTCGGGTTTGAGCACCGGCGGCCGCGAAGTGCACGTTTTTTGCAAGTGTGACCTGTGATGGCGTGCGCATGTGGCTACCTAGTGGGGTCTCTCGTAGTATGAAAAATTTACTATTTTCGTACCATTTTTATGTTTTCTGGAAACCTCCACTACTGATTTGGCATTATCTGTTCCAGTTATGGGGTGTTGAACTGGCAATGATGCTCAGTTCTGTAGTAGTGAAGGAGAAGCAATTCAAATTTGTTGCAAAGAAATTGGCAGCTGTCCTGTTTCAACCTCTAAGCACTTACAAATTCAAAAAACCCAACGAGGAGCACACAAAACAACTTGTTACTAGATGCACACAAGAGTGTTCAAAGAACCCAACGGAAAACAACCAAAGGCACCAAAGCAGAACATGCAACAAAGGGCAAGAAAACATAAGCAAGACGTGTGCCTGGCAAAACTGGCTTGGCTTGTTATCATCATGCTTGACTAAGAAAAAGGTTTCTAGTGCCGTACCTACATGATGGAAGATGCCCAGTTGTCATGGCGCGAAATAACACAAGACGCAAGAGAGAACCAATTACTTCCCAAATTCCACCGCCTTTGGTCGGAGCCACCGAGCCGTGACATGGATGCAATTCGTCGGCTGCGACGAGTTGATGACGGCGCTTCTACTAGACAATTTCAGTTGGGCGTTACACGGTGGTTATTAATACGAAACGACTTAAATTGAGTACTGACGGGTTGCGAGTCGTCGGAAACTCGGAATCAAGGTTCGGTGGCCTGTCGCGCTGTTGGCCGGTGAGGTATGGATCGTGTGCGGATCAATCACTGGACTGATTGGAGTTGCATAAACAACCTTTTAGTATCGGCGACAAGCTGGTTAGGAGTCCAGATAAAGACAGGACCACGTTCTCTGTCTTTCATTCCTTTGGATGCCGTCGTGTCAAATCCATACTTCTTTGCGTCCAACTAGGCAGGGCACAGTGATTTGGTTGTGCGGCAGAAGAGCACAGCTCCAGCAGAGCGTTTCATGCAGGACTGGTCCATTTTCTCATCTGCCGCACGAACGACGTGATCACGCGTGATTAAGGCCTCGTTTAGATGCAAAAGGCTGGAAAAAGTTGCAACTGTAGTATTTCGTTTGTATTTGGTAAATATTGTCCAATCGTGGTCTAACTAGGATTAAAAGATTCGTCTCGTGATTTACAACACAACTATGTAATTAGTTATTTTTTTCACTAACATTTAATGCTCCATATATATGGATAGAAATTGATGTGATGGAGAGAGAGTGGAAAAACTTGCAACTTTCAGTGAAACTTGCGTGTAACTAAACGAGGCCTAATTGAAACGTCTGCCAGTGCCTATTTTTTCAGCACTAGTAAGTACAATTAGGGCGTCCTCAATGGACCTGAGAAAATCGCTAGCTCAGTGGACTTCAACAACAATTAAAAAAAGAACACCAGGGTGCAGGACCTAGAGAATTACTCCCTCGGTTTCAAATTAACTGTCGCTGTTGGTTTTTGTGCCACAAGTTTGACTTAATTATAGAAAATACGTATAATATTTGTATCTCTAAATAAATTTATTAAAAAACTAGATTCAAAAATCTTTCCAATGATACTAATTATGATACTAACTGATGATATTTAATATTTATAAAATTACTGGCAGTTATTTCTTAGGAAACGTAAGCGACAGACATTTTGAAATGGAGGGAGTACTCCCTCTATCCCAGTTTCATGATGTTCTGGCGCTGCAATGAAGCATCCAGGTTCAGTCATTCATCCATGAATCTGGACAGCACCAGCTTGGCTACAGCTAGTTGGAAGCTTCGACGTCAAGTATATTGGGACAGAGGGAGTATGAGAGAGATTTTCTTGAATACCGTGTGAGATTAGCTACTCACATCTCGCTAGCGCTGCACTCTGCACATCTTGTAGCCAATCAAATTTTTTCTCACTAGCGATTTAAGCCCCCGTTGGGGACGCCCTTAGAGCTAGTGCTTTGTATAATTGCCAATGGCCAGAGATATGCAGCTAGTTTTTTTCGTACCGCGCCTAGGCCTGGAGCTTAGCTAGAGTAGTGTTTGGGTTTCTACGAATGGATAGGCAATGCAAAACCCGTCAAACCAGCAGTACTGTTTTATATACTCAAAAAGTGTGGTACATGTGGCAACATCACCGTCGACGTCCGCGGAGAGATGTTTCCGGATTATCATTAAGTCTAGTCGTCTGACAGGGAAAGTGGCGCGATTGCTCCGTGACTTTTTTGAGACAACGTACCTGTATATATAAGGAAAACGTACACATATGAATACAGATACGTACTGAAAGGATACATGGACAGCTGTCCTAACCAATTAACACAAAGGCCCCTGACAAGAAAAGAAATTACAAAGAGGTCCTTGGACCCTGTGTTTCCCAAACACCCGGAAGCTTCCAGTACCGACCGCCGCCATTGATCCATCGCCGGTCGCCGTCGTCGGAGGAGACTCCATGGCTACCCCAGATCCGGAGGAACCCAATCGCATAGTAGCTTTGAAGGAAGCCGCAGTAGACCCCCGACACCAAGGCCGGGTTGAACTCACCGTTGAACGAGCATCGGCCGGGGACACACCCCGAGTTCCTCCGATCTTGGATCGAAGCTCGTCGTTGACTCGCGCCACCGGGAGCTCGAGCTCGATCCGCATTCCAGCCAGCCACATCACCCACAGCCGCCGTTGCACCCTTGATGAAGCGCGGCGCCGGAACCACCGCCTCCACGAGGCAGCAGAGTCGCCAACCGCGCGGACTCCTGTACCCGAGCCGACGAATCCAGAGTCCACCTCCAAGGTATCGGAGAAAAGCTCCAGATCCAACCGGCTCCCAGCTCACAGGCCTACCGCCGCCACCGGAGAACATGACGATGAGGTGGAGGAAGGCCCGGAGAGACTTGTTCCACAACCACGGCGCCGCCTCCACCAGCCAAGCGCCGCCAGGAAGACTACTAGGACACCGACACGAAGCTCGGCAGGAGCAGCCCAAGCCAGCCCTCGCCAGATCTTCGCCGGCACAAAAGCTCCTCGCTGCCGTCAACCGCATCGACGCGAGGCAAACAAACCCTAACCCTAACCTACATGAAGAGAGGGCCGGTATATACACCGCACGGCAATTCCAAGTCTCCCACACACCTCCGGCGCCGGCCCGGCCACCGGAGGCGAGAGGGAGGCGGCGGAATCGCCGCCAGGAAGACGCTCACCCTCGGGTCGCCCTTTTCTCCTGTAGCAGAAGAAAGGTCGAGAGAGAGAGAGGCCAAGCCGCGAGGTGATCTCACGACGACAGATCCCGGCCCAATTGCTCCGTGACTTGGCCATCCCTACAGTTTCGTATTCATCCACGAAGCAAAAAGAAAAAAAGAAAAAACTTCACAATATTTGGTTACACTCCTATCCAATTATATAATGGAGTATCTGGGACGGTTCCACGGACTCTGCTCCACAAAATCTATCGTAGAGCAGCTCCACAAAAACCTAGAGTACATGGAGTACTTCTTTAGATGCTCTCACAACTCTACCCTTTTTTCTGAAGCTGCACGCATAGAGCTGAAACCATTTGGCTAAAAAAATATGAAGTGAAGCTAGAAAACGTGAAGCGGAGCAGTCCCAAACACTCCAAAAAATATAACTAATTTCTTCCTTAATCCATTCCAATAATTAAGGTGCATACGAGTGCAGCCAAACAAGATCCAAGACCATTCTCAGTTGGGCATTTTATAACATTGTTTCCAAGACTGTTATGTCACATGAAATAAAATGATACTCTCAATTGAGAAAGAGAATTTTATTCTATAATTTCATAGAATTTAATCATAGGAGTAACTCATAGAGAGTTGAATTCGTACCAAGAGTGTTTTATCTAGATAGCACTCATTTCTTTTCTCTTCTTAAAATACATTGTCATGTTATAAAAATATCTATATATATGGCAACCTATTTAATACAAATGAAACTCATTTGAAACTCCTGTTGAGACTAGCCTTGAGAAATTTTAATTCCGAAACCCGCTTTTAATTATGATATTTTATTAGACTCCTTATCTCAACTCCAAATCTTTCGCATTTGGAAAACATAACCCAAACATATGAAAGGATAGGTGTGGGTATAAATATGAAGGAAGGACAAGTTCTCAATACAAATATAAAGAAAAAAGATAAAACAAAAGTGTTTGGAGTGCTTTGAAAATAATTCAGGATGCCTGATGCAAAATTATTTCCTTTTGTTTAGCGCAATACTGAAAATGGATGGAGAAGGGAGAAGGACAACAAATATGCTCCATACTTTTTAACAACTTGGAAAAACTCATTAATGTATGAATTGTTTTTAAAACTATTAGAAATGCTCTACTAATTTATCTTCAACTCCTAATTTATGCGCATATGGAAAATCACTTCTAGCAAAGACAGGCCATCACAGCTGGTTGGTAAATCTCATCACCACCGGGTTTGGACCTCGGCGGTGAAATGTCGACGATGATGCACATTTACTTCACCGCCGGTCCACAACCAACTATGATAGTATGCTATCAGTTCTGTTTTTTACTTTTAATCCAGCTGTAATATTGGAATGATCATCGATGGGTGGTAGTATGATCCGGCATAGACGATGATTCTATAATCACTGTCGCTTTACGTAATGATCCAGTTGTGATGGTTGTTTGATCACTGCCAGTGTAGATGTCACTAGTGCACATATGAGATGTAGTCCCGGTTGGCAACCCCCTGTTCTTCCGGTTGCGCAACAGAGACTGTAAATCCGGGACTAAAGGCCCACCATCTAGTCCCGGTTACGAGTATGGTAACCGGGACTGGAGGAAGAATTTCAGTTCTGGTTTGTTATACCAACCAGGAGTAGAGGGGCCTGCAGCTAGGACTCTAGTGCATGCCCTTTTAGTTCCAGTTGGTATCACCAACCAGTACTGGAGTTTTTTATTTGATCCATTTTCTTTACGGGTCCTATTTTCTTTTCATTCTTTTGTTTGATCTATTTTATTTTCTTTAATAGGTCCAGTTTTTCGTATACATATTATATGCACGTCAATGAAAGCTTGTACTTACATGAAGCAAACTAGATGTGGGCAATGTTCTCTGGAGCTTGTCAAAACGCCGTATTGTGAACTCGGCAAAGTGGAGGTCACCAATGCGGAATGTAGAATATCAGTGATGTAGAGCAACGTATCAACAAGTACACTCTCCCTTGCTTCACAACTATGGCGACAGGTTCTACAATAATGGTTAGCTGAGATTGGGTACTTGCTGGATTCCCTTGGGTCTCACCAGAAGCTTATCCTGGAAGTCTTGTGTGGTGCGAATTGCCCTTTCAACCGCATACTTCCAATCATAACCCAAAATACTAAGTGTCTGGGTAAGAATGTTTTCAAAGCTGCAGCTTGCATATGTCAAGTCATAGAACTAGAGTTATAAGTGTTGATAGAAAAATAGATATGAGCACCAAACATATATATAGACATAACAATTTATAACTATTGACATAAGTTATATAAGAGATCCGCTTCGAGTACTTACCACGTTATGTCGGTTGTTTTGAGCATTCCGCGCACAAAAGCCCTCGACATCAGCAAATTGGCCAGCGTTTATTGCTTCTATCAACGTGGAGGTAATGTAGGCAGCTCAACATTCGAAAGTGCGGTTAAACATGCCATGACAGCATTTTTTCTGCACAAATCCTGTCCGGTGCCCTATGTACCATCTTTGAGATTGGCAACCGCCGACCATTCCGTGACCTAGCCGTGATGGGAAAGCCAATTTGACACTCCCATAATCGTCCATAATCTAATTCAAACACTTGAACGTGCATGTCTTCAACAACCCAAAATATGAGAGTGTATCTCCAAACCAAACGAGTGGCTTTAAGGTCTAAGGTACAATTAAGAATAAAATGTTAGAAAATCGGTATTTAGTCCTAGGACTCTTGGAAGATTGAACATGCATGTCTTACTATGCTTGGACGATTGAAGTCCATAGAACGGGATTCTTGGATCGAATCGACGGTTAGTGTGAAATCGGGCTGAAACCAATGCCTTCCGATGGAGGAAGACGTCCGACCATCTCTTCTCTTGCTAATAAACTCAATGTATTATGTATTAAAAAATAGTATAGTATATATAAATTCTCACTAAAGGAATTTTACCATATTGAAGTTGTTTTATCGTAACTTGCTGATCAGACATGACTAAAAAAACATGACCTTCTCACTAAAGGAATTTTGCCATAATAAATTTCTGCCAATTTTTTTGGTATGGCCTCTCTTCACTAACTACATGAATGTAAAAATTTATTCTATCCGTCTGCTTACCGTCGCTTATATATTCTTGATTGAGGCTTGAATAATTAGAATCCTAATCCAAATAGATCCATCTATTGGTGGTCGTTAAATACCAAAATTATCAATCAACTAGCTATCAAAAAGGGTGCATTTGCGATCACCAACCTAGATATAAGGTTTACACTGATAGAATTCCATGAGTTTAGGTAAATTACTATTTCTGTAGGTGTAAATGAGAAAAGACACAATTCTGGACCCACCTTGGGGCATGCAACACAATATTGGGCCATATGGCAACAAAAGAATAATCTAGATGGCTCCAGAAGACACCACACTGAAGCGGACTGCGAGCGGGCCTGGTAGGGACCGGTCGGCCCCATCACTGGGCCAGTCGGCCCACTTCAAGCCACGGATTCCACCACCTTTGAGGGTGAATCTCCACTGTCCCTCGAGGTCGGTTTGATCTGATGGCTAGCGTTCACCCCCTCAACCTATAAAAGGAAGGCAAGACCCTCTAGAGTGAGATCCCTAGAAACTCTAATTCATATTTTCTGAAGGGGGATTTGAGAGGTGTCCCTTGTGTAACAGAACCGACCAATTTATAAAAGCATAAGTGAAAAATCACTCGCTAAGCAAGCAATTGTCACACTTAAGCCGTTATAAACCCGGTAGTCCAGAAATCTCGAAGGATTTCAAACCAAACATCATCAACCAAGATCGTACAAGTTTAGCGTCACCATTCACACGTTACCACATTTCACAAATAGTTCGATAATATCAGAGTGCGGAAATAAAGTTATTACAAACCAAGTCCTTCAAATCCGAGTAGCGAAAGCAAGTAGTTTTAAAAGCTCAACCCAACTCACGCGCTTTTAAAGATTAATACAGTGCCAGTCCAACGTCTATCCATCAAAAGCAGTTGGGGAGAATATTAAAGATTAACCTTGCCCAAGGTCTTCTAGTCCAGGGAAAAAGCAGGGTAGCACAAGTACCCGTGGAAGGTCATGCATGCGCACAAACAATAAGCGGGAAAAACCCTGAGTACGAGAAGGTACTCAGCTAGACTTACCCGTCTGACTCAAAATAAAAGACTCCAAGGTGGATGACAGGCTTTATCGGTGGATAGCTTGACTCTTTTGCGTAAAAGTGGTAGTAACATTTAAAGTGATAGCTCAGCTTAACCATTCTTATTTATGCTAAGTGAGGACCTATACTATGCATCATTATAGTATATTAGTCATGATTAAGCAAGCAAGTAGTAACCATAATCATAATCATTAGCTTAACCCATCATCATCATTAACCACATTCCATAATCATTACTACGATGGTGCGGCTCAAGTCAAGTGTTCTTGTCCAGGAACGATGGCGATTCGAATCGATTACTACCGAGCTCAGGGGGTATTCCTCACACAAACCACGCTCACGAGCCAAGTGAGCTAGGTCACCGTGGCACATATCCGGGAAGGAAACGCGGTTTCGAGCGGAACCACCGTACCCAGGGGCCACCCGACTGCATTGCTTGACCCTAATTTGGACACGAGACTTACTCTTGGCGCCCCGTGGTTCCCCATCCATCTCCAATACGGTGCGAGCGAATCGAGAGCCGGCCTGGATAGTGTTAGGCTTCGCGGTCGGAGCGACTTATTCGGCCCGCCTAAGTGTGAGGCATGCGTTCAACATGACTTGCGGTACATCAACGGTACGGTCCTTAATCGACACAGATGGAATCACTATGGTCCAACGACCCCACAAGACTCCGTCCGGTCTCCAATTATCTCTACCATAACCATCAACCAGATGATATCAACATAAGCTTTTCCATCAATCAAGTAACCACCTATACTTGCGGATGAGGAAAATCACCCCGACTTCTACCGTCTAAGCAAGCTAAGCGGTTTACTCGCCCTAGACTAGCGAGGGTGTATCAAGGTAGGATAATTCAATGGTAAAAAGCAAGGATATAATGCATCAACGGTTTCACACAACTCCTATACTTAATGCAACAATCATAAAGCATAATTAGACCGTTAGAAAGCATAGGTAAGTAGATGCTCCGATGCTTGCCTTGTTCGAAGTCAGCTGCGCGGTGATTCGGACACTCGGGCAGGTCTTCCTCGTCCCCTCCTACAGGAACCTCCTGCTGGGACTCCTCCTGAGGGTCCTCCTCGAACTCCAAAGTCTGGGGGTCCTCCTGTGAACCTGTATGATGCGATGCACGGTATAAACATAAAGAATGCATAGGTGCGATGCTTATGAATGAAGATGATTAACAAGTTATTTGACAGAGTAGGTACATATCTCCTCTCTAGTATACACTACTTCACTTTACTGAGTATGTGCATATCTCTTCTCTAAAGAAGTGTATAAAGAAGAGAGATGTGTATAACACACACATACTCACAACACATGAATAAAAGAAAAGTACACTAATCATGGATAAACATCACACTTCAGTTATGGTGCTGCATAACAAGGCCAGCAAATCAAACATAACTAAAAGTGCTTAAGTAATTATAGAACCTACTAAAGCAATTAAATCAAAGCCTTATCATTTCATGTGAAATAATAGGCTTGAACTGTGACCTCTGTCTAGATAGTCCAGAAAATTCTACAAAAATTACAGGAGCTACTTTATGCTATAACAAGGTCATGATAAAATTTTCAATACATTTCATCAAGCACAACAGCCTACACAAAAAGATAAATCAGCAGGATACAAATGCACATTTAATAACTTTGTACTGTGATAAGTGTCAAACAATAGATCCCATATTTTTAACTAGAACTTCTTAGCACAAGAGCAGTCATCAAAAATTACCAAGACATAATTCCTCATAATTAATTTACTAAAAATCATTCAAGAATCAGCCTAGAATTGAATTTAAATCATATTCCAATATTTTTACATAGGAACTGCATGATACATATTTTTCCTAGAAACTACATCACACAACAAGTCTAACAAAACAAGAATCACATTTTTTCAGAGCAATCTAAAAATTACTATGCATTTAACCAGATTTCAGCCTTTTAAGCAATTAAATAAAACTATACAGGAAAGTATCACAAAAATTGCATCTCATATTTTTCTTACATAGATCTATCTACCAGGAACCTAACAAAACAAGAATCACTCAATTTGGATCACATTTGCACCAGCTATGAATTTAAAAGCAATTAAAGCATTTTTGGAAAATCTTTTTAAAAGAAAAACCGGCTCTAAACGCTAGGTGCACCCGGTCCATTGGACCAGGGCTCACTGGCGCGTGGGCCCGGTGGGTCAACCGGCCCCACCGGTCAGCCTGCCCGTGTGAGCGAGCCGGCCGTTGACCGGCCCTAGCTCACCGGCGGCGGGCGGGCTGCCGGTGCCAAGGGCACCAACGTGCTCCCCTCGACGAGCCGCACCCGGTGGTGGTGTTGGTTGCGTCGGCGGCGAGCCAAAACGGCGGCGGCGCGGTGAAGCGGCGGCGGCACGGCGGTGATGCTCGGCCGCCTTCCATATCCGGCGAGGAGAGGGCGAGGCGAGGTGCGCACGAGCCCCACGGCTCATCGCGAACCCGACCAACGAGTTGGACGCCCGGATTGGGCAGCCTGCAGCTCGCGGCGGCGGCGGCGGGCGGCGCTAATGGCGATGGCAACGCGACGGGTGAGGCCGCTGTGAGCGGCTACGGAACCCCTAATCGGGTCCGATTGCCCCGGCATTGGCTAGCGCAGCCCTAAGGCACCTAAGACGCGCGCATGGTGGCGAGGAGTGAACGGGGTGGAGCGGCATCGCCACGCAGCCGCGAGCTCCGGCGATGGCGGCTTTAGAAATAAAAGTGGGCGGAAGACGCGAAATGCGAACACCTAGGCTCGACGCACACGGCTAGCTATGCCGCTCAGCAGGAGGTGGAGGAGTGCGAGGCGGCTCGTGGCGCAAATTGGTGGGCGGCGGAGTCCGACGAGCTCGAACGGCGGTGGCGGAGCTCCGAGCGGCGCATGGCGAGAAGCCTCCTTTCCTCCCCTGCTCAGTGAGAGAGAGAGAGGAATGAGGGAGGGGGCGAGTGGGGGGCGGGTGTTTATAAAGGAAGGCCAGCGCTGGCGCGGGGGGGTGATGGCCGGCCTGTGGGTCCCGCCGGCCAGGGGCTCGCCCGGCCACGCGGCGGACGCGGCAGGCGGCGGCTTGGCTAGCGTGGCGACCACGGCCTGAGCCGGTAAACCGACGCTGGCGCGGCGCGGCGGGCGAAGGGCGCTGGGCGCGTGGGCCATGGGCCGTGGGCATTGCGAGGCAAAACGCCCGGCCGTTCGCGGTGAGTTTTTCTTTCTTTTTTTTGAAATTTGAATCTGAACCAAAAAGCACTTGTTTGGTAAATTTAAAAGCGTTTTCAAGAAAAGTGCCCAAAATAAAAGTTGTAGAGAATTTAAAACTGAGAAACTTTCATTTTGGGGTCAACTCAAAATTCCCAACAGATTTTGAATTACAAATTCATTTTGAATTTAAGGCATAAAAGGATTTTTCAACTTATTTTCTTTTTGTTCCAAAATTCACCAAATCTTTTGCAATAAAATTTGTTAAAACTTTTCAAATTGCTGGGCAAGTGAATCCAACTTTGACAAAGTCATTTGCAAGGCAATTAATTAACTAAATCAAACAGTCAATTAAACAAGCATAATTTAAATGCAAAGCACATAAAATGACAATGCAAACTAGGGTTTGTGCTTGATGATGCTTATGCCATGCTTAATGAGTGATTGAGTTAATTAATTAGGTGCCTAATGCATGCTTAACACTGAGGTGTTACACCTTGAATAGACAAACCTCTCAAGAGTTAGTCATCAAAAGAAGAATAGTCCTCATTAGGATCTAGTCTTTAGAAATAAAGTGGTAGAGAAGGAAAAGACTATGAAGGAGGTGTCGGTCTATCGGTGATCCCTCTACGGCTTGTACCTTGGCAGAAGTTAAACTACATTTGAGATTTCTTTGGTAATTATCTTCTTTCTTTAAACATTGTGTTTATATTGATCTCCTAGTTATGAGTCTCTTTTGAGTGCTTTCATCTTTGTAATAGGTTATGGTATAATTCGTATCATAGGCGTGGTGCTTAGACTTGGGTTACTCATAGATGCATCCTATATTCTAGATTTGGTGGTAGCTCGTGGGGGTGACTTTTATAGCCTCGTTGAATCTTATATATCCAACTATCCCGTCGGTAGGCCGAGTAGGAGTATAATTCCCTCAACCTTAGAATTGAGGCCGACTTATACATTTTAGGTAAATAAATTGCAGTTTTTAGAAGATCCCCGCATAGCTTCTCAAGAGATGTTTCTACTACTTATCAAACTCACACGAGTAGCAACTAGCCAGTTGAGTCGGCGTTGCTTGCGATGCCATGACTTTCACCACCTCGCCAAGGATTGCATGCGGCCAAGATCTGCTACAACAACAGCAACAAGGGGTGCCCACATGTTGTGATGCTCTTGTTGTGAGAATACACCTGCCTCCTAGCACACGACCCACGATGGACCACTGGCCACGGATGGGGTCACATAGGGTGCAATGGTGGGTGCGAAAGGCACTCATCGATGTCAATGACACCGACAACATCGAAGATGGCCGACAAGGGACCTCACCATGCGCATGGCAGTCGACTTCGACGACAATGCCGCTACTTCTTCTACCGCACACTATTTCACCGAGCAAGATCCGCTGGCAGTAGCGTTGTGCGAGGACACATGGCCTCCTGCTTGGTTGTCTTGGTCGACCTGATTCTAGATGCGTGAGCTACAGGTGGTCACACTAGCGCATGGGTGCCCGCCTACTCTAGCAGCTGCCTCTTAGGAGGGCCTAGCATCCTAGCGGTCATCACTTCTCCTCTAGCGATGGCTAATTAGCCGACGACCAACTCACCTCTATCGTCAATAGTGCAGGAGCTCCCATGGGCCATGCTACCACGGGTGGGACAACCGGTTGTCATGGGTGTTGAGGTGCTAGAAGAGGTTGGAGAAGTCCCACCTAGTTTTGGAGCAGGCAAACACCAAGGCGGACGCTTCTACGCCGATGCAAGATGGGCATCCAGCCGATTCCACGTGAGACCACACAACGCCTTGCACGGTTCGCCAAGGAGCGGTAGCACAAGCACATGTCGCCCTCATTCGCTAGTCTACCAAGGACTAAATGTCCCCTACCAATCAGGAGCATACCATTGCCGCTTAGCCGCTGGCGCGCATAGCAGCCTCCAAGTAGGGAAAGGTACTCCTCATGAAGAATATGGGCACCCCGTCGCTGTCTCCATCAGTTTCTTCCGCGTGCAAGCGAGCATACGGTGCCTTCATCGAAGGGGAACTTGATGCAGAATCAAGTTGCAGCTCTAAACGAGATGTTCTAGTGACCAATAGGTGTATCCCGATTCTTGTACCCTATCACGCTCTTCTTGGAAGTTGGATTAGGCGCATTCAGAGCTGCCTTTAACTCAGTCGTGTAGCATTTATGTAATACCGAAACTTGTTTCTATTTTACAATGATGCGCAAAGCTTTTGCATATTCGGTAAAAAAAGTTTGTATGGTTAAATTTTTTCTTAGTAATTACAACGATACGCAAAGCTTTTGCGTATTCGTTAAAAAAAGTTTTTTTTTCTCAAGCAAAAGGTGTGCAAAACGAGCCCGAAAGCAACCGTAGCTTCTTAGACGTAGACAAAAGTGGTTCTCGGGGGAGGGCAGTAATGTTACATCTTTTCTTTGTTCTCTCCAGAAAGTTAAATTTCGAACAAATAATTACTAAACATCATCCAAGTGTCGGACAAACAGTGATTACCATTTACTAAAACACAGACCTCAAACAACCAGTTTTGTCGAATATACATTCGGCCGTACTGCAAGGTAATATTCTGACTATGTAGTTCTATTTTCTCCATCCTAAATTACAAGACGTGACCACTCACCTTATTCAAAAGTTTGTACAAAATATCATCTTTTTTGTCGTAACTTGCTTTATCAATGAAAGTTTTTTGAGAATAATTACTGAAATTTGACAATGTAACTTAGGATGGAGGAAATTATACAAACAGTTCGGGTGTACACTCCTGTTCAAAGGCTTTGGCATGGCACATTCATATGCATGATACTGTACTACGCTACTGTGATACTATGACGGAAGAAATATTTTCTCCCGAATCAGCTAGCCAGAGAAATAATTAATATTTTTCGCCGAACTACTACATCGCAGCGATCGCTGTATACTGTATACGTACATCACAATTATTCCACGGGCTTTAATTTTAGCAAAAGTAAATTGTTCCTTTTTTATGAGCGGAAACCGTTGTCGATGTCCATGCTACGAGAAGCTCCCTTTGTCAGCTCCACCAGCTGAACGATGAGCGCACAACACGGGGCTCCATGCACGGAGCTGACAACAGATGAGGTGTTTTGCATTGGCAAGGAGAGCTGAAATACGGCTCTAGAAGCTTGGTATGAATCCATGCCAAACGCGAGACCTCAGTGCTTCAACACGTCAGGAATGTCCACCGGGTATCTGTGGATCGACGTGGCCCAGGGTCCGTCTGCGTTTGCCGCGGGCTGGATGCACTCCCACGCCGCGCTGTTGCACTTGAAGCCGGACCCAAACCCAATCATCCACACCCGGTCACCCCTCCGCATCCGCCCCTTGGCCTCGATGTACGCCAGCTCGTACCACAGCGAGCTGCTCGACGTGTTCCCGAACCGGTGCAACACCATCCTGGACGCCTCCACCTGCTCGTCCGACAGGTTGAGGCTGCGCTGCAGCTCGTCGATGACGGCGCGGCCGCCGGCGTGGATGCAGAAGTGCTCGAACGCCGTGCGGAAGTCGGGGATGTACGGCTTGAACCCGCCGCCGCCGAGCACCTTGCGCGCGATGAAGGAGAGCGCGAACAGGAGCTGCTCCGAGGTCGGGAGGACGAGCGGGCCGATGGCCGTGATGTTGGCCTTGAGCGCGTTGCCGGCGATGGTCATGAGGTCCTTGTTCAGGTTGATGCCGACGTTGCCGTGGTCGTCCTCCTGCTGGAACACGCACGTGTACGCGTTGTCCTGCGCGCCGGTGAGCGTGCGCACGACGTGCTTCAGGCGGAACCTTGCCTTGGCCGGGGAATTCGACAGCAGCGCCGCGGCGCCACCGATGCGGAAGAGGCAGTTGGGCAGGAGCATGGCGCGCTCGCTGCCCACGTAGTAGTTGGGCGTGATGGTCTCCGTGGAGACAACCAGCGCGTTCGTGCCTTTTGGAGCCACCTGGAGGAGGTTCCTGGCGAGCCCCACGGAGACGAGCCCGGCGCTGCACCCCATGCCGGAGAGGTGCACGCTGCGGACGTCGCTGCGCAGCTTGTACCTGTTGATGATCATGTCGACGAAGGACGGCGTGGGGCAGAAGAGGCTGCAGTTGACGACGACGATGTCGATGGCGTCGGCGCTGACGCCCGTCTTGGCGAACAGGTCGTCGAGCGCCGAGAAGACGACGAGGTCCACCTCGCTGCGCGCCGCGTCGAGCGTGCAGTAGTTGTACGGCGGGATGTAGTGGTGCGCGGGCGGAAGGCACGTCTCCTCGCCGAGCCCCGAGCGCTCCAGCAGCTTGGTCATGAACCGGATGCTGCGCTCGTTCAGCACGGGCACCTGCTTCGCGTGCTCCAGGAATGTCGAGAAGGGCACGCGGCAGTTGGACGCCGTGCGGAAGCAGGCGTAGTCCACCAGGTACACCGCGCGAGGCCGCAGCATGAGGTACACCGTGGCCGCCGCGGCCGGGACGAACGCGGCCAAGAAGAGGTGCGCGGGCCTCGCATCGCGGAGCCGGCCGGCCAGCTCCTCTGGCCCGAACTGCGCCACGGCGACCAGCGCGGCCGCCGCGACCGGCACCATCACGACGGCAAGGATGTTGTCCACCACGCGGCGGTACACGGCCTTGAGGCCCTTGCTGAACAGAGGTGGCGGCGAGCTCATGCTGCCTTTTTCTTGTTTTTTCCCCCTATTTTTGGCTACGCACAGCACAGGTACTCTGTGCGAGTGGTGTGGGTTCGGACAGGGAGCACCGGGTGAGGTTGTCTTAAAGCCGCAGCGGCGCGCAGGACAACGGTCTCTTTCCTTCAGGCTTCAGTCACACGCGACACCAGCCTACTAGCCACCTCACTACTACTTATTTTGATAGATAAAGGCATAATAAAGCTGGTGCGAGGCAGGCTATTATTAGAAAGGATTTCAATTAAGAATTAATGGATTCTGGTTCGCCGCCAAGTTCGCCGAGCGTTCTGTTTCAGCGGATTTTATTTTTCCATTTGTTTCTGCGGGACGTTCTTCTTTTTCTTTTTTTAGACACTTTTTTTTAGAAGAAATATGTATTGATCTTAGCGCATTACACCGGCCCTTTTACAAACAGGACTCTAAAAAAAAGGAAAATTACAAAGAAGTTCAAAACTTCTGTTCGTCTTCCTCGAAGCCTTCAGAGATCCGTTCGTCACCGCCGTCGAAGCCGCTTCCCAATCGTCGTCGGGCACCAGAGCCAAACTCCACAAGGTGGTGACCGCAGAGGAGGACTTACTTCTAGGCGAATCAGCCGACACTGCCTCCCAGGCGCATCGGCCAACTCCCGCATCCACGACGCATCCTTCGATTCCATCGCCGGCAACCCGAGCAAAGCTCAGATTTTCACTAAAGAACATCTTCCTCGAGATTAACAGGGTCAACACCATCATCACCTGAAGAAGACAACGATGCGCCGACCCTCGACTCCTGGACAGGTCTCCCCAGCCTCTCCGTTGACGTCGGAGTAGATCACCATCGGAGAACGGAAGATGCTAAAAGAAATTATTCCGCTGCGCCGCCGTCGCTTCCGCATCGCCCGGCGTCACCAGGAAAAAACAAGCCGCAAAGGAGCCGCACTCCTCCGGCAAAACCTAACTCCGCCGCCGAACATCGACGGCGAGCAAACCCTAGACCTAGATGGACTCGACTCAGACTCTACGAAACAGTAGATCGACTAAAAACGATGGACCCCCGTTCCTCCTCTCCACCGGCAGGAGGCCGGAGGCGAGAGGAACGGGGGTCAGGCGGCGGCGGCGGCGGCTGCGGGGGCGGAGGCAGGAGCCTCCCTCTAATTGCCACACTTTTTTTTTTTTTAGACACTAGTACTCCTATGCAAGAAGGGAAAAGTTGGTTGTGAGCTGTCATCACAACCGGCCAGCCAGTTCAGGCAAGCATGGCGACTATAGGGCAACCGTTGCGTTACGGGAGCTTGCACGGCACTGCTCATCACAGTGTGCAGTGACTATTCACATAGTCCGGATCACGGCACTAGTAGTGCCAATCAGCTGGCACTGTCCTTTGTCCTTCCCTTTTTCACGAGAGAATAGCACACATGGCACCACGGAACGTACTGTACGTGATACGCATCTGTTGCCCAGAAGAAGAGTAGGGGAAGATGGAGCTCACATTCATGGCTACCGCTCTTACGGGCACACTGACACTGCACGGGAGACGGGACTATGGGTACCGGTAACCGACGTCGTGTCTCCGATCCGCCTGTAATGTTAGATGCCCACTTTTTTCCGTCGCGGTCATAAATTCCTGCTGCAGATTGAGCAAAGAGCCAAAGGTGGAATTCGGTGGCACCTTGAATTGTTTTGGTCATCAATGAAAGTACACCCCTTTTTCAAAAGGAAAAACTAAAATTTTCTTCAACCGTTGGCTTGTCCAAAAGGTGAACAGCGCACATTTATTGGGACAGATCTCTCGTCTCTGCTAAATGTAAGCGATTGAACTGGAGAATGAATTGGTTTTGGTTTTCGTCCATTGGTTTTCTTCAGTTCCCTGTACCGTACTGCCACAATAGCAACAGATGGACAGCAACAAGGCCCTCTAGAAGCAACGCCCTCTAAGAAGAAAATAACACGGACACCTGCTAGTATTACAATGATCGAACCAATAGAGACCAAACCGTAGGTATTCACTCCACACAATTCCTCCGGTGGGTTAAAAAGCTTCTATAGATTGTTTTGCCAGGACCTAAGTTCAATGCTGGTTCCACTCATGCATCAGAGTTATCCGGTGACTGCGCAGAGCTCTTCTACAGACAGCTTGCTAGAATCAAAGCTCCGGTGCTCCAGCAAGGAGCACCATCGTAGAATCCCAGTGGCTGACTGCAGCTCTTCTTTATCTTCGTTTCTTCACTACTGGAAATCAATAATTTCCTTCGGTACTTTTTAAACACATAGGAAAAATAAGTTATTTTCTACAGTTTTGCTCCCGTGGACCTCCCAAAAAAAGATTGCACAAATCTTAAAGCAACATGGTAATTAATTTAATTAATTTTGATATGGGTAGTGTTTGGATCTGGCCCTACCCACACCCGCCCTACCCACACCCGATCCAAGCCCAGGTCAGCACAACTCTGAAATTAGCCATTGTGTTTCTTTTCCTTCGTCAGCCGCACTGCATTCCTGCTACAGCCTGCCTCCACCACCGCATCTCCGGCCCCTCCGCTCCGCCCGGAACAACAGTTCCGTGGAAATGAAGAACAAAAGTAGTTCTAAGTCTCTATGATATAGTATAAAAGAACAAAAGTGTCAAAATTCAGAGTTTGTATGTTAGGGAAAACAAGGACTCGACTTCTGAAATTCATTCAGTTTAAAGGCTACAAGTTTCATTCAGTTTTAGAGTTGGTGCAAGGGCGGCGGCCTTCAGTTCAATGGCACTGCCACAGTGCCGTGCAGGGCGCGGCGGAGGAGACTGGAGATGCGGCGGCCGGTTGCAAGGCATAGGACCTCTATCGCTTGTGGCGCCGCCATCACCGTCAGTATGCACGATGCAACTCGGTGAAAAAAAATGCAATGCCCAATCTAGATTCACAGCTATCGAATAGAAACCATAGGTGGGCTAGGGTTGGGTTTGGATTTTGGACATGGGTGGGTGCCCATTATTACGAAATTAATTTAAGTAACTATCAGGTCGCTTCAAGATTTGTGCAAGCTTTTTTTGGAAGGACCACTGGAGCAAAATTCTATTTTCTATTGGTAACATATAAATGACGGAGAAAACGTAAAACCGACAGCGTAAATACATTTCTCTGTCGGTTCTTGTGAAACCGGCCAAAAATAACTTATTGTGTTTGGAAAGTATCGATATAAAAAATTCATTACGGCGGACGACTAGCGCAAAAACAAGAAGTTACTTGGGCCTGGGCTGTGCCAGTCTTTTTTTTTGAGAGAGATTTTTACATCAGACAACGCAGACGCCACAACAACACGCACGCACACTCATCCCTATGAACACACGCACGCAAGCCCTACCCCTATGAGCACCTCCGAAGGATTGAACCGGCAGATCTGGAGATTTCTGAAGTCACCACTGGCGCCTCGTCGTCGACGGGAACGTCGCTTACCACTTAAAGCATAAGGCTGTTAAATCCTGGAATAGCTGGCCGAACAACGGACGTCTTGTGCGGGGTGGACGTATATAAGCGGTGTGCCCCAAACCGTAGCTTAGCACGCCGGTCTAAGATTTAGTTTTGCTCCAATAATTATTTATTGTCTTGCATAGTAGAAACTAGAATAGGTGTCACTGCAGAACTGAGGCGTTACTTAGTTGTTTTCTGAAATCATTTTCACTTGAGCATTTACTTTACTTGATTGAGAAGTTGAACATTCGAAAGATCACTAATGGCATAAAGTTCCATTACAGGATTTACTCAATGACGTACCACAATATAGGACATAGCACGCTAGAATTAAGCCGCTAGATTGTTTTCTAGCCTATAGTAGATATAATAGCGAGGCTCTTTCATGGGTATCAAATATTTAAAGAATATTTGTAGAGATTCTGTATAACTTAGTAGGATATTACAGTGAGTCTCTGTATTCAGAGAATATTTACAGATTCTGTATATATAAATTTGATGGTTTGTGCCAATTTTCATATCTATGATATTTCTAACCGATGGTCTCATTTATGTATTTGTGACATATTGTGTTATATGAATAACGTTACTATATAATTGATTTAAATTAAAAACTAAACTTTTTTATATATCCTATTTTTTGTTGTTGGCCCATTTTGTTCTGACGACGGTTGCAAATTTTCTTGGTGGTTGGAAATTTTCTTGTCGGGTTACTACTACGGGGATAGAAATCAAAACTAGAAATCTAAACCTGATACGGCCAAATTTTCCGGTCGACGTCCTTAAATTTTTTTAATGGCATCGTACTGACAAGGAAATAGCTATACCTACAGGAAAATTGAACAACCGACAGATAAATCTTATTTTCTATCACTCTCAATCAGTTGGTAAACCGACAGAAAAATTCATTTTTCTAATTTTTTAACGGTATTTTTTTTATTTCGCTATCGGTTTCGCACCGACAGGAAATTTTGAGTTTCCAAGTAGAATATTGATTACTTGATTCGGGTTGCCGTTGTTCAAGCCATCATTGCATCCAAATAAACTAAATACTTTGTATAATAGCAAACATATTAGTCCATTTTGATCATATTATCAATCAACCACCAAAATCACATATGACCAATGTTATGTGCTATTTTTCTTATAGAACCATTTTCCTAAATGTAAGTTTGAAAATATCACCACTGGTTCCACACTGGCCTTTAGTACTGGTTTTTGACGGTTCTATCCATGAGGCAACGGTCTAGTCAAGAAAAAGATTTGAGCCAGTGACCTCCAGTGTCTCATGCATAGCATGCATATTCTTACCATATCAGCTAAAGATCAACATGCGACTATGGTCCCAACACTGTTATGTTTTTTAGGAAGTCAGGAGGGGTTCACCTACCGAAAATCTTAAAATAAACGACATGTTTACAGCAAGGTTCAAGAAGAAAAAAAGGTGGGAAAAGTTACTAAGTTAGGAAGATTATTATGTTAACTTCGCATTTATGAACCTTGTATTACATATTTGATATTCTAAAGGATCTCAATTGAAAAGTTCAACTACAAAGCTATAGATCTTGCCGAGTACTATAACATTGATTTTGATTTTGTCTCAATCTAAGATTGTTTAATCAGTTTGAGAACTTGCGATGAAAAGTTGGAAATGTAAACCATGTCAAATAAAATGGTTGCAACTATAAAGTTTTACATCTCTTGAATCTACAACTTGCTTTTCCTTAAAACACTTGTCTTTTATTGGACTTCATATATATGCATTTTTCGTGTCAACCAATGAAGTTTTACTGTCGTTCATATATAGCCACTGTTGCACTTCCAACAGCATATCTAAAACTACTAGCCAAATTTCTTAGGCCCTGTTTGGATCTCATAAATAAGTAACCAATTGACTAACAATTAGTCTATAAAGATCCAATAAAATGAACTAGTAGTTGAACTAGTGGGTGAACTAAAATGACTATCCAAGATGCAACAAAACCTAACTAATTGAACTAGTTGTTAGTTCATAGGATCCAAATAAACTTTTATTTTAGCCATTGTGTAAAATAGAAAAGTCCTGAAACGAAGAGAAATCCACGGCAGCCTAGCTATTTGGCCTCTTGTATATTTGAAAATATGCCATGTCAATATACCTGCCATCCAAATCCCAACCGATCCTAGCCGCACACTGCTTCTCCCTCGCGAGAATAGGTCGTACTCCCGCGGCGTGAAATAGATCGTACTCACTCGGCGCCGCCCTGGCGGCCTCGCGTGAATAGAATCGGACCCTGCGGCGTCTTAGGGGCGACGGAAACAACACGCGCGTCTGCCTCCCTCCAGCGTCTCTCTCGCCGAGCAAGGTGCTTGATTTCTCTTATACTCTATAATTCCCAGTCTACAACGACAGCGCGTGCTTCATTAGCTCTATTCTTTTGTCTTATCAACCAGACTTATGAGTCATTTAATCAGTATTTTTCTCTCACAGTAAATCAGCCGGCTTGCAACATTATATAACTAGCCGAACACGCCATTGTTGCCTGTCCAGCTGTGCCAAGCGGTGGCTACTGCACGTGTATGCTATAGTCAGATGCAATCATTCTGTGAAAGTGAAATGGCGGAGCATCAGTCTCCCACGAAGGAGCATAGTACCGTCAACTAGGTCAATGACATGTTGATTTTTTATTTCAGTTATGCAGTCATATGTATTATGTATTAGTCCCTCCAGTTTCAGGCAATGCATGTGTATGCTACTGCATGTGTGCCCACCTCCTCCTCTTACTGCTATGTCTGCGTGCGCTACACCTGCCTCCCTCGCTGCACCCGCCCCGCACCGCTACGTCTGCCCGCCCACGCTTCGCCTACCACACCTGCTGCTGCAAGCATGCCCACCTCCACCTGCTACTGCTGCATGCCACCGAGGAGAGGTAGCAGAAAAGGGTAGGAGGGAGATGCAAAACACTAGATCTAATTTTGAAACATCCACTGCACCACTCGACCTAGTTTTGAAACATTCAGATACAACAACTGCAACATTTATCTAAAAACAAATGAAACATTTGAAACACTTGGAAAACATATGAAAAACACTTGAAAAAAATTGCAACACATAAGCAACATCCAGATAAAAAAACACTTGTAACATATGTGTGGAACATATCCAAAACTCCAAATCAATAACATTTGCAACAATACGTCTAAAAAAAGATAAAACATTTGGAACGAAACGCTTGCAACATGCCTCTGAAACAATTGCAACATATACAACATATACAACATTCTCCGATCTACTTTTACAACATCCCTATGATACAATGCAACATACCTACGAAGCGTTTGAAACAATTGAAAGATATAATTGCAACATAAGTGGAAGAGGGAAGAGAGCTTGGCGCGGGAGCGCCATGGCCGCCGGATATGAGAGCATTGGTTGGTGTTAGGGGAGTAAGGCCGCCTAGGGGGAGGAGAATGCTGAGGTGGAGGAGAAGCCATCAGGGTGAGGGAAGAGGACGCCATGGAGAGAGAAAGGAGTGGCTTGGGCCGGGGCAGCACCTTCCCTCGGGAGGCGCGTTGGTGAGCTGCTCGGGAGGCCGTGGCGATGCGCGCGGCATAGCGGCGCAAGTGCGCAGCAGAGGCGAGAGGAGGAGCAGCAGGAGTGGGCGCGGCGGACGCATGCACGTGCATGGCAAGAGCAGCAGTGAGAGGAGTGGCCAGAGGAGCAAGTGGGCGGCAGAGTGCGGTGGGGAATTTTTGGAAGGAGGCAGCGTGGAGCACTGGACTGAGGAAAAGAGCGGAAGGGATATGGTTGGAGCGAGCGGTGGAGTCACGAGCAGGCGCAGGTGGTGGGACGAGTGAGTGTGCGTGCGCTACGTTCGGTACTGGCCGGCCGAGTTAGATCCTTCCCACATGATATAAATGTTCTTCATAGATTACCTGTATTTGCAAGGCTTGCTAAAGGTCAAGGGCCACAGATAAATTATACCATTAAAGGAAATGATTATACAATTGGTTATTTTCTAGCAGATGGTATATATCCATCATGGGCCGCATTCATGAAAACCATACCTGACCACAGAGTAATAATAAGAAGTATTTTGCAAAAGCACAAGAACCTTGTAGGAAGGATGTCGAATGAGCATCTGGAGTTCTACAAGCTCACTTTGCCATCGTTCGAGGTGTACATAAGATGAAAATACGCTTCAACTTATCATGACAGCTTGTATCATTATGCACAACATGATTGTTGATGAAAAAGATTTTAGATATGATGATGTGGAAGAAAAGCTGACTATATCGCACAATGATATACCTGAGTTTTATGAATTTACTCAGAATTACAAGAAGATCAAGGGCAAGGAAACACACACAAAGCTTCAAGCCGACCTTATCGAGCACTTATGGCATAATTTTCCAGATTTGTATATCATATTTATGAGTGATTTCATTTACTATTACACCACCAAGGCACTTTGTATTAGTTTGAGGACCTATCTTTTTTATGTGCTGTAATAAATATTGCAATAAATCTGATTTTGAGATGAGGACGGCACTCAATTTACTTTATCTGTCTTGTACGTAATAGGAAACTTCTTTACATAGTAGACATCATTGACAAATATCAGTACAGATAACAAGGATTAATGCAAGAACATTAGTCACACACACACACACACACACACACACACACACACACACACACACACACACACACACTATGCTGGAAATCTAAAATGTTTGAAAAAATAGACATGTCGCACACTACGCTGGAAATCTAAAACGTCTGAGAAAAATAGACATGTCTCACACTATGCTTTAAATCTAAAATGTCAGAAAAATAGACATGTCGCACACTATGCTGGAAATCTAAAACGTCTGAGAAAAATAGACATGTCTCACACTATGCTTTAAATCTAAAATGTCAGAAAAATAGATATGTCTCACACTATGCTGCAAATCTAAAAGTTGAAGAAGATGGCCCTAATAATTTTGGAGCTGTCTTGCAAGTACTTTAGCCTGTCGAACTGTTGCTGACTGGTTGACATGGTACTCGTATCAAATTTCATAATTCTTTCTTCATTTCTATATATCCTGCTCAAAGTCAAATTTTTCTGTGTCAAGTTTTAACCTTTCTTCCTGCAAAGCAAGGGCTTTTTGGTACCTCTCCTCTTTCTTGAACTCCCTCTCCTGTTTCTTCAATTCCTTCTCCATATCAGCATCTTTCTTTTTTGCCAACAGACAATCCAATGCTTCGATGCTGGCACGTTGCCGTAATTTGTCTTTCTCCTTCTACATCACTGCAGGCCTGTCCAGTGTAGGCATTGCAAGCTGACTATCATCAACATTAGTACTGACTAGTTGTGTAGAACTTGAATTTGCGGTGGTTTTTTGCTTTTTGCATGCTGGTTTTTGAGTTCCAATCGTGTTGCTCCTATTGATCCACTTGGATTGGTCTTTCAATTTTTTCCAGCAATGCATGTACGGGAAATTCCAGTGCATCGTGTCGTCTTCTGTGAACATGGCCATTGCGTTTGCTTGCTGCAAATAACACCGAGAATGCATGAGGTAGACAGACATAGGATACAATAGGATATACAATAGGAAGGGCGAATATTATCTAACCTTATTATCGATAGACAAGCCACTTCGATTTCTAGCCTCTACCTTTGAAACACAGCAAGCAAACATGGTCACATCATGCTGTATACTGGACCAACGGCTCATTAGGGAGTTCTGCGTTCGATCAGAAGCGAATGTTTTGTTTGAATGGAAATAATTATATATTCTTTTCCAATATGTCGAACGTGATTGACCAGCTCCACGCACTGGATCCAAACTCACATTTAGCCATGCTGAGCCCAACATGAGGTCCTCCTCTTTGCTGAAATTAACCCCCTGTAATCATGTAGGTGAAAGATCTTTCCGAATCCATGCCAACTGTGAACATATAAAATCATTACCTGAATTATGATTTTAGCAAGCAGAAAAAACTGAAGCGTGCCAGATATGCAACAGTTTCAAGAAGAACATCCAGCAATGCAAAAGGACAGATTTCCAGGAATACAATTTTCACCATATCATTCAGCTAACTGAACAGATTTCCAGTGTCCAGTGTGGTCAATGTTCAAGTGCAAAACAAAAATCTAGAAGATGACACAAACAAATCTCAGTCTTCAGTCCTTGAAACAACAGAGGCAAGGGAAGATCACATTAAATTGTTGTTGAATGCGCAGCTCTGCAATTGGATGACCACAGGGAAGATGCCAACATACTGTTCACAGAAAAATATACTAAACCTACTGAACTACCCAAACTCTAGTTCAATAAATAAATTGGTAATATGCACAATCACTACCTTCAGTTTACTGCAAGTATTCGAACTGTACTATCTCAAAATAGCAAGAATGCTTTCATGATTCCGAGCTCACCAAAACTAAGTTATTTATATAACATATTGCCAAGAATGCTTTTATTCACAAACTGCTCACAATAGATAGCTATTCATAAATTGCATCTGAGGTCACACGTACATTTCGAGATGGAATAAAAATAATGCATCTGGCTATTTGGAACTCACCGGAGTACATGCCAGACAAGGTGGCTGATGCAGCGGCAGCAGCATTGGGAAGGACTCCATGCAGCAGCCTAGGCACCCCTGCAGCATTGGGAGGAAGGACTCCAAGCCGCAGCCCAGGTACCCCTGTATTTTGCAACCAAGGCAACGACGGCAACTGCTGTTGCTCCCATCCGCTGGCCGCCGCGAAGATGGGGAACGAGAATTGGGGTCCCCGTGGCCGCGGCTCGCGGGCATCAGACCCCTTTCTGGTTGTGCCTGCGACATATGGTGCCTTGGCACGATTCCGAGGACGTCGAAGGAATCCGCGTCATGGAGAGACGAAGAACTAGGTGCCGAGAAGAAGAAGCGCAGGATGGGAAGAAAAAGAGGAGCACGACAAGGGGGCGCAGGCCGGAGAAGCTGGCCCGCGGAGAAGGAAATCAATCGTGGGAGAGGCGAAGCCCGCGAACGGGGAATCAGATCGTCTAACGTTGGTGTCCTGAACTGCACCCTACAGTCGATCATCATAGCCATCCATTTTAGATCCTACCGTGAGACCCCAAATCGTTTTAACAGGCCTGCTGGACCGGCCCATTTTAGCCCAGTCACGTGACTCCCTTTCAAGACTCGTACGGGAGTTTCTTCGACGCCTCCGCCGCCGATCGATGCTGGTCGCCGGATCGGCACGCGCGTCCTCGCCAGGCCGTCACCGCCATGCTCGATCGGGAGTTCTGCACCTCGCCACGGCTCCCATCCACTGCGTCCAAGATCTGGTGGCATGGTGTGTCGTCAGCTACTTCCATCTCGCCGGCGTTCGCCTCCGCGCCACGGAGCATCTTCGCCGCGGAAGCTGCCGTCCCGTAGCCGATTGCTTCGGCGGTGGTCCTCACCATGCCGGCGATTCCTCCCTGCCACCGCGACACATCGTGGCTGCAGGCGGCGGCACTCCATAGTCAGGCACGCTGGTGTTCAGCAAAATGGGGAAGACTGTAAACTGTGTTTTCAGTGCTGCTGTAAACTGTGTTTTCAGTGCTAAATTTTGCAATTGCTAGCAGTCTATGCAAATTGTGTCTATATAGGAATTGTAAAGATTGCCATCGTGCAAGTGTGAGCAAGCTTCCCATTGTATTATAAATTGTTCTGTAACACTCTTGCCAATAAAATACACAAAAGCTATTGCTGGCAATTTCTAATTTCATAGGCAGCATCCAGTTTCATATGACATTCCTGCTGAATACTACAATTGAACCACAAAATCCAAAAGTATCTGAACATGACTCAAAAGAGGCTGATGATCCATGTTCCATGATGTAGAGACTACATGATTTGTACTAATAGAAGTCAGCAATAACACCATCTGTCATTGATCCCTGGAAAATAAAAGAACAATAGTTCAACGCAATGGCCATGTATGATTCAGAGGAAATGTCTATTGTTGTGAAATTTTACCGTCAAAAGTTCAGAGAAGCTATTGATGGTCATGTATGGTTCAGACATCCCTTCCTTGGGCAAGAAGTATTAGGGGAAATATTTGGTGGTGCTGCACCATCATGGAATGCAACTTGTATGTTTTCTTGTTCCTTCAGATAAAAGAGAGTGGAATAATGAAATAGAACTGAACTTTTCATTAGAGAATCAAATATATTTTTGGTGTTACATACCTTTGAAACCTTTTTCTTTTTCTTATCTCCCTTCTTTGCACAAGTTTCCTGTTCCTTCAGATAAAAATAGAATCAGATAATTTAATACCATTGAACTTTTTCAGTGATTACAATCAGAGAATTAAATATGTTTTTTTGATCCTTTTTCTTTAGGTTTGCTGTATTCACCAAATCAATGTGGGGACCAGCATTTGTGGGAACAACGATAGGATCCATAGCACTAGTAACACTGCTGATTTCTTCTTCAACTTGCTTGCTAAGCTTGTCAAGTGTGTTATTTACTAACAAGGTGCATCCAGGATGGCTGGCAGCTCGATGTGCTAAATTGATAAATTTGCGAGTCATATCTTTATAGCGAAGCATGTCATCTAGTCTTGGATTCTCTACAATGTTTCGGCCTTGGCTATCTTGTACTGTTCCACTACGTGCTTCTCGTGTCCATCGTTTCAATACATATTGTGTTGGCAGTGTTTTGATATTCATCAAGTCAAGGACTTTTAGCCCATGGCCACACAATATTCCAATTCTGTCGAATTGTCTACAGCTGCATGTGCTGGTTTGCTCTAAAGGATCACCAATAACTTTGTACTCTTTCTTAAAGGTAAAATTCTCATCAAGACTCCCAATTGTCACAAGATATTCATTTTTGCCTTCCAATGCCTTGGTGCATGCTACCATAGACCTCTCATACTCACTTTGAAAAGCTTCAAAAATAATTGGTGTGTACAGCTTGCTAGCTTGGATTAACATAGGTGTCCTCATCTTGATTCTAGGTAATTTTTTCCTTGACTCGAATTCAGATTTCAGTTCGTTATTTCTTTTATATTCCACAACCCTTTCAAAATGCTTAAGAAATCGAATGATGTCAAAATCAGATTTGAAATGCCGCTTTAGATAACTATTTAGACTCTCACTGAGTTGTGTACTTCTCATCCCTAAGGTGAACACATCCTTCATATAACATTCAGCCCACTTTTTCTCTTAACTTGTATATGCTATCCAACCAAGTTTGCTTACTCGCCTTTGATCTCATGATGTTAAATGCATGTTCAAATGCTGCTTCATCTTCATACTCATACATACATGCACTAAAATCTGCGAGAATACTTGTTTCTTGGTTGCTGTTTTTGACTTCTTGTTTAGGAGAGGCACTTGATTCTTCATCATCGGGTTCAGCTAGATGCTTGACAGCATTCTGCATAATGTGAAAAGTACATAGACCATGCCATGCTTCTAAAAAGACTTCCTTAACTGCTTTTCCCATTGCATAATCTTGATCAGTATACATTGTTTTAGGTTGCTTGCCCACTATGTGCTCTCAGGAAGGTCTCAAATAGCCACTTGAAGGACTCAAATGTCTCATCATACATGAGAACAGCACCAAAGACCACGGTTTCCCTAAAATGATTGAACCCAACAAATACACCAAAAGGTCTACTCTCCTTATTTGTCCCAAAAGTAGTATCAAAACTAATAACATCACCAAAATATGCATAGTCAGTGAGCATTTTAGCATCGGCCCAGAATATGTTTGCAACTTGTTCTTCCCGGTCCATTTGCAACGCATATTGAAATGATGGGTTCTCGGCTATTTTTTCTTGAAAATACATAAGCATGCTTCCTGCTTGACCATATGCCATCTCCCGTTGGCGCTTGCCCCGTAAATAGTTCTTGTGATCTTGAAGAGTGTAACTAAGATTAACCGAGCCACCAACTTGGATGCAAGCCAACTCATGTGCAGCTTTCGGCCCAATTCCTGCATCGTCAGCCGTCTCAATTTCAAAACCTTGTAACTCTAAAATTTTCATTTGAGACACCATTAAGTGTGAAGTTTGTGGCAATTGAAGGGTGTGATTGTGTTCCAAACCTAGATCATTCACTTTGTAATTTTCTTTCTCCTTGTCCATTACAAGTCCCATGCGGACTGTATAATCGGTTCTAGTTTCAGCTCTTGGACACTTAATTAGATGATCCCTTTTATCTGGCAACCTGTGACCCTCATTTGCACAAACAAATCTGCAGGAACTGATCTTTCCATCTGACTTTCTTCTATTTGTGTACCTTTTTGTAACCTCAAAGCCTTTTTACCACCATAGCTAATCCAAAACATCCAAGCCTCATCTACAGTACCAAACTCCATGCCAACTTGAGGTAATGGACTAGAAAGCAAACCCTCCCTGCAGCAAACAAATAATGATGGAGAGGATATTATTTATGCTATTCAAATAAATATTTGATTTGGTGGTGAAGGTGAACTGAATATTGAATCGGATTGACAACAGGGAACATTAGTGGCATTGCGTACCTATTTTCTTCCATCTTAAATATGAAGATTTTGTTTTGATGCAAGCAAGTTGATGTTTCCTTCAAGCTTCCATCTTAAACATGTTGATTTTGATTTGATGCAGATTCTATCCTAAATTTCCTTGAATCCATCATTTCAGCACACTCAGATGAGAGAGAACACGAGCAACCAAAATGGCTGGACTAAATAGCACACGGAATACAGAGGAGAGGACGTGAGTGTAGAGATTTTGAACCTGTATACCAGTGGAGACGAGCAGCACCAGGAGATGTCGATCACCGTAGCATGGAACCCAGCAGCACCCGGATACGTCCGCTCGACTGCTCGCGCGCCAAAAACAAGAGGAATGGCGCCAAAAAGAACAAGTACTCGCGCCAAAAGGAATGTTGCAGCTGTTTTCTGTGGTAACAGGCCATGCTCTGGTTGGGCCAAAAAGCCCAGCGTCCAAAAGAGGCCAGCGTATATAATCTGCTCACTTTTCTCGCAACTGCAGAGTAAAGTTCGGGAGGCAACGTTAGACGATCTGATTCCGCGAACGGGAGTCGATTGGCGCCGCGGAGAGCAAGCACGTCTCGCTCGGGAAAATTGGGCAGCGAGGACTGCGGGATACCCAGCGAGGAATAATAGAAGACCGCAGGGGCCGGGAGCGGTTGCTGCACGAGCCATTTAGTATAACAGGGGATATGATGCTTGTGCGCTGGAGGCGATGGCACGTAGAGAGGGCATCATACTTGCGATGGAGATGGGAATACAACGGGTAGAACTGGAAGCTGATTGCCTACAAGTGGTGCAGCTGTGGAACAAGATGAACAGCGCTCCGTCATTGATCCGGTCCTAAAGGAGATTGAGGACCTCAGTCTTGCCTTTCAGCAATTTTCCTTTATTTATGTTAGTAGATTGTGTAATAAAGTTGCGCATACTCTGGTGAAAACAAGTTTCAGAGTCGCATCGTAGAGACATGGCATGTAACTGGTGTGTGTGTATGATCTAAGACTGACCGCAGCGGCTCCGGTAGCCCGTGCGGTAAACGTATCTAGCGTACACGATACCGGATGGGAGAGCCGCAGCGGGTCCAGAACAGGCTCCTGTGCAGGCACATCGTCCTTTAGATCTGCCGGCTTCGAGGACGCTTCCAGGAAATACGGCATCATGCAGCCGTGAGAGAGAAGAGAGAGAGATGAGAGAATCTTACGCGGGCCCCACTATTTAAAGTTTATTTTTGAGGGCAACCCCACTATTTAAAGTTACAAAAAATGTTATAACTCACAAACTAAAACCTAAATTAAATTCTAATTGCACCATTAAATTCGGTTCAATAAATCCTTTAAAACAAGATGTCACATATATATATTTAGATAAAGTGATAAGTAGACCCCACAATGGATAGAGGATGATATAGAGGATGGATGAGTGCGGGAGAATTGAGTATAGAGGAGAGAATCTTAATGACTAGGCTTTTTAAGGATGAATTTAGAGTACCACGAGTGCGGATAACCTGAGTGTTTTGGAGGCTTCCTGCCACTTAATTGAAATGCAAGCAATTCAAAAAAAATATTTTTAGCTTTTACAAAATGATTTAGGCTATCCCTTAAAGTTGCTCTTCATCTTATGCTAGCTGCAGAGAAGATTTTGGTAGAAATGTGCTTGGCACACACCTTGCTGAGAAGACGATTGGCAGAAAATACTTATTGTAGTTCTAGCTCTTCGAGTGTGTTCTGTGAAGTTATCAATGTATTTCAAATGAGATTGATATTAATAAATCCAACTTTATGTATCATCTTTTGAGTGAATCTTAAACATAAAGATCTATGTTTTGTTAGCAATGCATGTGTTTTATTTTGAATGGTTTTTATTGCACTACGGAAGGGTGATAGATGTTACATTAGTATGAGCAATATACTAGTTTAGGTAGTGACCCCATGCGTGGATTTTTCACCAGTCCTGCCACTATACTAAAGGTTTTTTTTTTTCATCTGCTCGTGGAAAAAAAATTAGGTGGGGGCGTGTCACACGCCAGATCAGGGCGGTGACAGCTAGCAAATTCGGTGGGCCAATGAAGACTCTATTGACGCAAAAAGTGGTATAGATCTTCCTGCGTCAAGGGGAGCACACGAGCAGGCTCTCAAGAGCGTCACGGGAGCTGGAGTCCTTGATCCCCTAAGCTGGACGAGGCAAGCCGAGCTTGGTGATTTCGATCTGGGGCGTGCTAGTCAATTTGACCTGCAATTGACAAGGATAGCAAACGTCAAATTCTGGAACCTGCCGGTTTTGTTGCCAGACAGTTTCAAGATGTATGGTCCTCAATGACCGATAAATCAAAGGAGATTAACTAGAAAGTCAACTCCTACCAGTGTAGAACATATAGCAATAGCAATGCGGTTTGAACGGCTGATCATCATAAAAGATACGAATTATACAACACATGCTGGCTCAAAGATTGTTAGTTTAATAAACTTGCCAGATAAAATTAACCATTAATAGTGGGGTGTTTCCATGCAGCCGATAATAATGATTAATCCGATAAAATAACCTGTTTACTAATATGGGTGTTTCCATGCAGCCTACAGTAGCAAACAGACCAGATTATGCTAGTGTATTTATTAAGCCTAACTGTATTTAAGACAACAAACGTGTATGCATCGTCGTTAAAAATATAACTGTATCGGCTATTTAGCCGATACAGGGTCCAAGCAATGGGGTAGTTCATACGTATAAATCTAGCTCGATCGCCAAATAAACAATAATTCACCAAGACTGGTCTACCGGCCAGCAGTCCGTTAAACTACTTTCATGAAGCTTGCTAGACCTACATCCACCTGGTCTATTGTAACACCCCTGGTGTTACTACAACTAAAACTTACCATGTCATCATATGCACTGCAATGCATTCATAAAGTAGAGAACCATGACATGAAACAACTTAATAAATTTACTATTCTAGGTTATTTGAGTATAGCTAAGTATGTGTTATCACCTTTCTTTTAAAACCTAGATGCCAAAAATAGGGTTATAAAATTTTCAAGTAAAACTAAACTTGGTGTGATCAAGTGCTTGGCTAACCTAACACTTAAATGCTAACCATGTTTTACAATCCCTTGGAGGTGAATTAAGAATCAAAGTTTGAATTTGGAGTCCTTGTCCTTCACATAACCCTAGTGGTTGTGTGGGGTGAAGATTAGCGCTTTCAACTTTGAGGAGCTAATTATAATTAATTTTCTAAATAAACTTTGCCAAACTTTGGTACTACTTGAAAGTATGAGTTTCATACTTGCCAAACATACTATTGGTTGGATCCCAAGTTCATAATTTCAGCCCAAAATAGTTGCACAAAGTTTGAATCAGTAATTCCAATTCAAACCCTAATTTCAAAGTCCTTTCCTACCCCTTTTTGTGTAGTTTCAAAATTATTCAAAATTTAGGGTTGGTCCAAAAAGCAAAGTTGTAGATCTTGATGTGAGGTACAACTTTGGTATTCAAAGTTTTTCAAGTCTCCATTCAAAATTTGGAGTAATTTTAAAATCCAATTTCTAGGGCTTTTATCCCCTCTTTAAAATTCAAATGTAATTCAAAATTTATTCATTTTCAGAGAAAACTTCTTAAATAAAAGTTGTAGGGCTTGAAAATTTGCACAACTTCTATTTTTGGAGATTTTCAAGTTCTATTCAAAATTCAAAAGTAATTTGAAATGTTTTGAAAACTATTTGGAAAAAAGAGAAAAGGGGGCTACAGTGCAAGCAGGCAGGCCAGCAGCTCGCCGATGGCCGCTGCTCTACACCGCCTCGATCCTTCACTGTTGCCATGCAGCTGTTAGTGTGTCGCGCTCGCCTCGTCGTGCTCTCGCGTTCCCGTGCGTCGCCATCGTCTATAAAGCCCCCGAGCCGCCCGTCGCCGCCGCGTTTTCTCCCTCCGCTCGCCGTCGACGGCCGCCACCTCGCCGTCGAATTCGCAAGGCTGCTCACTCCTCTGCCGTCTCCAATACCCCACCTACAGCTCTGCCACTCATTTGCGCATCCATTGAACCCCTCGCCATGGCTTGAGCAAGTCAGAATCGCGCCCTGCGCCGTCGTCTTCCTCGGCTCCATCCATCACCGCCGCCGTGAGCTCCCCGCCATGGCCAGCCACGCCACAAGCTTCGCCTCGCCTCACTGATCATTGTCGGTCCGTTCTTTTGTGCAGTGCCCCTCCCACTTCACCGGAACACCGACGAACACCGTAGTCCGCGCCGCCGTAGTCGCTGCCATCGTCGTCAACCTAGCTCCACCTCTCCCCACGCCCGTCGCGCCGTTGTTTTGAAGTCACGGTGAGCTCCTAAAGCTAGCTAGGGTGTTGGTTGCGCTAGTGCCACCGTAGTTTGGCCGGAACGTCGCTTTGCCAATGAGCTCCGCCATGCCACCGCCGTCGTGCTCGCTGCCGTGCGTGTCTAGCTTCGCTGCGCATCGCGTTCGGGTTGGGTCATGTTCGCGTCGAGTCGCTGTATGTGCCGGTGTGCTCGGTTCCGCCGGAGAAGCTCCGACGAGCTCTGCTGCCGCTCACCGTGCGCCGCCGTCCGCCATAGCCACCGCTGCGTGTGCTCCAAATTGCATGCCTAGGGTTGTATAGTAGCTCGTTGAGCTCGCCGTGTCGCGTAGAGTGTGTTGGTGCAGCTTGTCGCCGCCGGCCACTCACCGGGCGGCGAGCACCGCCGTCATCTTTCACCACCGCCGCCGTTCGGCCTACGCTGGCCGAGGTGGGCCGAAAGGCCGAGCTGGGCTGCACTGTAGCCCTAAAGTGAAAACCTATTTTTCTTTTTTCCTATTTGATTTTTCGAACACCGATTTCATAATTTTGTAGATAATTATTAAGGGCTGATAAAAATAGAATAAAAATTGCTCTGTGCTCACTAAATTATGCTCTATTTAATAAAATTATTGGATGCATGTGTTTAGTATAGTTTCTGAAAACTAAAAATACACCATTAAATGCTAATCCTAATTTTCCATGATTTTTTCTATTTTCTGTGTGTCTCCAAAAATCATGAAAAATTAGGGTTAATCTTAGTTTGGTAAAACCTATCTCCAATAAAATTTGTAGCCCAATTGGATAAAGTTTCATTGAAGTTTATTTTCTACCTTAATTAATAAATGCTTAATTAATCTTTTAGTTTAAGTCTTTATTAATTAATCTTGTTTAATAACTGTAAAAATGGTTAATAAACTTGATTAGTGGTTTGATCACTTTAGAGTTGCTTGACTTTGGAGTTGAGTGATGACCCCGGGTCATTAACCCTAATGATCCTCGACACCGTGCCCCTATTTGCGTTAGCATGTTTGACGTCGTTGCATCTCGTTAGAAAGGTCTTGCAGGCTCTCACCGGCAAGACCATCACCCTTGTAGTGGAGGCATGCAGATCTTACCAAGTAAGCTTTCGTCATATCGTTGAGGGGTGGCATGTAGATCTTCGTCACTTTCCGATAGCGGTCCATCGGGGTGACTTGATGCAGATCTTTGTTAAGGCCCTGTTACCACCACCTCGTAAGGAGCAGTTGTTTACCGTCTAACGTTGATGCATCTCTGTTGCATGCTCATGTTACATTTTATGCATATCATGATCATATGTCATTTTCGTGTAGTTGAGGGGTCCGAGGAAGTTGCTGTTGATTCGACCCCCATCGTTGTTGACGTCGACCCATTTGGAGGAGTGAGCTCCGACCCTGTTGTTTCTTCGCCAGGGCCCGAGTTCTTTGTCAACCTAGGCAAGCCCCGGATGCATTTAAACCCTTCCTTGTGTTTTACAAAGCTTTAATAACTTTTATGCTTATGAAATGATGCATTAGGTGAATAGGAGTTGAGTGATATCCTATATTGATGCATTTACCTTCCTTGATGTTGCTATATCATCCATGATACCTATTTTATTTACAAATGCTTAGTGATGCTTAGCCATGCTTAATTAAAGATAGGCTTTTAAAGTAAATGTTTTACCTATGATAACAATCGATGGCTTTGATGCTATGGGAAAGAGGAATGAAATTGAGACTGACGCGACACGGTTTGGGGGTTGGTGGAAGCCGATTGGGATGCCCAGTCATGCTTGTCCCGTTGGAGTCAGTTAAGGACCGTCCGATATTGGCCCTTGGATCAATCTGTTAGTACTAATCACACACTCTGGAAGTAAGCTCCTCTAGGCCGATCTATGACGAGAACGGACAACCGCGTACTGGGAGTGGAGAGATGGCGGGAGTAGCTTGTACCCACCCTGCGGGTTAACCGTCATGGACGGCGTAGGGCGGTGGCGTACTGTGCTCTCGGTTGACGCGGACCTGGTCTAGACATAGAGAATCCAAGTGTTGGGTTGATATATGGGGGTTAGAGTCCCGCATATGTCGTGTGGTTAGGAATCCCTAGCTGGGTATAAAAGCGGTTCGAATCGTCGTTGCTTCACGGTAAAGGAAGCTTGATCCTTGCACTAGCATTCGTATTAATAATAGAAGTGGAATGGAATGATGGCTTATAAATGGTTAAATGTTTGAGAAGTGTTTAATTTAGACGATGATCATCTAGAAGATAGAAATGATAAATAATGATGACTAAAATGTTCAACTAAGGCTTTTATGTAAAAGAGTCCTTGATCTTGATAAGCTTTACCTTGATACCTATCAGCTAGCACTCCTGAGTCTTCACCACTTTTTACCATCGGGTAAGTCTTGCGGAGTACTTTTGTACTCAGGGTTTGTTCTACCCCTGTTGCAGGTGAGCCGCATGAGCAAGTGTGCTATGGCCCTTGCTGCATGACAGTAGTTGAAGTGTCTGATGAGGAATAGGTTGTTTGGCCTTTGGGCAGGGCGCTTTCGTTGTTTGGCTTGTAATATATTACTTAATGGTACTCCACTAGGTTTGTAATAACTTAATCACTGATGTAAATTATAGTTATGTAACTCTTCCAATACTCTGTTGTATTTTGTATAAAACTGTTGTAATACTGCAATGTCTCTGCAAGAATGCGATCTTGGTTTTTTCGTGGTTTCATCGGGGTTTCACCCGATAGGACGTTTTAAGTTATGTGGTACACAAGCATAGCCATCAAAGGTCTTTGGGACAATAACAGGTGCTTGTATGTCATATAATTTAGAAGGTTCTGCCACATTTATCGGCCGGCAGGCTTTAATAGATCTAACAAACGACGCTAGTCTATTTGACTCTCAAACAGATCTCACGGCGTAAGCACTACTCATGAAAGCATAACTGGATCATTTTGTTTAGCCGATACAGTGGTCTATGAAGCAGAACGGACTACTTGTCTCAACTGCAGCTATCCTTCAAATTAAAATAGAGCTGGTCTACCGGCCGGCGGCTCTGAGTTAACTTCAAACATAACTACAAGCATACCTAAATTACAACGAAGCTGGCCTGACGGCCGGTGGCTTCGAGATAACCTAAATCTACTCTTGTTAAGCAAGCATCTCCAAACACGAGCAGCCCCTTAAATCAAAGATAGAGCTGGTCTAATGGCTGGCGGCTGTAAAATTAACCTTTGGGTCTACACGCATCCAGATAAGTGTTGGCGATCGTTATCGACAATCTTATACCGCCAACTACGCTCTAAAAAGGGGATAACTAGCATGCTTTACGCACATATACATTTACTATTGAGCTATTTCCATATGTATTGGAAGAAGATTGTTTTGCAGGAACCATACATGAAAACGGTGGAAAAGGTCAAGCAAATACACTTTCTGGATGGCGTAAAGCACCAAACGGAGAACAGGCCCACTCACCAAGAACATCCTGGGCCAACCACCACCATAGGAGGGATCCAGGACAGGCCCCACCCACCATCCAAAGGCGGTGCCGAAGGGGCTCACCCCTCGTGCGGGCGCACCAGGGTGCGGCCGCACCCCTCTAGCTGCCAAACGGGCCCACCTTTGGATGGTGGTTTCCCACGTCGGTGCTGAGGTCGGTTCCAGGCGGCATTAATTCCCCCTCGGCCAAAACCGACCTTAAGCTGCTATAAAAGGAGGGGAGGAGCCCCTAGTCTCACACACCACACTTGGAGTCTCTCTCCCTCTCCACACTTGTATCTTTTCTTTTTAGTAGTGTTTTGGAGCTAGGCAAGGCTTGTACTTGGAGGACACGAGCTTTTGGAGAATTGGTATGATTTATATATTGTTCTTCATTCTAATTCATATCATGTCCTTTATTTTGTTCTTGTTCTTATTTTATCATTTTGGTCATGAACTAGAGCTAGATTATTATGTTACTAGTTTAGCATATAATCTTGTTTGTTCTATCGTTCATACTATGCACAAGGCTAAGAGCTATCTTGTCCATAGGGATAAGAATATCATGCTCTAGGGTTCATACCTTAGTTAGCTAGTTAGAGTGGAGTAGAGAAGGGTGTGAGGGAGAGTTGGGGAAGAACCATCTTTTTTCAGTCTTCCTCCACTTGTCCCTCAATGAGCATGTTCTTGGTACCTTAACGAGATCTTGACCAAGAAGGTGTTCATGGTTGTTATGGTTTTCTCTATCTTTTGATTAGATGAGCTTTACCTAAGCTTGTTTGCGGGTTCGCTGTTCATTGCTTGGATAAGTAACGGATGCTCTAGTAGAGGGTCCCTGATAAAGACGGATCGCCCTGATCAATGCTAGAGTAGTAGTCAATAGCGTAGACGTGGTGTCTAAGCTAGAGACTACCTTCATTTGCCTCACACTCCACGGATGAGTGTTGGCGGTAATTACCGACATACTTTATCCGCCAACTATTATCCAAAAAGGGAAATATCACAAATATATTCACATATACCTTTACTATTGACCTATTTCCACTTGTATTGGACAATTATTGATTTAAAGGAAACATACAAGAAATAAAGGAAAAGGTCACAAGAATACGCTTTTCGACAAGGCGTACTTCAATAAAATAAGCAAAGCCCAAAGTCCAAGATGTCAACTGGGCCAACAACCCACGAGAGAGGGGTCCAGGAGCAGCAAGAGGGCCATGGGCCAAAACTGGGGCCAAGGGGGCCCACCCCTAGTGCGGCCGCACCAGGGTGCGGGCGTACCCCTAGGAGGGCCGGCCCAGCCCATCTTCTGCAGGCGGTTCGTGAAGGCGGTGCTGAGGTCGGTTTGGCCCGGCATTTACTTCTCTTGCCCCTGGAATTGACCATTAGACTAGTATATAAGAGAGGGGGCACTCCCTCATTTTAACACACAACACACTCCACCTCTCACTTGTACTCTTAAGTGTACCTCTCCACTTTTCTCTTTATCCTTAGTAGTAGTAGGAGCAAGGCTCAACTTGTAAGAGGAGACATCTTGGCTACTCTTGGTATGAATACTATTCTTTCCATTATGCTCTTCTTCTCTTTTTATCAATATAGCAATGTTCTAGAATTAGAGTATAGTTCTTACACTATGATCTTATTGTGTAGACTAGGTAATAGTTTGTGTGATAAGATCATAGGACATAGAACTTCTAGTTCATATGCCTTGTTCATGATATGCTTGCTAGTTTATAGTGTTCATATCATGCTCTTAGCATATAGAGCTCTGTTCTTAACCGTTCGTAGATGATTAAGAATAGAGTTGTGCGAGGGATGGTGGTTCATCGCACAACATCCAAGTTCTTTACTTGTTCATCCGTAGGGGTGAGAGACCCGGGGGCTTGGGTAGATCTTTTTTTATATGCGAGCATGGTGCTCGGGTATAGGGTAGCCGGTGATTGCACTTCATAGTCCATGGATGAGGGGGTAGGCGGCAGGTGGTGACAGCCCTGTCCGTCCCTCGTAATCCCTCCACGTTCGGCTATGGTGTAGGAGTCTAAATTACCACCCATCTCACTAGCAGACCAGCGGCCGGTGGTCTTCCGATCCATCGCAAACACAACTCTATCTCTGACTCATGTATTTGTATGACTAACCACTATCTAGATGTTAGCTATATTAGGACCATTGCTCCCGTAGGATATTCTTTTATTCTTTATTCTTTTATTCTTTATGCTTCAATCATCTTTCCCCACTTGAGAGACATTTATCTCTGTGTGTGTGTCCACTATCATGAAAACCATATTATTTACCCCTGTTATGAACATTGGTCTACCTTTCATACAACGTATAATATTCATGATTATGGTTTTAGACTAAAATCTATACTAGCCTTCCTTTGGGAAAATATAAATACGACACCTAGGATTTCTCCGGGTTGAAATGCTACAACGGTAATTCCGTGCGCTTGCGGAGTAACATCTAAAACTGCAAAGGTTTACCGGATCACCGTTACCTCATTACTGTAGTTGGGAATATAGTCTTAGTACTAGTGTTAAGGAATGCTGAAAGTGCGCCGTAGAGCATCTCCAAGACACTAGCCGCTAAGGCTACAATCCTAATGTTATTAGGGATATAACTCTCTTGATAGAGGTAAGAATAGTCTTGGTATTCCACGGTGTCCGTGCCAGGCTATTCTGAAACTATCATCGGAGGTGTATCACTAGTAGCAGTAAAAAGGAATAACTGGTGAGGTGTGTCCCAGTGCCATGGCTGATCTAGTGATATGGTAGCTGAGGTACACCACCCTAAGCATTTCTTACTCATTGCTGGAGATAGAATCACCTCTATTCTCAGTAATGATGTTAAGGAATGTCAACCGCATTTCTAGCGTTGTCACCAGGGGTCCAAACCTGGTGATGCATTAAGAAATGCCAACAAGCATTTCTGGCGCCGTTGCCGGGGAAGGCTAGGAAAGATTTTATATGAAAACATAAACTTTGATAATATACTTGTGTAAAAGTGGCCTTTGTTCATAAGGATAACTTGTATAACTGGGTTCGATCTGCTGGAAAACTTCACCAGCAATCCAGAGGCTATCTTGAAAAAGACTCGGTCCCGTACCGTTTCTTCTTCAAGTACTCCACCGACAATCGAACCAGTCACTTCCGCACCCGAGATCACCGCTATGGCCGGAAAGTCACTCCGTGAGTACTCTGTCCCTAATGTTGCCAACGTGCCCACTGGGCCCGCAGTCAACCTTGGTGACAAGAATTTTGAACTTCGCACCGGTCTCATCACTATGGTGCGGGCAAGCACATTCTGTGGCTTGCCGAGTGAGGACGCCAACGCTCATCTCCAACAGTTCCTAGAGCTGTGCGACACCATCATCATAAAAGACGTCGCACCGGAGGCTATCCGCCTCCGCCTGTTCCCCTTCTCCCTCACGAGAAAGGCAAAACAGTGGTTCTACAAAGACCGGGAAGTATTGACACCTGGGTCAAGTGCTCAGCGGCATTCCCCGCGAAGTTCTTCCCTCTAGGCAAAACAACTGCCCTTAGAGGGAAGATCACATCGTTCCAGCAGAGCAGCTTGGAGAATATCCCCGAAGCATGGGACAGGCTGCAAGACTACATTCAAGCCTGCCCACACCATGGGATGGAAGATTGGATGATCCTGCAAACCTTCTATGAGGGGTTAATCCCGTCGAAGGGCCATTTGGACGCTGCAGCTAGAGGAGCATTCCTCTCCCTCACCATCACTGGAGCGAAGGCCCTGATCAAGAAAATCATGTCCAATCAAGGATGGGGGGAGGAAAGGTCCCAGTCACAAAAACAAAAAGGCATGCATATTGTCAAGGAGGCAGATATGCTTGTCACAAAAATGAACCTTCTGCTCAAAAGACTGGACGAAAGAGCCCACGAAAAAGACGCCATGAAGAAGGGCTACGTCCAAGCTATAGACACACATGACGTGTGAGGTCTGTGGCAATGTTGGACATTCGGGGAATGACTGCACCGAAACCTGTGAAGAAGCTGCCTACATCAACAACAACAGCAACGGGTATCATCAACAAAATAATGGCGGATGGAACAATCAACCCCGCCAACAAGGAGGTAATTCGAACTTTAATTCAAATTATAATTCAAATCAACCTTCCTTAAAAGACTTGATATTAGGCCAAGCAAAAATAAATAAAAATTTGAACAAAAAGTTGTCTTTTAATGATAAAATGTTTGAAAACCTAAACATAAAAATAGAAAACCTCTTATCACCATTAATAATCAAATGAGCTTCAACAAAATGATAGAATCCCAGTTAGCTCAAATAGCTGCCGCTATTCCTGTCGATCAAACGGGACGGATCCCGGGGCAACTCGAGAACCCTCCCGATAATCCTTTTGCAGCTAAATAAAGGAGGAAAGTAGGTCTAACCCATCAGACCATAAATTGGGTGAGTCCTCACCGCAGGTAAACGGTATGAATCAAATTCATACACAATTTCGAAAAAAAAGAAAACCTCAATTTAGGGTTTTATTATTAAACGAATATTTTGGTGCATTTCAAAAAGTTTAGAAAAATCTTGCAAAAATCATTTTCTGCACTAAAATAATTTGGCATTTTCAAAACTTATTTTTTAGAATTTTTAAAAAATGAAAATTTCAAAAAAATTAATAAAAATTCAAAATCAAAGAGCTATTGGGGGTCTCACCGAACCCCCAACGGTTTGGAAGTGAAGGAGGCCGTTGGGAGCTACCGGCCAAAGGGGGGAGCAGGCGGGCCCACCCCCGGTGCGGGAGCACCCCAGGTGCGGCCGCACCAGCGCCAGCGCCAACGGCTCTCCCGGCCGGCGGCCGGTGCGGCGGCCGTTGCCTCCCCCCCTCCATGGCGGTTGCTCGCCTATAAATAAGAGGGAGGCTGGGAGGAGGCTCTCCACCCCCACACACTCTCCACTTTCTCTCCCTCTTATTTCACTCTCTAGCTCTCTCTTACTCTCACCAATTCTAGCAACACAAGAGCAAGAAATCCTAGCTCCCGCAGCAAGCCCTCGCTAAGCAAGCCTCCTCCAAGCTCTCGCTTCACCACCCACCATGAAAAGATTCACGGAGGGGGTAGCGGGAGCCGTCAAGAGGATGACAAGGTCTCGCTCAAGGCGGTCGCAGGGGAGCTCAAGCACCCACTACTCCACCGAGCATGAAGAAAGCTCGGTGTGACTCCCCCGGTCATGGAGGAGGAACAAGCACCGATGGATGCCATGCCCGACATCGACCTAGATGGGGATCGAGAGGAGCAAGCCTACAACCTCATCAAGGAGCTCACGTATGCCCACACACCGGTATACGACCCCGACATCCTCGCAAAAATAGGTAAGGATTAAGAATTTACTCTCATTTGGAAGCATGTCGGGTGGGAAGGTATTGATCCGGTGTGGGAAACGGGCTCTCGATTTCTTACCATGCAATTCTTGTGCACTTTAAAAGAGGTAGATGGTGGAATTAGCTTTTGCATGTTTCAAACTGAATATTTCATTTCGTGGAAGGATCTTAGCCAACATCTAGGGTTTAATAAGAAATGCTCTCTTTATCTTGATCGTACCCTAAGCAACTTCAACCATTTCTCTTTTTGGGAAGCAATTTTGGGGGAAGTTCAAACTGGCAAGTTCCAACCTAGAAATGCTCAAATCCATCACCCTAGCCTTAGATTCATGCATAAGTGGATGGCCATGACCTTGTTTGCTAGAGAAGATATCCGCTATGTTTATAGTGATGAGCTAAAACTGCTATATGCGATGGTAAAGAAAATAAAAGTTGCCCCTGTTAGAGAAATAGTTGCTCATTGGCTACGCTACTTTTCGCACACAACTACTATCCCATGTACCTCCCTAATAACTCGCGTCCTTACGGCCATCGATGCTTTAGAAGGGAAGGAGTTGTCCGATTTCTTCGATATTCCTGCTCCAAGAGTAATGATAACCGAAGATTCTCTTATACATGGGCATCACTTGAAAAAGAATGCAGCCGGTGAACTTTTATACTCTCCTGGAGGTGCACTCGAAATCTGGTTACCTAACCCAGATCTTCGATTGTACAAATGTATTGAACTAACCCTTCCGATCATTTCAAGAGAGGAAGCTAGCAGGAGAAGTGTTTCTGGCAGGTCAACCCGGAGTACCACTCAATGAGGGGAAGCATCGAGCTCACACCAACCCCAGCCAACACCACCCCCTTTCTTCTCACCGATGGGACAGCCAGGGTATCTCCCAGCAATGCACACACTAGGATATACTCCTGAAATGCATTCTGCTTGGGGGCATACTCCGCACCCATATGAGGCTGGAGGGTCGGGGGTACCGCAGGCTAGGGATGAGGCTTGGGGAAGCCACCACCACTCCTCGGACTTCGAGGGGATGCCACCCCATGTACCACCTCGCCAGTCAGTCACACTGGAGACTCTCCACACTCAGCTGGGCGGACTTGTAATCCGCATTGATGAGTTACAAGAGGAGACGGCACGGCAGTACCACCAACAACAACAATGGCAACTCCAAAATCAACAGTGGCAACAACAGCACCATCAGCATCACCAGCAGTGGCAGACCGAGCAGCAACAACAGTGGGCCCACCTCAACGAACAAATAAGGATCCAGCATGAGCAGCAGCAGGCCTTCTGGAGGACCCAGGGTTTTAACCCTGGAGGCTAGATTTTGAGCCAGCTTGGGGGAGGACCCCCACTCAGGTATCATTGCATTTGCATGTTTAATTCTTGAATATTTCCTTTTCCAAAGATATGCATACTTAAATTCAAAAAAAATGAAAAAAAATAATAAAATGAAAATGAATTCCACTCAAAATATGTGAATCATGCTATGCATAGTTTTTCCTTGTTGAAATGATGAATAGTTGCTCTGTTTTATGATTCATCTATGTCTAGTTTATGACTTAGTTTTCTCTCAAGATTTAAGTTTATTGGTTTTAAAATATTTGTTCTAGAAACTTGAAAACTTAGTGGGATGCATAAAGCTTGATCTAGTCTAGGGATGGTATGAAGCTTGAGTTGGTTAGACTAAGAATTTGTTATAATCTTACTCTGAGAAAAGCTTGAATACTGAAGTCTTAAAAATTAAATAAAAACCAAAGTCCTTTGATATGATCTAAAGTAGATTGCTTTGTTATGCACCCATGATCGGAATTCACATATACAAAAAAAAACCAATTTTTGTTCTTTATGTATCGATTTTCTCTTAGAAGTCAACCGAGATTGTGGGCTGTAAAAATAAAAAGATGCCATGCCAAAGAAGCATGAGCCAATAAAAGATGCCATACCAAAAAGGTATGTGCCAAAAAAAGAGAGAATAAAACAAGGGGTGCAAAGACACCCGCCCGAGCGAAAAAATGGGTATAAAAAGTACCCGCTAGAGAGATAGCCCCCACTTCTCAGAAAGACGTAAAAGAGATAGTCATGCATAGGAGTTCAAAAAGAAAAAGAAAATAAACTTTCTTTCCGATCAAAGTGTATAGTTCAGTAATTTTCTAGGATCTAATCATTTGACTTTGCTCTTCATATAAAAATACAAACTCCGGAAAGAAGGCAATTCGGAAGAGTAGAATGTATACAAAATCTATGTCTACCTCTCTTGCTAAAATTCCAACCTAAAGATGAAGTGACAGCTATAAGCCCCACAAGTAACAAGTAAAAAGGATGAGTATAAAACCCAATTTATTTAGATCAAGGAGGAAAACTTTGTTATAATCCTGGCACTTGTGAAACATAATCAGCATGGTAGCAACTACTGATCAACAACCAAGTTCTTAGCTTTGCTCGAGAACGAGCAAAGGGTAAGCTTTTGAGATTTTGTTGGCGGTAATTACCGACATACTTTATCCGCCAACTATTATCCAAAAAGGGAAAAATATCACAAATATATTCACATATACCTTTACTATTGACCTATTTCCACTTGTATTGAAGAATTATTGATTTAGAGGAAACATACAAGAAATAAAGGAAAAGGTCATAAGAATATGCTTTCCGGCAAGGCGTACTTCAACAAAATAAGCAAAGCCCAAAGTCCAAGATGTCAACTGGGCCAACAACCCACGAGAGAGGGGTCCAGGAGCAGCAAGAGGGCCATGGGCCAAAGCTAGGGCCGAGGGGGCCCACCCCTAGTGCGGCCGCACCGGGGTGCGGGCGCACCCCTAGGAGGGCTGGCCCAGCCCATCTTCTGCAGGCGGTTCATGAAGGCAGTGCTGAGGTCGTTTGGCCCAGCATTTACTTCCCCTGCCCCTAGAACCGACCATTAGACTAGTATACAAGAGAGGGGGCACTCCCTCATTTTAACACACAACACACTCCACCTCTCACTTGTACCCTCAAGTGTACCTCTCCACTTTTCGCTTTATCCTTAGTAGTCGTAGGAGCAAGGCTCAACTTGTAAGAGGAGGAGACATCTTGGCTACTCTTGGTATGAATACTATTCTTTCCATTATGCTCTTCTTCTCTTTTTATCAATATAGCAATGTTCTAGAATTAGAGTATAGTTCTTACACTATGATCTTATTGTGTAGACTAGGTAATAGTTTGTGTGATAAGATCATAGGACATAGAACTTCTAGTTCATATGCCTTGTTCATGATATGCTTGCTAGTTCATAGTGTTCATATTATGTTCTTAGCATATATAGCTCTGTTCTTAATCGTTTATACACTTAGATAATTAAGAATAGAGTTGTGCGAGGGATGGTGGTTCATCGCACAACATCCAAGTTCTTTACTTGTTCATCCATAGGGTGAGAGACCCGGGGGGCTTGGGTAGCTGTTTTATATGCGAGCATGGTGCTCGGGTATAGGGTAGCCGATGATTGCACTTCATAGTCCACGGATAAGGGGGTAGGCGGCAGGTGGTGACAGCCCTGTCTGTCCCTCGTAATCCCCCACGTTCGGCTATGGTGTAGGAGTCTAAATTACCACCCATCTCGCTGGCAGACCAGCGGCCGATGGTCTTCCGATCCATCGCAAACACAACTCTATCTCTGACTCATGTATTTGTATGACTAACCACTATCTAGACATTAGCTGTATTAGGACCATTGCTCCTGTAGGATATTCTTTTATTCTTTATGCTTCATTCATCTTTCCCCACTTGAGAGACATCTATCTGTGTGTGTGTGTCCACTATCATGAAAACCGTATTGTTTACCCCTGTTATGAACATTGGTCTACTTTTCGTACAACGTATAATATTCATGATTATGGTTTCAGACTAAAATCAACACTAGCCTTCCTTTGGGAAAATATAAATACAACACCTAGGATTTCTCCGGGTTGAATTGCTACAACGGTAATTCCGTGCGCTTGCAGAGTAACATCTAAAACTGCAAAGGTTTACCGGATCACCGTTACCTCATTACTGTAGTTGGGAATATAGTCTTAGTATTAGTGTTAAGGAATGCTAAAAGTGCGCCGTAGAGCATCTCCAAGACACTAGCCGCTAAGGCTATAATCCTAATATTATTAGGGATATAACTCTCTTGATAGAGGTAAGAATAGTCTTGGTATGCCACGGTGCCCGTGCCAGGCTATTCTGAAACTATCATCGAAGGTGTATCACTAGTAGCAGTAAAAAGGAATAACTGGTGAGGTGGGCCCCAGTGCCATGGCTGATCTAGTGATATGGTAGCTGAGGTACACCACCCCAAGCATTTCTTACTCATTGCCGGGGATAGATTCACCTCTATTCTCAGTAATGATGTTAAGGAATGTCATCCGCATTTCTAGCGTTGTCACCAGGGGTCCAAACCTAGTGATGCATTAAGAAATGCCAACAATGAGGGGTAGGCAGCAGGTGGTGACAGTCCTATTCGTCCCTTGTAATCCCCCATGTTCGGGTGTGGCGTAGAGCTGTAGGCCGGCAACGCTTGGCAGACCAAGTGTTATCCGGTGCCCGAAGTGAGCAAGTGGAAGTATTGTTTGTCTAACCTTTAGACTGTGAAGTCATAGGAATCCATCTCTAACTTCATCACTCTACCCTTGTGTACTTTAGGATGCCAGCTCCAGTTTAGGTTGTTTCTTTCTTTCTTTCTTCTTTATTCCTAAGATTGGTTTCCATGTGTGTGTCACACTATCCAAATATCTATCAAGGTTTACCCCTGTCATGAACTTTGGTTTACTATCCAACATGTTATCTTGTTCATGTACTTAATAGAGTCTTTTATACCTGTGCCTTCCTTTGGGATAAATATAAATACGACACCCGGAATACTCACGGGTGAAATGCTACAACGGTAATTCCGTGCGTTCGCGGACTTGTTCTGTAATCGTTAAGAACTACCATTGACACGTTTCTTGGTTTCATTGCTAGGGATGCAATCCCAGTAATAATGCTTAGAATGCCCACAAGCATTCCTGGCACTATTGCTAAGAATGTAAAACTAGTGATGACGCTAAGAAACACCAACAATAAGCCTCGAACCCACAACACGTGACAACCAAGATCGACAGATTAGTCGATATGAGCCCGATCGACTATTCCGGTAAGAATAAGCGTGAGCATGAGTATACACCGGAACAAAAGATCTCTGACAAAGTTTACGAGCAAGCTAATCTGTCAATCTTGATTGGGCAGTGATATTGTTGCAAAAGATAAATCAAACTTAAAACGAACAATATCGGTAACTTAATGAGTCTACTAGATTGCCAATCTAATAAAGCCGATAACTATACCTAATTCGCAGTGGGGTCGTTAGACGCAGCCATACAAATGAGATATAAACCGATAACTAGCTCAAATCAAGCCTATATGAGGTCAAACGATGCAGCCGTATAAATGAGACATGAACCGTGGCAATACTTACAAGCAAACCGAAGGTCGGACTCAACCGATGCAGCTCAATTCGTCGAAGGTCTCACTGAGATCTACTCTACTCCTACTCCTAAGGGGTAGCCGGAGGCCGAAGTTGTTGTTGTTTTGATTGATTGGATGTCTTTACAATGGCCGGGTCTTTGATATATATAGCCCAGAGTCCTAACACGAGTCCTATATGAATACGAATACAGAAATAAAGGTAATTTGGACTCCAATCCTTCCCTTTCTTGATAGAGTCCGACATGTCCTTCCTTCTTCCTTTGATCGGCCTTGGACACGCCTCAGGCTTTGCTGACGTCATCTCTTCATTAGCCGATCCATCTGGTCTGCTTTGTTGCGCTCTAACAACGTGGTCCGTAGTTCACCAAAATATGGTGCCAACACATGCCCCCAATTTTGGGATAAAATTGATTATATTCCAAAATTTCCAAGGGAATCTTTCTAGCCGTGTCATTTCTGGCTTGATGAACCATCCTTATAGCCGTCAGTCCAAAACTGTTTTTCGCTTTTCTCAGCATGTCTCCTATCTTCTCGCGCAGAGCCGCGATTTTATTCCAAAATTTTCAAGGGAACCTTTCTGGATGCGCCATCCCTAGCTTGATGAATCACCCTTATCCCTGTCAGTTTGAAACTGTCTCCCACTTTCTTCGGCACATTTTTTCTCTGCATGCGGAACTGTATCGTCTCAGTTGCTGGAACTCGCGGGTCTTCCGGATTTTATTGGAATAGATTCTCTCCATCGTGTTCCGTGTAGTGTAACTGAGTCGTCATTCTTTTCTCCAGAGATCATGGACAGTTCGGGATCCTCTTATCTCCTTATGCCTATAAATACAGGGGATTCCTCCAGCGGCGATTCAGCAACAACACCCAGCCTTTCCTCTTCTCGGTGTTCTTTCTTTCGCCTTCCTTCCGAGAGAGTTTTAAACAATGCTTGATCCTCCGTGGCCAAGTGTCTTTACTTTTATTTCACCATGCAGTTAGAAGAAATCTTGTGATAGGGGTGAGGGTATTCATAATCTTGGAATCTCTGGGGAGTCTCATTCCAATAAGGGCAGGTAGAAGAAATCTTGTGAGATGATTCTACTTTCCCCTTGGTTGTGGATGTTTCTTCTCTGGGGCTTCTCTAGGAGGTGCCTGCCTTCACCCTCTTGCCACATCGTCCTGAAAGTTATCCCGTAGTCACTGGCTATGAGGCGACCTTCCCAGACTCGACTTCTCATTCTGGTTTTGAAGTCAAGTTCTCGGAGACGGACGACGGCAAATTCTCCCCCGGTCTTCCCGTTTCGGTTGCATGGTGCTAGACGGCTCCGCCACTTCTGCTTGCTGTGGTGATCACGGCTGCGAAACTTCATCTTGTCCTCCATCGCTGTTCTACTTTTAGAAAGAATGTATCTCTCCTCTGTGTTATTAGTAGATCTCCCTTCATTCCAAAAATGTAACTTTCTGTATCAAGTTTGGAAAATGTATATGAGTTGCCGATACCCTTCCTCTGTTACTTTCTTTGAGATTTCATCACACTTTCTGCAGGATCGGTCCCATGTACGTATATGTTCTGGAGTCCGCTTTTCATACGTTTCCATATCCTTTTCCTACTCGAACCGATTTGATTCTCTTCTTTGTGACTATAAAACTATGGCCAGACCCACCATTTTCTTCATCGGCCCCCCACATCTTCACAATGGATGCCTCGGAACGACTTGTTGAAGGTGTTTCCGTCGATCGATCTGGTGCTCAGGGCTCCACAGGGGAAGTAGACCGTCTTCGGTGAGATCTAGAACGTTCCTGTCTCATCATTAACGATCTGCTATCCGTTCGAGACTGCCTCAACGATGAGATCTCTTCTCTCAAGGCCAGTCTAGAAACCGCTAGAGACAATGCTGCAGGTTTGCTAGTCATGCTCTTCTGACGTTATCTTTCCGACGTCTCACATCTTCTGACATCTCCTCTTCCCCATCTTAGCTGTTTCTAAGGAACTGGAGGTCCTTCAATCGATCGTCTAAGGAGCTATGGATCTGATGAGGTCAAGAGGGATTACTCTAGAAGGATGTTTGATGAACCTCTTTGAACGAGTCAAGGGGATTGCTTCGGACAGCGTCCTCCATGGTGCTGCATTAGCATTAGCTCTAGCTCAACCTTATTCTGATCGTGATCTCCATAGACTCACTTTACGGGCCCCAAACAGAGCTGAAGCTATTGATCTTCCTCCAACCGAATACTTCTCTTTTGTAGCTAATGTTGTTGCTGCTTTTTCTTCAGCCACAAATATTATAAATAAATAATCTTTTCATTCTGAAAGATCTTTGTCTAACTTTTACTAGAAATTTTGGATCCGCCGCTATGTATTTTATTTTTACACTAAAGGCGATGCATGTTGCATCGGCTATTGTTTCCGCTAGCAGGATTGTATTTTTGTGCTAAAGGCGATACTCTCTTGTATCGGCTATTGAGTTCGTCACCACACGTTGGACATTTTTAGAGCAGATCAGCCCACACATTAGGATAATATTTCTTGAAATACTTTCCATTGAGTGCCCTAGAATATTCTTCCCCTTCCAATGTTTCATAGAAATATGCGTTTTCAGGAGCACTCCTTGTAATTCGATATGGTCCTTCCTAGTTTGGAGACCATTTGCCAAATCTGTTATCTTTAGATCCAATTGGTAAAATCACTTTCCAGACCAATTCCCCTTCAATGAATTTCTTTTTTCGTACCTTCTGATTATAGTATTTGACAATTCTAATTTTGTGAGCTTCAATATTTTTCAAAGCTTTTAGCCGATAGAAATTTAGGTCATCAAGATTATCCATCATCAGATTTTTATAATCATCGGCCTTTAATTCATCCTGCTATAGTACTCTTTTGGACCCAATATTGATCACCCAGGGCAGTATTGCTTCATGACCATAAACCAACTCGTAGGGTGAGCATTTAGTCGATCCATGAGAAGCCACCCTATAGGACCAGAGTGTCTCATTCAATATTAAGTGCCACTTTCTAGGATGTTCCCTAATCTTCTTCTTGATTATCTTGATAAGGATCTGATTGGATGCTTCTGCTTGACCGTTGGCTTGAGCATAATAGGGGGAGGAATTGACCAACTTAAAACCTATACTGGCAGCGAAGTCTTCGAATTCTTCAGATGTAAACATCTTCCCTTGGTTAGTCATAATAGATTGAGGAATTTCAAATCTGTAGATTATGTGCTCTTTAACAACCTCAATCATATTAGCTGATGATGCTTCCTTCAGTGGAATAGCTTCAACCCACTTGGTGAAATAATCTGTTGCCACCAATACAAATTTGTGTCCCTTACTTGATGATGGGAAAATTTGGCTGATCAGATCTATCCCCCATCCTCTAAATGGCCATGGCTTCATGATCGGTTCATAGCCGATGCTGGAGATTTTTGAATATTGCCGAACCTTTGGCACTCTTGACATCCTCTGTAATATTCAAAGCAATCTTCTAACATGGTCGGCCAAAAGTAGCCTATCCTTCTGATCATCCATTTCATCTTATGGACAGATTGATGCGCACCACAAACGCCTTCATGGATTTCACCCATTAAGAGCTTTAGCTTCTTCTTGGTTTAGGCATTTGAGAAGTACCCCATCGACTGTCTTGTAATATAACTGATCATCAAGGAGTACAAATTTTATAGCTTTATATCTTAACTTTCTAGATACTCGTTTTGATGGCTCCTTCAAGTATTCGATGATCTCAGTTCTCCAATCACTATCATTAGTAAGTTCATCAGCGAATATCTCAAAAATCTACTGATACCCAGAAGCACTCTGAGCTAGTCAATTAGCTTCTTGATTCTGACTCTTAGGGATATGCTTAATGATAATAAAAGATAAAGAATTAAGCAGCTCTTGGCAGTCTTCATAGTATCTCCTCAATATGTCATCTTTGCATTCATAGAGGCTGAGCAATTGATTGATTATTAATTGAGAATCACCAAAAATTTCAACAGTCTCAACCTTTACCTCATGAAAAAATTGAAGTCCCTTAAGAACAACTTCATATTCCGCCTGATTGTTGGTGGACGTTGGCTTTATAGGAAAAGCATACTCAAAACTTGCCCCCCTTGGTGAAATCAAAACAATGCCAATACCTCCGCCTTGTTTACAAGTAGAACCATCAAAGAATAATGCCTAAGGGGTCAAGTCTACCAGCTTGATCTCTTTTTCTTGATGATAAGTGATGAAATCAGCTATCGTTTGACCTTTAACTGCTTTAGCCGATTCATATCTTAAATCAAATTCTGATAATGCAAGAATCCATTTACCAATCCTCCCATTCAGAATAGGCATGGATAATATATACTTGATCACATCAACTTAGACACCACCGTACACTCGGAGGACAGTAGGTAATGTCGAAGCTTGGTACAGGGAAAAATATAAGCACAAACATAATTTCTCAATGGGCAAATATCTTGTTTCAGGATCCAGCAACCTTCTACTCAGATAGAAAATCACTCGTTCTTTTCCTTCAAATTCTTGCATCAAAGCCAACCCAATCGTATGGTCCGCGGCTGCTACGTACAACTTAAAAGGTTTATCTTATTGAGGAGGGATCAATACTGGTGGAGATTTCATGTACTCTTTAATTTCCTCGAAAGCCTTTTGTTGCTCGTTGCCCCATCTAAATTCTTGATCACTCTTCAATTTTAGCAGTGCTGAAAACGACAAGATTCTAGCTGATAGATTTGATATGAATCTTCTAACAAAATTAAGCTTGCCGATCAAGGATTGTAGCTCGGTCTTTGTGGTTGGTGGTACTGTCGTACTGATTGCATCGAAACTTTTCTGACCGACTTCAATCCCTTTTTCATGTACCATAAAGCCCAAGAATTATCCTGCTGACACTCCAAACGCGCATTTGTGGGGGGGTTCATTCTTAATCCATGCTTTCTCGCACATTCGAGAGTAGCTTTGAGATCTTTTAAGTGTTCTTGATATCCTTTAGACTTCACAACTACATCATCGATGTAAATTTCCACAACTTTGTCGATTAACTCATGGAAGATATAATTCATAGCCCTTTGATAAGTTGCACTGGCATTCTTGAGTCCAAAAGTCATGACTACCCACTCATATAATCCCAAAGCACAGGACATCTGAAGGCAGTCTTGTGGATGTCTTCTTCTGCCATGAATATTTGATTATACCCGGCATTACCATCCATAAAACTAATCACTTTATGGCCTGCTGCTGTATTGACTAGTAGATCGGCAACTGGCATCGGAGAGCCATCCATTGGGGTGGCTTTATTTAAATCCCTGAAGTCAATGCAGACCCTCGTATTTTCATTTTTCTTGTACATAGGAACCACATTGGATATCCATTCTACATACCGGTACTGTCAGATGAATTTTGCTTCATACAATCGGGTGATCTCTGTTTTTACATCCGCCATAACATCTGCCCTAATCCTCCTTAGGGCTTGCTTAAATAGCTAATATCCAGGTTTGATTGGTAATCGATGTTCAGCTAACTTTCGATCAAGACCGGGCATTTCATAATACTCCTAAGCAAAGCAATCTTTATATTCCTTTAACAAAGCTATTAACTTTTGTTTATACTCAGGATCTAGTGTAGCACTAATATATGTCAGTCTAGGCTTATTGCCATCTCCTATATCCACTGTTTCTAACTCATCAGCCGACATGAAACCTTTACCCATGTATCCCTGATCATCATCAACTAGGGAATCCATTAATTAAAACTCTCAGAGCCGACTGCTTGTATCGGCTGTTGACCATCTTCAAATACTTTGAGGATGTTTCCTTCATGTTTCTTCCCTGAGAAACACTCCACGCCTTTGAAATTCCACTCATCTGTTCCAGCATGAGCAATGCTGATAGAGAAATCAGCTGGAACAATCTCGACGGTATCTCCAACCCACTGAATCAGACTTTAATGTATAGTGGATGGGATGCAACAATTAGCATAAATCCAATCTCTGCCGAGAAGTATACTATATGTGCCCTTGGCATCAACTACGAAGAAAGTAGTGGTCAAGCTCTTTCTGCCAATTGTTAATTCTACGCTAACAGCTCCCTTGGTAACTGAGATGTTACCATTAAAATCCGTTAACCTCATGTCAGTCTGGCAAAAGTCCTCCATCCTGTTGCCAAGCTATTTGAACATTGAATAAGGCATGAGATTAACAGCGGCGCCTCCATCAACTAACATCTTGGTCAAGGGCTTTCCATCAATGAAGACTTTGAGATACAAAGCTTTCAGGTGTAAGTACTTCTTAGGTTTCTCAAAAGTAGCACTTTCTGCCTGATAGATCCACTGAGCCATAGCTATTTCCTCATCGGATCCTTTGTTGGTATTTCTTATGCACAATTAAAATATAAAGGATTTCGCAAGCACACAGAAAACCATTATAGCATTTTATCAGGAGTATTCTAGGTATCGTTATTTATATTTTACCATTAGAAAACAATAGATAAAGACGTTGATAGTTCACTATCATGTATCTACTAACTAATACACCAACTAGACTAAAGTAGGGCTACATAATAAATGATAGGAGTTATACGTAAATGATATAGACACACAGGAAAATTCTATGATAGAAGAGTAAATAGCTAAAGTGAGAGGACAACGGGAGGGATCACGATTCCTGAATACTTCTCTATTACTAAGGTTCTATAATAACTAATTCATGGTAAATAAAGCAATCACACAATAACACTTCGAGACATCGGAACACTTGTCACAGAAATAGGTGTGAAAGGACTAGTAAGCTCCGACTACGGTCCTACAAACACCAACCCTAACATGGTGGAATACGTCGGTCGTCAGGGCTGTCACCACCTGGGGCTACCACAACTATATGTTGGATTGGGTGTAATCTCAGGTAACCTATAGTCTAGACACCATGTCTATACTACGAATTACTACTCTAGTCACACGTAATAACTAGAGCACCCGATACGAACGGAGATCCTATGTTAAGGTATGAAAACTATACTAACCATATAAATGAAAGGCATAAAAGTAAATAGAGAAGATAAAATATATTAAAGCATAAGTCTTACAAGAATAAATACAAAGACATACCAAATCTCTGAAGACTTCTCTAGATCCTGAGCATACCTTCGCTCTCCCTAACTCTCAACTAGAACTAATCTACTATATTGGAAAGTCTAGCCCTAATTCTCTAGAGATGAGAGGTCATCCATTCGAGGGACGCCTCTACATTTCTATAATAATGTGTGATGACCCTTGGGGTCCTGGGTTGCTTATATGGGGCCGCCTGGCCTCCCCTCCACTTTTAGCAAGCAAAATGTGGTACTAATCTCCCCACCATATCTCATAAAAACGCCCATATGCCTTCATGGGCCAAATTTTGATTTGGGCCCATTTAATCCCGCAGGTCCATGTTCTAGAATCTTCCTTTATTTGCAAAATTCATATCTTTTTATTCCGGACTCTAAATATAGCAAGTGATATATCCGTTTCGATCGTCTCGACGAGCCCTTCGCGATGATGCAGTCCAATTCCCCATTTAAGATACTTTTATTTGATGGAAAATTGCATATTCCTACAAGACAAGTGAGAACACCAAAACTTATGGAACTCGTTAGAATCAAAACCTACAACTATGATTTGTAATCTATTTTATATCATTTATACAATAGTTGAGGATTATATTTGATGTTTAATGACCATCAACAAGTTCCCCCAAGCTTATCCTTTGCTAGTCCCTAGCAAAGCTAAACTTAGAAACCGCTATTAATATCCACATGTTTTTAGCAACTTTCTTGTAGCCCCTCAAAATATATCTTTATTCAGACAAAAATTCTCCTCCGAGTTTAAGGAAAACTGAGCTAACATTCAAACTTACTCATATTACCCTTGACCATAGGGCTTCTTAGCTTTTACTTGGGTCTTGAGCAATCGAAAAGACAGAATGATCCAACCAAGCACTATGTCTCAAGCTCTTCATTCAACTATCATTCTAGAGTTTTTAGAGGTTTTTAAATAAAACTCGAGAGATTCCTTTGCATGATACTCTCAAATCTCTCAGTATATGTGGTATTTGTGGATGCTCACCATGGCAATAATGATGCTATGCCTTTCTTTTCTTCCTACAACTAAGGCTTATGTGGAGCTCATAGGTGCGGAGAAAACATGAAAGAGCATACTTGCAATACACATTTTGTAAAGTCAAACAATGGATCCACAGAGAAATAAGTCGTGCAATCAAATCAAAATGTGCAAGTGTATGGATATGGTGGATATTTGGTAGAAGTGGTGAAACCTAATTCTACTTTGCTCCCTGAAGACATATCTCTCTTTTGAATTTGGAACGTGGCTAGAGAGTATGAGCTATCTTATTCTTTTCTTTCTTTCTTCTTTCTCTCTCTTTTTTTTGTAGGGAGGCGGGCATCTAAGTACCCATTATTTTAATATTTTGGACACTTGTCCTTTTTTTCTAACTCCCTTTTTCTTATTTTTCTTTTTTTCTAGAATAACTTTTGCATAGCTCACACCTCCTTTTGGCATTAAAGATTTTTGAGAGATAACAACAAGAACTTGGAGTATTTATTTGGTAGCTATCCTATAGGAATGTTTTTGGTGTTTTCTTCTAGTGTAGGAGTAAAACATTTTTGGATGGACGGAATAGAATGGCATGTTGTTGTGCCTACTCCAATATAGAGTGGTGCATAGATAGGTGGAGTGTAAGTGGATCTTGATTCAAGAGTATGACAAATCTCTCATAAGGGTCACAAAGGCTGACAGAACTCAATGCAAGACAAGTAGCATATATGTGGAAGTTTATCTAGCCTATCTTATCTTGTTTGGCTTTGGTAGGAATATAAGCTTTGTCCTACAAGAGCTCATCATATAAGGTTTTGCATTTTTCAAAGGAAATCTCTAGAACTTTAGTGTCACTTAGAACAAGATAAACAGTAGCTCAAACTTTTTCAGTCATATCAATCAATCACCTAGACTTAGCTCAAGCATATGCAACCCACAAGTCTCAGGCTCAAAGTAAATCTTCATGTCAAAATAGTCTAAGCCAAAACTTGGGAAAACTTAAGTCTAGCAGCTAGGCACTTTAAGAGCTACCACTTTTATCTTTTAAGATCATCTCTAGAGCTTTCCTATTTATTGACTCATAACTAGACACTTGTTTTAATTGGTTTTATATTTTAAAGACTCATAAAAACTCAACAAACATGGACCTTCATGTGCCCATATATTTTTGTTTTTTAGATTTTCTTATGATACTATGATGAACCTTCATGTGCTCACATATTTTTGGTATTTTTATGACTATAAGACAGACTCAATAATCGCATAGGTATACTTACCTGATAACTAGGGGATGCCTTCCCCCAAGCTAGTTGTTGTTATGGTTGAACATTGAAACTGAGTGATCCTCATGGAGGAGCTCATGCTTATAAGAGAAAGTGTTGCCAAGGACATCTCGATCTCATCCCTCGAGAAGTAACTTCCTTCACAAAGTGGGTAACCGTATGTCGGGAAGGTGTACATCGAGGAGTGAGGATGAGGGTGCCTGGGTAACTAGCTTTTGAAGTCATCCTACAGAAAGCTCTCACAAAATACCAAAACTTGTGGAACGGATTAGGATAAAATAGTTTGTGGTTAACCGTTTCGAGGATTGGGTGTTATGGAACTTTAGAAATACTTTTCGAGTGGCAAAGATTACAGCAGGATGCTCATCTAGTATTTTTGGATTTTTTATTTTTATATACAGAAAAAGGAAAACATATATGTATGATATTTTTGATATTTTTATGCCACCATAGTGAAAACTCCTATAGGCTTTTTATACACCGAGGGAAACTCACATGGGGCTTCAAGTTTTTAAGATGAATTCAACCTAATGCATGCCTATTTATTTTTTGTTTGTTTTCTATGCAATACTAATATAGAAAAGTAAACATGCTAAAAAAAGAGAATAAATCATGCAATGCAAGAAAGTAAATATGGATAACTACCGTTGCTACCTCCCGGCTAGGGTTTGATGTTTTGAGTCCTTCGAACTAGACTCCTCTTTGCAGTGGTTCATTAGTTGAGTTCTTCAGTTTGCTTCTAAGGATGAGGATTGAGGTGGTGTCTCCACTAGTGGCACTTCCAATGGTGGTGCCACCTTCTTCTTTTCTTTTTATTAGCATCTCAAGGCCAATCTTATGTGCATCATTGTTACTGGTTTAGAACTTCCACTTATAGAATTTAGTGAATTTCCCCACACTTTGCTTAAAGTGTGTTCTGCTCATAAAGACAAGGTAGAGATCAAGTGCATGGGCTCTATTGGTGGAAAAACACCAACAGAACTAGAAATTTATTCATTCTCTAACCTTAGCACAATAAGATTGATGTCTTTTCACATTATTTATTTACATCTTGGGTGAGAATATCAAAAGTATAAATATGGCGTTTAAGCTTATGAGATAAAGGAGTAGAGTTATTTAACCTATGGAAGGATTGTTCATCCTTATGAGTTATCAAGATTAACATGATGACCATCATCTTCCAAAAATAAGATGTCATATTTGAGCTTATTTGATTAAGATTGAGATCAAGAGAATGGTGCTATGATGTGTACTCCAAGATCAAGAGGAAATAATGACTACTTACCTTTAAGATATTACCTTTATTACTGGGGCATGATGACACCATGTGATAGAAGGTAGATGAATTTCAATGGTCTTTTCCTTCCTTGTATCTTAAGTTGTTCATTAGCGTCTTGTCTTATATGTTGTACTCCTTTCTCACTCTTCTAAACTTCTGCTTCTCTCATTATTTCTTCTCGGCAAGAGATTAGTAGACAACACATACCCAAAAGAATATACTATTTATTTAAGGTATAGATAATGTTTGCCAAGGTGTTAAAGATTAACTTGTAGCTCGTGTTTTAAATGATTCACCATTACTTCAAATTTTTCAACAAGGTTAAGGAGAAGATATTATTTTGAAGAATACCTCTAACCTTGATTTGATTCTATGAAGTCTCCTAATATGATTTAAATAATTTTATATAGGAGAGGATAGTCTATATATACAACCAAATTCTTATACAAATATGCTTTGATGTTATAATGTTTAAGTGATATTCTGAAGCATACTTATAATAGAGTAATGAAGTTCAAAATACTAAAGATATTTATTCAAATAGAACCAATAATATGTAGGTGAACCAAAAGAGTATTTTATTTGTTTTAAGTTTTAGCAATATAAGATGTTGAATGTAGTTTAAAGTTGCATGAGGCTTGGGTAAATGTACCATATGACTTGCAGGGTGATTCGTCCACTATCATGGTGAAGTGTAGAAGGTGTTGAAGTGTTCTTTCTTCCATTTCTTTCCATCTTAGTCCTTTCTACACACTTGTTCTCCTTTCTTTTCATTTTAAATCATGATCAGACATTTATTCTTTCTTTCCTGCATAAATGTTAGTAGACACATACCGAAGCATTGCAATAAATCTAGAATATGGGTTATGGTCCATAATTTTATGTGGATTTCTTCTATGCTTATAAAAGGATGGGCTTTTAGAATTACTTTAGCATAGATTTCTTTTAATAAATTTTGTTGCTTGCTGCACTTTTATATGGTTCAAGGCAAAGGTAACTTGTGACAAAAGATTAAGTGAATAAACTTTGATACTTACAGCTCTTTCATGGAGAATGAGTCTGTGTCTTCCTTTTGTGCAAAGTTATTGGACTTCATCACATGTCTTGATTCATCTCGATGTGAGTTCATCTCTGACTTACCCGAATTGAATTTAAGAGTTTCCTACAGAGATTAGTCCAACAAAATATCTAGTGTCTACTAAAGCATACTTTCAGTTCAAAATTAACCTAGACACCATGTCTAATTTGATTTAGGAAGGCATTTTAACCTAAGCACCACACGCTTAATTTAAAAGCCTTTGAAATTAAGATCACCACTCCTAAACTAAGCACCATGCTTCATTTAAAAGATGTATGAAGATACTCCATACCTAAGCATACTATAGAAAACAAGGTAGCATGAAAGCACTATAGAGGTTTACTCAATTAGAGATGATAGAGCATGATCATGTATGGTGAGAGTGTTTTTATTTATTTATTTTTTAAGTAGAGATGCAAATAACATACATGTGTGCAAGAAACTAAACATGCTGTGGATTTGATATGAGATGGAGTGGAAGGATGGTTTGTTCAAAGTAAACATGTAGTAGAATGCAATATGATAACTACTTATCAAATTTAAAGTCCATGAGCAAGATTATCTCACCTTTTGTTGTCATTTCTTAACGTCATCACCAGGGTTGGTCCCCTAGCGACAACGCTAGAAATGCAGTTGACATTTCCTAACATCATTACTGAGAATAGAGGTAAAATCTAGCCCCGGCAATGAGTAAGAAATGCTTGGGGTGGTGTACCTTAGCTACCATATCATCAGATCAGCCATGGCACTGAGGTACACCTCACCAGCTATTTCCTTTACTGCTACCAGCGATACACCTCCAATGATAGTTTCAGGATAGCCTGGCATGGGCACAATGGCATACCAAGACTATTCTTACCTCTATCAAGAGAGTTATATCCCAAATAACGTTAGGACTATAGCCTTAGCGGCTAGTGCCTTGGAGATGCTATACGGCGCACTTTCAGCATTCCTTAACACTAGTGCTAAAACTATATTCCTAACTACAGTAGAGAGATAATGGTGATTCGGTAATCCTTTGCAGCTATGGATATGAATCCGCAAGCGCACGGAAATACCGTTGTAGCATTTCAACCCGGAGTTTTCCTAGGTGTCGTATTTATATTTTCCCAAAGGAAAGCATAGCAAAAGAGTTCAACTTAGATATAGACTAAGATGTCATGTGTGAATAAGCCAAGGTTCATAGCAAAGGTGAACGGTTTGTGATTTGGATAGTGATCATACATACATAACCACAAGCTCTAGAAGAGAGAGGAAAAGAAAGAATAGGGGAAGAGAAGAAAGAATAAAAGAATAACAAATAAAAGAATATCCTAGGGAGCAATGATTCTAATACAGCTAATGTCTAGAATATAGTTAGTCATACAAATACATGAGTTAGAGATAGAGTTGTGTTTGCGATGGATCGGAAGACCATCGGCCGCTGGTCTGCCAGCGAGATGGGTGGTAATTTAGACTCCTACACCATAGCCGAACGTGGGGGGATTACAAGGGACGGACAGGGCTGTCACCACCTGCCGCCTACCCCTCATCCGTGGACTATGATGCAATCACCAGCTACCCTATACCCGAGCACCACGCCCACATATAAAATAGCTACCCAAACCCCCTAGGTCTCTCACCCTACGGATGAACGAGTAAGAGCTTGGATGTTGTGCGATGAACCACCATCCCGCACACAACTCTATTCCTAATCATCTAAATGTATGAACGATTAAGAACAGAGTTCTATATGCTAAGAACATGATATGAACACTATAAACTAGCAAGCATACCATGAACAAGGCATATGAACTAGAAGCCCTATGTTCTATGATCTAATCACACAAACTAGCACCTAGTTCATCTAATAAGATCATAGCACTAGAACTATACTCTAATTCTAGAACATAGCTATATTGATAAAAAGAAGGGAAGAACATAATGGAAAGAAATATATTCATACCAAAGAGTAGCCAAGATGTCCTCCTCCCCTTACAAGATGAGCCTTGCTCCACTACTAAGAAACAAAGAAGAAAAGAAAAAGAAAGAAGAAAGAAAGAAGATCTAGAAGCATTATGGTGTTGTATGAGTGTATGATGCCTATTAGAGGAGGCTTGCCCCTCATTTTATAGGAGAGAGGGGGGTGGAGCATCTCTTAACTAAGCAATATGGTGCTAATCACCTTGCTACAGCCAACAAATAGATAAAACTCGTCATGGGCTGCTTCTCCTCTTTGTGGCCTGCTCAGCCTTCCCTCTTGGGCTTGGCCTGGATGCGGCTTGGGCTGCCTGCCCCTCACAGGCCCGCGTGACGCACCCCCTCCTGGGCTGGGTGGCTGTGCCGGGCCCCTGTTGGGCCCGTCGCCCCTAAGCCGGGCTGGCGGCCTGCCTTTGGCCGCCCCCCTCCTGGGCCTGCTGCGCCCTTGGTGGCCCACTCCGGCCTGGAGGTAAGCTTCCTTTTCCTTTTCCTTTTTATTATTTCTTTTTATATTTTGAAAAATTCATATCTCTTGAATCCGAGTTCCAAAAGTAGCAAATGATATATCCATTTTAATCAGCGCGATAAGATCTACGTGATGGTGAACTCCATTTCTTCATTTGAGATACGTTTTTTGATGAAAAATTAAATATCCTGCAAAATAATGGAGAGCACGAAAACTCGTGGAATTCATTAGTATAATCCCTATATCTACGTGTTATCATGTTTTTCATGGCTTTTCATATAATAGTTGACGGTATAAATTGTGAGTTAATGACCGTCAATAAAATCCCCCACACTTACCTCTTGCTCGTCCTCGAGCAAAGCTTGGAGATAAAAGTTATCATGATCATAAAATTCTAAGACATACGGCTTTCATAAAATTATTCCATCATATTTCTTGTACAAGTGGGATATGTGGTATTGGCTAACATGCTTCCTTAGGTTGTTGAAAAGTGAAATAGTTCTTGAACAAAGTTATCTTTCCAAATTCACATCTTAGCAACTTGGAGTTTTGAAAATTTTCACAATGAAAAAGCATAGCTCACTTGATACTCCTCAATTGGCACTCTCAAATCACTCAATGTGTATGAATCCTCACCAAGGCATAGCAAAGTTTTGCCTTCTTTTGTCTTTTCCTACCTCTAAAAGGATTTATGTGGAGCTTTGGGTAGGGATAAACAAGATGGCATACTTGCATTGCATATGTTGTAAGGTCAAATCAAGGATCCAAGGAGATAAATGCCATACTCTTAGATCAAGATGTGCAGGTGTGTGGAAGAATAAATACTAAAAACTATACTCCTTTTGTAGATATGATCCCTGTGCTATTTATTATTTTGAGACATGGCTATCTTCTCTCATTTTTTATACTTCCTCCATCTCTAAAGTTATGAAAATCTCGGATATCGAGGCTAGATTTGCAGGAAGGCAAAATTACGCATATGCCCTTCTAGTTCATGTTGTCTCTACGTTTTTTAACCATAGACTAGTTCAAAGAAGCATCCAGATGCTTCCACACGACTAATATCAGCCACACACCAACTACAACCGTACAACATGCGCTGTCAGTTAAAAGCTGATATCTGCGGTATGAATACGTATAGCTTTACATACTTTTGAAGACAAGTTTTAAATCTTAGGATTTCATAATTTTAGAGACGGAGGGAGTACATGAGCCTTCATGTGCTCATCTCTTTTTTTCTATTTTGGACCTTCATGTGTCCATGTTTTTTTGGGACCTTCATGTGTCCCTATTTTTATTATTCTTTTACATCTTTTTGCATAGCCATGTCTCTTCTACTAAAACATAATTATAGAGAGAGATCATTACTTTCTATAACATGGAGTGTTTATCTAATAAATATATATTTTTTTGTCTACTCATAATGCAAGAGTAGAACATTTATGGTCGAGCTAGATGGAAGGCATGTTTTTTTGCGTGCTCCTAGTGCAGGAGCAGCACATATATGTGGCGTGTGTGTGATCTTGATCTTGGGAGCATGGTAAATCTCTCACACGGGTCACAAGACGACCAAACTCAATGCAATAACAAGCAGCATATGTAGTAGGCTTAAACTTTGCAAGATCTTATATTTGGCTTTGGTAGGAAGTGCTTACCAAATGAGGAGTATGTGATACTATAGTTTTATATTTTTATCAAAATAGAATTCTCCCAAGTACTTTTGAATAGAACTGGTTGGATTTCTAAGTCAAAACCATATCACACCCCTCAACAACTTAGTCAACATGTTTTCCTATCAAAGTATTTTCCCACGAGTGTAAGAATACGTATATGGAACAATCTTTATGCAAGCTTTCTATCTTAGAAAGTTATGGACATGACACTTTACAAAATTTTAAATAAAGTGTGGTTTTAAGATATGCATGAAATTATGGATGGCTCATTTGAGTTTAATTTTTATGATATCAAAATTTATTTGTCTAAACTCAAAATTGTAAGGAGAAGTTGCACAAACCATCGTTTGAAGATGAAGGAGCTAAGATGAATTCTTTTGTCTGGTCCTTCTTTCATGTCGAGTCCACGGATGTTTGTGCAACGTATTGATGGGAGATCTCGAATGTGTGTTCGTTATGTATGAGTGGTCTCCCTCACACTCATTTTTGTACCTGTTTTTATTAGAAAAACAAAAACAAAAACAAAAGAAACAAACAAAGGCTCTACCACTAGGAACATTGGGGAGCTTTAACTTATTTTATTATATTATTACTACTATATATATATTTTTGAATATTTTATTTTTAGTTTATTTTATTTTATTTGTTCACTTAACTTTTTATTAAAGCATTACTCTAACAAGGCTAAGATAAAGATGCAATAAAAGCATAGCCTTGATTTATTTTCATGATAGATCTCTTCTATTGTTTATATAAGTAGCTACTCATGTTCATTAACCAAAATTTTAACACCATATCAAATCTTTGATTAAAGAAGGCTATATTAATCTAAGCACCATGCTTAATTTAAGAGGCCTATAGATGCACTTGTATATGATCAGTATACGAGTACACCTAAACTAGAGTATATACTTACATAAGCATAGAAAGCATATCTTTTATGAAAACAAATATGAGAAAGCAGTTGGTGAACATTACCTTTGCATACCCGAGTGTAAGTCTTTGGCGGCTTATATGGATGAGACGTTGAGTTGTTGCTGCAGTTTGCATGATGGATCAACTTCAGGTTTACCAGCCCATTGATGTATATCTTCGCTATGTGGGGCTGGCCTGCTCTTTCTTTATTTTTTCTTTTATTATTTTTTAACATTTTTTTTAATATCTCTATTTTTTTTACCAAGATGACCTCATGGTGAGATTCGCACCATCTTCCCCCACACTTGAACTTTGGTGTAAAAGTCAAGTGTGTGGGTTCGATTCGAATATGTTCTCACCATTGATAGACATCAAGATGTTTTTTTTGTTATATTTTTTTTTCAGCTGCACTCTATCATGGTTCAAGGCAAAAGCAACTTGCAGCAAAAGACAGTGTTGATAAAAGCTGATATGCCTATAATAAAAGATTTGTGTCTTTTGTGCAAAGTTCTTTAAAGTTAAACACATGTCTTGATATCTCTATTGTGAAAGCATCTCTGACTTACCCATATTGAAATTTTGAAAACTTTCAGCAGGGGTGAGTCCAACAAAACAACCAAATTCTACCAAAGTATTTTTTTTCAGGTTCAAAAATCAAACTAGACACCATTTCTAACTTGATCTTGGAAAATATTTTAAAGTAAGCACCATGCTTACTTTAAAAAGCTTTTGGAAGCAAGATTATCACACCTCTTGTTTCAAAAAAGCAAACTAGACACCACTCTAATTTGGTTTCAGAAAGATATTTTCAAACTAAGCTCCATGCTTAACTTAGAAGGTGTATAAAAATGCTCCAAACCTTAATCATACTAGGTAGACCGAGGTAGCATGAAAGTATATAGAGATTTATTCAAACAGAGATACAAAAGAATGATCATGGGTATGGTGAGAAATTTATTACTCTTTTTTTTAGATGCAAACGCTATGAATGCATGCATAAAATTTAAAACATGCCATGGATTTGATATGCAAAAACTCAAACAAAATGGAGTGGATGCATCACTTATTCAAAGCAAACATGCAGTGGAATGCAATAATTAAAAACAGCTAAGAAAAACTTTCTCACCATTTGATCAAACTCAACCATGACTAACATTTTGAAATCAACTTGAAATTGGTGAGTAGTACAGTTTTTTATTTAATTTAATTTTTTTTTAAAATAAGTTCTTTTTATTTGTTCATCCAACTTTTATATAAAACTTTTACTTAAGCAAGGCTATGGCAGCATTTGCAAAAGATCTCTTTTTAGCCTTGATCTATCACCATCATGTATTATTTCTATTGTTTATGAGAGTAGTACTCAAAATTCATTAACCAGAATCTAACACCATGTTAAATTTTGATTAAAGAAAGTTGTTTCAACCTAAGCTCCATGCTTATTTTGAAACGCTTATGGGTATACCACACATGCCTATGTAAATACACCCAAATTAGAGCAAACTTTCAAAAACAATAGAAACATGAATTCATGTATTCATATGGTGATAAACATAAGTAAAGAATGTTGGTGAACCTCTTTTTTTTTGGTTTTTTTCAAAACTCTTTTTTTAAATGCATGAAAGAAAAAAATTATTTTTTAGTAGGAATGCATTACAAGACTAAATATGAAAATGCATGATGATTTTTTTTCTTTTTTAGATGCACTATTTTTTCAATGAAAAAATAATAAAAATGAGGATGCATTACGAAATTAAATATGAGATAACTACCGATTTACCTTCGGTGAAGGACCCATCGTTTATTGTCCGTTGGGTCGGACTGGTGGTGTACATCCGTAGGTGGAGTGGCAGAGGAAGAAACAGCAGATCACCAATTCCTCCTCTGGAATGCCTCCAGATTCTCGATGTTGTTTTCCTACAGACTGTAACCACACATACTATCCTAATATTCTTTGTATGAACAATGACAAATCAACACATGGTCCCTGATCATATCTATGTTAAATCTTTTGGTGATGCTTTCCCCGGCAACGGCGCCAGAAATGCTTGTTGGCATTTCTTAACGTCATCACCAGGGTTGGTCCCCTGGCAACAACGCCAGAAATGCAGTTGACATTTCTTAACATCATTACTGAGAGAATAGAGGTAAAATCTATCCCTGGCAATGAGTAAGAAATGCTTAGGGTGGTGTACCTCGGCTACCATATCACCAGATCAGCCATGGCACTGAGGCACACCTCACCAGCTATTTCCTTTACTGCTACCAGCGATACACCTCCAATGATAGTTTTAGGATAGCCTGGCATGGGCACCGTGGCATACCAAGACTATTCTTACTTCTATCAAGAGAGTTATATCCCTAATAACGCAAGGATTATAGCCTTAGCAGCTAGTGCCTTGGAGATGATATACGGTGCACTTTCAGCATTCCTTAACACTAGTGCTAAAACTATATTCCTAACTATAGTAGAGAGATAATGGTGATTCGGTAATCCTTTGCAGTTATGGATATGAATCCGCAAGCGCACGGAAATACCGTTGTAGCATTTCAACCCGGAGTTTTCCTAGGTGTCGTATTTATATTTTCCCAAAGGAAAGCGTAGCAAAAGAGTTCAACTTAGATATAGACTAGGATGTCATGTGTGAATAAGCCAAGGTTCATAGCAAAGGTGAACGGTTTGTGATTTGGATAGTAATCATACATACATAACCACAAGCTCTAGAAGAGAGAGGAAAAGAAAGAATAGGGAAAAGAGAAGAAAGAATAAAAGAATAACAAATAAAAGAATATCCTAGGGAGCAATGATCCTAATACAGCTAATGTCTAGAATATAGTTAGTCATACAAATACATGTGTTAGAGATAGAGTTGTGTTTGCAATGGATCGGAAGACCATCGGCCGCTGGTCTGCCAGCGACATGGGTGGTAATTTAGACTCCTACACCCTAGCCGAACGTGGGGGGATTATAAGGGACAGACAGGGCTGTCACCACCTGCCGCCTACCCCCTCATCCGTGGACTATGATGCAATCACCGGCTACCCTATACCCGAGCACCAGGCCCACATATAAAACAGCTACCCAAACCCATCTAGGTCTCTCACCCTACGGATGAACGAGTAAGAGCTTGGATGTTGTGCGATGAACCACCATCCCGCACACAACTCTATTCATAATCATCTAAATGTATGAACGATTAAGAACAGAGTTATATATGCTAAGAACATGATATGAACACTATAAACTAGCAAGCATATCATGAACAAGGCATATGAACTAGAAGCCCTATGTTCTATGATCTAATCACACAAACTAGCACCTAGTTCATCTAACAAGATGATAGCACTAGAACTATACTCTAATTCTAGAACATAGCTATATTGATAAAAAAAAGGAAGAACATAATGGAAAGAAATATATTTATACCAAAGAGTAGCCAAGATGTCCTCCTCCCCTTACAAGATGAGCCTTGCTCCACTACTAAGAAACAAAGAAGAAAAGAAAAAGAAAGAAGAAAGAAAGAAGAAGATCTAGAAGCTCTATGGTGTTGTATGAGTGTATGATGCCTATTAGAGGAGGCTTGCCCCTCATTTTATAGGAGAGAGGGGGGTGGAGCATCTCTTAACTAAGCAATATGGTGCTAATCACCTTACTACAGCCAACAAATAGATAAAACTCGTCATGGGCTGCTTCTCCTCTTTGTGGCCTGCTCAGCCTTCCCTCTTGGGCTTGGCCTGGAGGCGGCTTGGGCTGCCTGCCCCTCACAAAGGCCAGCGTGGACGCCGCCCCCCTGGGCTGGGTGGCCGCGCGCAGGCCCCCTGTTGGGCTTTGTCGCCCCGCCTAGCTGGGTCTGCGGCGGCCTGCCTTGGCCAGCCGCCCCCCTGGGCCTGCTGCGACTTGGCGGCCCACTCCGGCCTGGGAGGTAAGCTTCCTTTTCCTTTTCCTTTTTATTATTTCTTTTATATTTTGTAAAATTCATATCTCTTGAATCCGAGTTTCAAAAGTAGCAAATGATATATCCATTTTAATCAGCGCGATGAGATCTACGTGATGGTGAACTCCATTTCTTCATTTGAGATACGTTTTTTGATGAAAAATTAAATATCTTGCAAAATAATGGAGAGCACCAAAACTCGTGGAATTTATTAGTATAAGCCCTGTATCTACGTGTTATCATGTTTTTCGTGGCTTTTCATATAATAGTTGACGGTATAAATTGTGAGTTAATGACCGTCAACACCTTTCTTGATCATACTTACTATGACTCATAGTGGAATTTGTGAGTAGCGCAGTATCTTTATTCGTCATATGTGATGAACTTTGACTTCTTATGACGATAAATTTTTTCTCCAATCTACAGATGGTTAGAAGAATATATATGTTTACAAACTTGTGAGATAGCAGGGTTCCAATGTTGATGGATCATGAATGTTCAGGCACCCTAGGCACCCTGAGTTCTTCAATATCTCCCACGTCTTGTTCTTATGGAATTTTGCCGGAAGGTTGGAACGGTTGATGTCCCGCTTATTCCACAACCCAACAAAATAAGGGGTAATCCTACTAAAGCTAGTGGTAGACTAGATTAATAGATATCAAGATCATTATCAAAATCTTTACGTCAATTGCTTCCCCGGCAACGGCGCCAAAAATGGTTGTTGGTATTTTTTATGTACAATTAAAATATGAAGGATTCCGCTAGCGCACATTTAAAAACCATTGTAGCATTTTATCATGAGTGTTCCAGATATCGTTATTTATATTTTACCACTGGGAAACAATAGATAAACACGTTGATAGTTCACTATCATGTATCTACTAACTAATACACCAACTAGACTAAAGTAGGGTTAAATAATAAATGATAGGAGTTATACGTAAATGATATAGACATATAGGAGAATTCTATGATAAAAGAGTAGATAGCTAAAGTGAGAGGACAACGGGAGGGATCACGATTCCTGAATACTTCTCTATTACTAAGGTTCTATAATAACTGATTCATGGTAAATAAAGCAATCACACAATAACACTTCGGGACATCAGAACACTAGTCACAGAAACGGGTGTGAAAGGACTAGAAAGCTCCGACTACGGTCCTACAAACACCAACCCTAATATGGTGGAATACGTCAGCCGTCAGGGCTGTCACCACCTGGGGCTACCATAACTATATATTGGATTGGGTGCAATCTCAGGTAACCTATAGTCTAGACGCCATGTCTATACTACGAATTACTACTCTAGTCACACGTAATAACTAGAGCACCCGATACGAGCGGAGATCCTATGCTAAGGTATGAAAACTATACTAACCATACAAATGAAAGACATAAAAGTAAATAGAGAAGATAAAATATATTAAAGTATAAGTCTTACAAGAATAAATACAAAGACATGCCAAATCTCTAAAGACTTCTCTAGGTCCTGAGCATACCTTCGCTCTCCCTAACTCTCAACTAGAACTAATCTACTACATTAGAAAGTCTAGCCCTAATTCTCTAGAGATGAGAGGTCATCCATTCGAGGGACGCCTCTACATTTCCATAATAATGTGTGATCCCCCGGGGTCCTGGGTTGCTTATATGGGGCTGCCTGGCCTCCCCTCCACTTTTAGCAAGCAATGTGGTACTAATCTCCCCACCATATCTCATAAAAACGCCCATAGGCCTTCATGGGCCAAATTTTGATTTGGGCCCATTTAATCCCCGCAGTCCATGTTCTAGAATCTTCCTTTATTTGCAAAATTCATATCTTTTTATTTCGGACTCCAAATATAGCAAGTGATATGTCTGTTTTGATCGTCTCGACGAGCCCTTCGCAATGATGTAGTCCAATTCCCCATTTAAGATATTCCTACAAGACAAGTGAGAACACCAAAACTTGTGGAACTCGTTAGAATCAAAACCTACAACTATGATTTGTAATCTATTTTATATCATTTATACAATAGTTGAGGATTATATTTGATGTTTAATGACCATCAACATCCTTCTTCATATTGATCAACTTCTCTAAACTCAGCAGGTAACATAAAGATAGTCGATACTTCAGCCGAAGCTTTGCTTTTGCCTTTATCGTGCTTGACTTGCCGGACTCTAGGTTTCTTTCTCTGCAATTCATCATTCCTTATGCGTTGGAACCGCCTCTTCTGGCTTCTAGTCAATCCTTTCGGACACCACCGACCTTCTTGCCGACGTATCCTTGGTCACCATATTACGATCGACTATCTTTTCTCTTAGCCGATCATGAAGATTTTCAATTTTTGTGCGCCCATCTACTTCTCTAAAGTTCAGTCATTCATGCACGGGTCGGCGGTTGGCTCTTGTTTGTTGGTACTCCCAATACTTATTACTGCACTCAGGGCAGTTATTGAGGGCAGGCAACTTTAAGCCTTCATTCTAGCAATGTCTAAAGAAAGGACAATTCCAATGATATTCGTTCTCCTCCTTAATCCTCCTTTCTTCGTAACAACGCCTTTCATATTTTTCTTCTTCAAGCCATTCTTGATATTCTAAATAATCCCTTTCCTGTTGCATCTGATTCTTTTCTTTCTGTTGCTGCCATTTATTCAATAGAATCCTGACAGTAGGACATTTGCACATCTCACCAGCTTTAGAAGTCTCAGCGTGATCATATTGATTGTTTTGCTGATCTTGCTTCTTCTTGATCTCCTAATATTCTTTAGTCGAGATTTGCCTCTTTGAGTTAACTGCTCCTATTTCTCTGGCCCTATCAGAAGTAAGCACCTTGAATTTATCCTTCTGAAGAGAAGATGCGACCATGTTTGTTGGGAAAGGATGGCCTTCTATACCCATACCGCCTTTGGTCTTTTCCAGACCAATTCGTCCTTTGTTGATAGCTTGCTGAATGATTTCTCTGAAGATCTTGCAATCATTAGTGTTATGAGTAGTAGAATTATGGTATTTACAATACCTCTTTTTCTTGAGTTCTTCTGCCGATGGTATCTTATGATTCCCTATCAACTTAATTTGACCCTTTTCTAACAGGTAATCAAAGATCTTGTCAGCCTTCGTAATGTCAAAGCTAAACTTCTTCTCTTCCTCCTCTGTGGACTTGTTCTTTACCCAGAGCATATATTCAGAATGTTTCCATACCCAGTCCACAACAGCGATTTCATCACTTTCTTCTTCATCGCTTTCATCAGCTAATTGTTTCAGAAGGCACGAACCAACACTGCCAACCTTTTGAGGTTTATTATAACGTGTGTATCTGAACTGAGCTTCAATGTCAGCTATTTTTTGGCCAAAGTAGCTAGATTTGGGCAACCGAACCCAATCTTTTCTCTAGTAGCTAGTATTTAGCCCTCGAATTGCAATGCTAACCACCTCTGCCTCTGATAGTGTCATTGTATAGCATTGATTTCTGACCTCTCTGAACCTTTGAATATAATGACTTCTGGATTCAGAGTTTTCTTGCCTTGCATCGACTAAGTCTGTACCTCCCTTTTCCATAACTCCTGAATTGAAGTATTGATGAAACTTGGATTCCAAATCATCCCATCCATTAATAGATTCATATGGCAAGGATGTAAACCATGAGAATGTAGGTCCAGATAAAGAAAGAGGGAAAAACTGCACTTTGAGTTTTGGTTCATCAGCTATCTCTCCAAGGTGAGCAAGATACTGGCTAACGTGCTCCATTATTGATGTTGAGCCAATTCTAGTAAATTTAACGAAATTAGGCATTCTATATCTTGGCGGTAGCAGCACTTGATCATACCACGCTGGATACGGTTTCTTGTAAGTGATGGATGCATTTATAGGTTTCAAACTGAATGGGCGTTGTACCATATCGGTCACTTGGCTCATCAGCTGATCCACCTGAAATGATGCCCCCTGCTGGGCGTTTGAGTTTCCCTAGCCTTGCTGGTTAATGTGCTGAGCATTATTGTGATAGCTGGGATTTTCTTGGGCATTGAGGGTATAATACTCAGAGACATAATGATATCTAGGGGGAATTTCACCAGGTGCTACCCTTCCTTGATATGGTGGAGCGTTGAAATCTCTGATAATTCTTCTGCTGTGAGAAGCTATTTTTATAGCCGATTGACCAGCATTATGATCCATTACTAGCTGTTGCACTAATTGCTACACAGTACCACCTCCATTGGTACGAGGATTGCCTATCGGTTGTTCTCCAGACATTTCTTCTCCAGATGATTGACCTCCATCCACTTGTTTGTTTCCAGCAAAATTACCATAAGCTGGGCCTCTATTTTCTGTATTTAGACTGAAAGCTTCCTTTATGGCATTGGATATACTGTTCAGAAAAACTTCATTGTGATTGGTAAGTGTGGCGGCCATAGCTCTGCTAATAACTTCATACATAGCATTTTGCTGGACTTGGACGGCTAGATCTCGCTCTCCATCTAATATCACTCTTGGAAAGTGGGTCTTCTGAAAAACTCCTCTTTCTCTATTCTTACTGAAAGACAGCAAACACTTGTCATGAAATTGAGCGACAGCTGTAGTGACTAATTCTTTCATATCATCAGAAAGTTCATCTATGGTCACGTTCAGAATGTTATCATTGTCCATGTTGACGATTGTGGTCCCACCAAGCGTGCCAAAAGGTGTGTTAACGCAAAACGTGGTATGCATCTTCCTACATCAGGGGAGCACACGAGCAGGCTCTCAAAGAGCGTACGGGAGCCAGAGTCCTTGATCTCCTGAGCCTGGACAAGGCAAGCCGAGCTTGGTGATTTCGATCTAGGGCGTGCCAGTCAATTTGACCTGCAATTGACAAGGGATAGCAAGCGTCAAATTCTAGAACCTACCGGTTTTATTGCCAGACAGTTCAAAGATGTATGGTCCTCAATGACCGATGAATCAAAGGAGATTAACTAGAAAGTCAACTCCTACCAGTGTAGAACATATAGCAATAACAATGTGGTTTGAACGGCTGATCATCATATATAGCGAGTAAAGCAACCAATTTAGCCGATCTCATCAATTGATAAAAGATACGAATTATGCAACGCATGCCAGCTCAAAGACTATTAGTTAAATAAACATGCCAGATAAAATTAACCATTAACAGTGGGGTGTTTCCATGCAGCCGATAATAATGATTAATACGATAAAATAACCTGTTTACTAATGTGGGTGTTTCCATGCAGCCTACAGTAGCAAATAGACCAGATTACGCCAGCATATTTATTAAGCCTAACTATATTTAAGACAACAAACATGCATGCATCGTCACTAAAAATATAACTGGATCGGCTATTTAACCGATACAGGGTCCAAGCAATGGGGCAGTTCATACGTATAAATCTAGCTCGATCGCCAAATAAACAATAATTCACCAAGACTGGTGTTGGTATTTCTTAACGCATCACCAGGTTTGGACCCGTGGTGACAATGCTAGAAATGTGGTTGACATTCTTTAACATCATTACTGAGAATAGAGGTGAATCTATCCCCGGCAATGAGTAAGAAATGCTTGGGGTGGTGTACCTCAGCTATCATATCCCTAGTCAGCCATGGCACTGGGGCACACCTCACCAGTTATTCCTTTTACTGCTACTAGTGATACACCTCTGATGATAGTTTCAGAATAGCCTGGCACGGGCACCGTAGCATACCAAGACTATTCTTACATCTATCAAGAGAGTTATATCCCTAATAACATTAGGATTATAGCCTTAGCGGCTAGTGTCTTGGAGATGCTCTACGGCGCACTTTCAGCATTCCTTAACACTAGTACTAAGACTATATTCCCAACTACAGTAACGAGGTAATGGTGATCCGATAAACCTTTGCAGTTTTGGATGTTACTCCACAAGCGCACGGAATTACCGTTGTAGCATTTCAACCCGGAGAAATCCTAGGTGTCGTATTTATATTTTCCCAAAGGAAGGCTAGTATAGATTTTAGTCTGAAACCATAATTATGAATATTATACATTGTATGAAAGGTAGACCAATGTTCATAACAGGGGTCAACAATACGGTTTTCATGATAGTGGACACACACACAGATAGATGTCTCTCAAGTGGGGAAAGATGAATAAAGCATAAAGAATAAAAGAATATCCTATGGGAGCAATGGTCCTAATACAGCTAATGTCTAGATAGTGGTTAGTCATACAAATACATGAGTCAGAGATAGAGTTGTGTTTACGATGGATCGGAAGACCACCGGCCACTGGTCTGCTAGCGAGATGGGTGGTAATTTAGACTCCTACACCATAGCCGAATGTAGGGGGGATTAGGAGGGACGGACAGGGCTGTCACCACCTGCCGCCTACCCCTTCATCCGTGGACTATGAAGTGCAATCACCAGCTACCCTATACCCGAGCACCATGCTCGCATATAAAATTACTACCCAAGCCCCCTGAGTCTTTCACCCTATGGATGAACAAGTAAAGAACTTGGATGTTGTGCGATGAACCACCATCCCTCCCACAATTCTATTCTTAATCATCTAAGTGTATGAACGGTTAAGAACAGAGCTCTATATGCGAAGAACATGATATGAACACTATGAACTAGCAAGCATATCATGAACAAGGCATATGAACTAGAAGTTCTATGTCCTATGATCTTATCACACAAACTATTACCTAGTCTGTTGACGGTCCTTAATGTCAATCATAAACCATCAACTATTGCATATAATAACATGAAATGAATCACAAACCATAGTTGTAGGGATTGATTCTAACAAGTTCCACGAGTTTTGGTGAATCATTGTTTCTACAGGTACATACCAGAAAAGTTATCAAAATGAGCCAATATGACAGTATAAAGGTATCTCAAATGATGAATTAGAATGCACCATCGCAACGGGCTCGTCGAGACGATCGAAATGGACATATCATTTGCCTTTTTCGGAGTTCCGGATGAAAAGATATCAATTCCACCACGGGGGCTGCACTAGAAGACTCCAGAAGGCGCGAGAAGACACCACGACGAACCGGACCGCCAGCGGGCCCGGAGTGGGACCGGCCGGTCCCACCCCAGACCGGCCGGTCTGGCTCAGTCGCCAAATGGGCCTAGCTTTGGCCCAGGTGCTCCACCGCCTTAGGGTTTCAATTTCAGTCGTCCGCCAAAGTCGGTTTGATCCAAGGGCTCACGTTAATCGCTCGGGTCTATAAAAGGAGCCCCAGACCCCAGGGGGACACCCCATGAAACCCTAATTCATATTCTCTGAGGGAGACTCATCTGAGAGGGGTCCCTTGAATGGATCAACCTCTCAGGAGTCATTAGAAAATAGGGAGAGAGGAGAGGAGAGAGTAGAAGGTGGAGCTGGCCTGTCGGATCCCCTCAACTTTGTACCTCTACGGAGACGATTCGTCATCGATTCATCTTCAGGTTCTTCTGTTGGTAACTCTAAGTCTTCTATTTAATTAAGTTCAGTTCTTACTTTACTTTGCTTACGGGATCTCTGCTCGTATTGAGTGCTCTAGTTATTGCGCATAGCTAGAGTAGTAATCGTTAGTGTAGACGTGGTGTCTAGACTAGTGTTTACCTGAGTTTGCGCCCAATTCTTACGGTTAGTTGTGGTAGCCTCTTCGTATTCCACCACGTCGGAGTTGGTGTTCCGTAGAGCTTTTGGCAGCCTTCCCCAACTACTTTCTTCCCAGTCTTATTCGAGAGTTGGAAAGGTACTGTTGCTCCAAAGTAAGTTAAGTATAGTAAGCCTGATCCTTAGTTATCTAGTTGACCTGAGACAACCCCTCTCTACCCACAAAAAAATATTTACCTTTTCTATCCTTGGACATTCTTGATTCGTTACTAGTACACTTCACGTTCCTCGTGGAAAATCGATACCTTGGAATACTCTAGGGTGAAAGCTACAGCGGTATCCGTGCGCTTGCGGATCTTTTTTGTTTGCATTAATATATACCAACAAGCTTTCTGGAGCCGTTGCCGGGGAACGGTAGCTGTTCTAGAATCGAACCAAGTTCGTCCGTGTATCTTTTATTTTCCTTTTTATCACTACCTTTACCCAACCAAATGGATTCCATGCCTATCTTTCAATTCTCGGCTCCAAAGGGTGAGTTGCTAGAGCCTCCACCGTCATCACATCCTATACTTACGGATGGCTATGAGCTTCGCCCTGCTTTTATAGCCATGGTTCGGGAGCAAACCTTCTCTGGATTAGAAGAAGAAAATCCCTACACCCACCTTAGAGAATTTGAGCAGTTGTGTTCTTGCTTGACTATTGCTGGCATGAGACAAGAGACCATTAAATGGAAATTGTTTCCGTTCTCCCTTTTGGGAAGAGCGAAACAGTGGTATGCTCATACTTGTAGGAGGAGTAAATGGAAACTGGGATGAACTTCGAGACAAATTTTGTCTTGCTTTCTTCCCCTTCCTAGGATTGCCGCCCTTCGAATAGAAGTTCTCACCTTTAAACAAAAGGAGAAGGAGACATTAGGAGCAGCTTGGGCTAGGTTCTTAACTCTTATCAATACTGGCCCAACCCTTCACTTGCCCAACCACGTGCTTCTTTACCACTTCCATCTTGGTCTTAGCAAGGAAGCTGCTCTACACCTTGACTTATCTTCTGGAGGTTCATTCTCACATAATACCATTAGCGAGGGGAAAGCCATTTTAGAGAAAATCCTTGAAAACACCCCTTACACTGGCATTTTTGATGAGTTTCCTAAAGAAGTCAAGCCAAGCCCCGACCAACAAGAGGAGGTAGACACAACCCAATCCAAAATCACTTCAAAACCTTCTGACAATTTGGTTGTTAAAAAACCTCCCATTAAGGAAACCCAAGATAATCTGGAAGATGATGAACCCCATCCTTCCGTGTTTCCCTTTGAAATCGAGGATGGTCTTTTTGAAGATTTTGGCAATGCCTCGAATTTACCGGTCCAAGTGAAGCCTCTGGTACACTCTATGGATGACGATGGTCCAAATAATGATGCTTTTCTTATGGAACACATTAAAGGACTATCGGCCATCATGAGTCGTGAGTGGTTGGCAGAAATGGAGTTATCCACTGAGGTAGCCCGAATCATTACCCCCTCAGATGTTATCACTTGTATCCTTAAGGGAACCACTATAGAGGCTCACTATAGTCCTACCGTTGGGATGAATATCATTTCAAAGGCTTTGGCCGAACAACTATGCCCCAACGAGTTCTTGATCCCATCTCATAAGCTTCTAAGAATTTTTTCTGGAGTTACTCTTGAAAGTTATGGGGTCATAAGGTCTATCCCATTGAGAATACGATGTTCTGAGTATCGCCTAGATTTTCATATCTTTGACATCTCAGATACATCCATCTTGATTGGTGTGCCTTTTGGGATACTCTTCCAAGAAAGACCAAAACAGGGTCTTCTAGATTTAAAATTAGGAAGTTCTCCTATCACCACCTCACTTTCACGCTCCAATAATGCGATAGTAGAACCCAAACCCGAGCAAGACCCTGTTGAGGAGGTTTTAATGGCATCTTTAGAGGATATGGCCCAACCAACTCTCGATAATGAACACTTTATTCAAGAAGAGGAAGAGTTGGCAGAGCCTGTCGAGTTAGAGGAAACCGAGGTGCCATCACAACCTTCAGTTGAGCTGAAACCGCTTCCTTCTGGTTTAAAATATGTCTTTCTCAATAATAATCGAGAAACTCCAGTCATCATTAGTGACAAGCTTTCTGAAGAGGAAACCCATAAACTTATCACTGTCCTAGAAAAACATAAACCGGCCATAGGCTACTCACTCCAAGACCTCAAGGGAATTAGTCCCATCCTATGCACTCATCGTATTCCCATTGATCCAGATGCTTCACCATCTAGGGAACCACAAAGGAGACTTAACAACGCAATGCGAGACGTTGTTAAGAAAGAGGTCCTTAAGCTCTTACATGCTGGGATTATTTATCCCGTACCTCATAGTGAGTGGGTTAGCCCTGTCCAAGTTGTGCCAAAGAAAGGAGGAATGACGGTCATGAGGAATGAAAAGAATGAGCTCATCCCTCAACGTACCGTCACGGGGTGGCGTATGTGCATTGACTACCGGAAACTTAACAAGGCAACAAAGAAAGATCACTTCCCGTTACCCTTCATTGATGAAATGTTGGAACGGCTTGCAAATCACTCTTTCTTTTGTTTCCTTGATGGGTATTTCGGGTATCATCAAATTCCAATCCACCCTGATGACCAAAGTAAGACCACTTTCACATGCCCGTATGGAACTTACGCTTACCGACGAATGTCATTCGGATTGTGCAATGCTCCAGCTTCCTTCCAACGGTGCATGATGTCTATATTCTCTGATATGATCGAGAAAATCATGGAGGTTTTTATGGATGACTTTACTGTCTATGGTAAAACCTTAAATGATTGCCTAGAGAACTTAGACAAGGTCTTACAACGGTGTGAAGAAAAGCACTTAGTCCTGAACTGGGAGAAATGCCATTTTATGGTTCGGGAAGGAATAGTGCTAGGACACAAGGTGTCCGAACGTGGGATAGAAGTGGATAAAGCAAAGATTGAAGTTATTGAGCAACTTCCACCTCCCACAAATGTGAAAGGTATTCGCAGCTTTCTAGGCCATGCAGGATTCTATAGGCGTTTCATTAAAGACTTCTCTCAAGTCGCTAGACCCTTGACTAGCCTTCTAGCCAAAGATGCACCTTTCGTGTTCAATAGCGAATGCCTTGAAGCCTTCAAGAGGGCACTCATCTCAGCTCCAATAATCCAACCACCTGATTGGAGTCTGCCCTTTGAGATCATGTGTGATGCTAGTGATTTTGCGGTTGGCGCTGTTTTAGGCCAAACCAAAGACAAGAAACATTACGCCATATCCTATGCTAGCAAAACCTTGTCTGGGCCACAACTCAATTATGCTACCACTGAAAAAGAGTTGTTGGCAGTTGTCTTTGCAATAGATAAGTTTAGATCTTACTTAGTGGGAGCGAAGGTAATCATTTTAATGACCACCTTTGCTCTAAAATACCTCCTCACTAAAAAAGATGCTAAGCCTCGGTTAATCCGATGGATTCTTCTGCTCCAAGAATTTGACATAGAAATAAGGGATAAGAAAGGAGTAGAAAATTCGGTAGCCGACCACTTGTCTAGGCTTCAGCATAAAGACACACATGAGCTACCTATTAATGACTATCTAAGGGATGACACGCTCCTTGCGGTAACGGACCACGATCCTTGGTACGCGAATATTGTTAACTATATGGTTGCGGGTTATGTTCCACCCGGGGAGGAGACAAGAGGAAGCTCCAAGATGAGAGTCGTATCTATTTGTGGGGACGATCCATATCTTTACGAGGATCTGTGCCGATGGGTTGCTATGGAGGTGTGTCCCAACAATTGAAGGCATGAAAATCATTGAAAGATGTCATTCATCACCCTATGGAGGACATTATGAAGTGTTTTGAACACATGCGAAGATCTGGCAAAGTGGATTTTTCTGGCCAACGATGTATCAAGATACAAAGGAGTTCATCAAAAGATGTGTCAGATGCCAGAAGCATGGGAACATCAACACTCGAGATGCTATGCCACTCATGAACTACCTCCAAGTGGAATTGTTTGATGTCTGGGGAATTGACTTCATGGAACCATTCCCAAAGTCAGGAGATGCTGAATACATCTTGGTGGCAGTTGACTATGTGTCCAAATGGATTGAAGCATTACCATGTCGAGCCGCTGACTCCAAGCACTCTAAGAAGATGTTCAATGAAGTGATATTTCCACGATTTGGAATGCCTAGATTGGTCATAAGTGATGGAGGCCCACATTTCATTGACAAGAGATTCCGGCAGGTTCTTGGTAGAAAATGGAGTCAAGCACAACATTGCAACTCCATACCATCCCCAAACAAGCGGTCAAATTTGAAACATCAAATAAGCAAATCAAGAACATTTTGCGTAAGACCTGTGGATGAAATGGGTAAGAAATGGAAATACAAGCTTTCCGATGCACTATGGGCATATCGAGGCGCATACAAGACACCCATAGGAATGACACCATATCAGCTTGTATATGGAAAGACTTGTCATTTGCCGGTTGAATTGGAATTCAGAGCTCACTAGGCAATCAAGAAATGGAACATAGATCTCCATCTAGCTGGCAAGAATCATCAAATGCAAATATCTGAGCTTGAAGAATAGAGAGAGAAGGCATATCACAACTCCAAGATTTATAAAGAGAGAACAAAACGATGGCATGATAAGAGGATTAAGCACAAAGAGTTCAAGCCTGGGGACAAGGTCCTACTTGTTCAACTCTAGAGTAGAGCTCTTTGGTCATGGAAAACTTCGAAGCAAATGGGAAGGACCATTCAAGGTAGTTGAAACATCACCACATGGTGCCATCACAATTCAAGACAACTCAGGTAACATCTTCAAGGTAAATGGCCAACGCTTGAAAGTATTCTTTGAAACGAAAACTTAGAAGAAATAGACTTGATTGAATTTTTGCAATTTAATGATCCAATCTAAAAAAATCAATCTTGCTCTTATTTTCTTCTAGTTTAGGCCAATACCTTAGTTCAATATCAGGTTTTGACTCTCTGGTGTTCCACACCAGAAGAGTCCCTGTTGTTTTCACCTGTTTTTGTCTATGAGTTAAAGCCAGGTATAGTCTCAAAGAAGTGTGGGGGAAGGTGACACCTCCACCATGAATAGAAGCATTGAAGCACATCATGAACTGGTGAAGGAGTCTGCATACAACTACTAAAACTCGGTTTGATCTTTCTTGACTCACTCATATGCTTACTGAGTTTTACACTTGTTATGCACTTGCTTAACCCTACAAATTAAAAAGAACCAAACCACACTTTGAGTTAACTTTAAAAAGTGACATGCTGATAATATAATCAAGATAGAGGCTTGCATAGAGATTGTTCTAAATACATATACTTATGCTTGTGAGAAGATATCTTGATAGGACAATCATATTGACTAAGTTGTTGTGGAGTGTGACATAGTTCTGGCTTAGAAGTCTTACCAGTTCTAGTCAAGGTACTTGGAGATTTCATTTTGATAAATATCATAAAACCATAGTATCACATACTCCTCAATGATGATAAATTCCTACCAGAGCCATATAGGATAGAAGCCTTCTACATTCACTACTTGTTGTTGTGTTGAGTTTGGTTGGACTTTGTGATCCTTATGAGAGATTTATCATACTTTCAAGATCAAGATTCACTTGCACGCCACACAAATATGCACTACTCCTACACTGGGAGTAGGCGCAAAACATGCCATTCCATTTAGATCCACCCAATAAATGCTTCAGTCTTTGTTGCTATCTCTCTGAAAGTTTTGTTGCCAAGAGGAGAGCCATGAGCTATGTAAAAGTATTTAAAAAAAAGAAAAAATAAAAAAGGGGGGAGTTGAAACAATGGGTACTTGGATGCTCGCCTCCCTAAAGAAAAAAAGAAAAGAGAGAAAAGAAAAAAAATGAATGAATAAGATAGCTCATGTTCTCTGGCAAGGTTTTGAAGTATCAAAAGAGAGGTATGTTTTCAAGGAGCAGAGTAGAATTAGGTTTTGCCACTTCCACCATATATCCACACACAGGCACGTCTTGATCTAAGAGTATGACATTTCGATCCTAGGATCCGGGTTTTAACTTTACAATATATACGAGACAAGTATGCAATCAAGTTTGTCCCTACCTAAGCTCCACATAAGCCTTAGCAGTAGGTTGAGGAAGAAAGGCAATTTCACACTCTTGCCTTGGTAAGGAATCATACACCATTGAGCGACTGAGAGTATCATTTGAGGAGTATAAGTGATCTATGCTTTTCCTTTGTAAAAACATTAAAAACTCCAAGTTGCTAAGATGAGAATTTAGGATGATAACTTTGCTTCGAGAGCTGTTCCACTTTTCAACCACCTAAGGATGTATGCTAGCCAATACCATAAATCCCACCTGTATAAGGAATGCTTTGGAATAACCTTTTTGCTAGCGACATATCTTGAGATGTTATGATCATGCTTACTTCTATCTTTAGACTTTACTCGAGGACGAGCAAAGAGCAAGTGTGGGGAAACTTGTTGACGGTCCTTAATGTCAATCATAAACCATCAACTATTGCATATAATAACATGAAATGAATCACAAACCATAGTTGTAGGGATTGATTCTAACAAGTTCTACGAGTTTTGGTGAATCATTGTTTCTACAGGTACATACCAAAAAAGTTATCAAAATGAGCCAATATGACAGTATAAAGGTATCTCAAATGATGAATTAGAATGCACCTTCGCGAACGGGCTCGTCGAGACGATCGAAATGGACATATCATTTGCCTTTTTCAGAGTTCCGGATGAAAAGATATCAATTCCACCGCGGGGGCTGCACTAGAAGGCTCCAAAAGGCGCGAGAAGACACCACGACGAACCGGACCGCCAGCGGGCCCGGAGTGGGACCAACCGGTCCCACCCCTGACCGGCCGGTCTGGCTCGATCGCCAAATGGGCCCAGCTTTGGCCAGTGTGCTCCACCGCCTTAGGGTTTCAATTTCAGTCGTCCGCCAAAGTCGGTTTGATCCAAGGGCTCACGTTAATCGCTCGGGTCTATAAAAGGAGCCCCAGACCCCAGGGGGGAGACACCCCATGAAACCCTAATTCATATTCTTTGAGGGAGACTCATCTGAGAGGGGTCCCTTGAATGGATCAACCTCTCAGGAGTCATTAGAAAATAGGGAGAGAGGAGAGGAGAGAGTAGAAGGTGGAGTCGGCCTTGTCGGATCCCCTCAACTTTGTACCTCTACGGAGACGATTCATCATCGATTCATCTTCAGGTTCTTCTGTTGGTAACTCTAAGTCTTCTATTTAATTAAGTTCAGTTCTTACTTTACTTTGCTTACGGGATCTCCGCTCGTATTGAGTGCTCTAGTTATTGCGCATAGCTAGAGTAGTAATCGTTAGTGTAGGCGTGGTGTCTAGACTAGTGTTTACCCCGAGTTTGCGCCCAATTCTTACGGTTAGTTGTGGTAGCCTCTAGAGGTGACAGCTCTATTGGTCTTCGTATTCCACCACGTCGGAGTTGGTGTTCCGTAGAGCTTTTGGCAGCCTTCCCCAACTACTTTCTTCCCGGTCTTATTCGAGAGTTGGAAAGGTTTGTTGCTCCAAAGTAAGTTAAGTATAGTAAGCCCTGATCCTTAGTTATCTAGTTGACCTGAGACAACCCCTCTCTACCCACAAAAAATATTTACCTTTTCTATCCTTGGACATTCTTGATTCGTTACTAGTACACTTCACGTTCCTCGTGGAAAATCGATACCATGGAATACTCTAGGGTGAAAGCTACAGCGGTATCCGTGCGCTTGCGGATCTTTTTTGTTTGCGTTAACATATACCAACATAGTCTACACAATAAGATCATAGTGTAAGAACTATACTCTAATTCTAGAACATTGGTATATTGATAAAAAGACAAGAAGAGCATAATGGAAAGAATAGTATTCATACCAAGAGTAGCCAAGATGTCTCCTCCTCTTACAAGTTGAGCCTTGCTCCTACTACTACTAAGGAGTGAGAGGTGGAGTGTTTTGTGTGTTGAAATGAGGGAGTGCCCCCTCTCTTATATACTATCTAATGTTCGGTTCCAGGGGCAGGGGAAGTAAATGCTGGGCCAAACCGATCTCAGCATCGCCTTCACGAACCGCCTGCAGAAGATGGGCTGGGCTGGCCCTCCTAGGGGTGCGCCCGCACCAGGGGTGGGCCCCTTCGGCCCCCGCTTTGCCCATGGCCTTCTTGCTGCTCCTGGACCCCTCTCTCGTGGGTTGTTGGCCCAGTTGACATCTTGGACTTTGGGCTTTGCTTATTTTGTTGAAGTACGCCTTACCGGAAAGCGTATTCTTGTGACCTTTTTCTTTATTTCTTGTATGTTTCCTGTAAATCAATAATTCTCCAATACAAGTAGAAATAGGTCAATAGTAAAGGTATATGTGAATATATTTATGATATTTTTCCCTTTTTGGATAATAGTTGGCGGATAAAGTGTGTCGGTAATTACCGCCAACAAAATCCCCCAAGCTTACCCTTTGCTCGTCCTCGAGCAAAGCTAAGAACTTTGTTGTTGATAAGTAGTTAGTACCATGTCGATTATGTTTCACAAGTGCCAGGATTATAACAAAGTTTTCCTCCTTGATCTAAATAAAATGGTTTTTATACTCATCCTTTTTACTTGTTACTTTTGGGACTTATAGTTGTCACTTTATCTTTAGGTTGGTATTTTAGCAAGAGAAGTAGACATAGATTTTGTATACATTCTACTCTTCTGAATTGCCTTCTTCCTAGAGTTTGTATTTTTATATGAAGAGCAAAGTCAAATTATTAGATCCTAGCAAATTACTGAGCTATACACTTTGATCAGAAAGAAAGTTTATTTTCTTTTTCTTTTTGAACTCCTATGCATGACTATCTCTTTTCTGTCTTTCTGAGAAGTGGGGGCTATCTCTCTGGCGGGTACTTTTTATACCTATTTTTTCGCTCGGGCGGGTGTCTTTGCACCCCTTGTTTTATTTCTCTTTTTTTAGCACATACCTTTTGGTATGGCATCTTTTATTGGCTCATGCTTCTTTGGCATGCATCTTTTTATTTTTATAGCCCACACTCTCGGTTGACTTCTAAGAGAAAATCGATACATAGAGAACAAAAATTGGTTTTTATTGTATATGTGAATTCCGATCATGGGTGCATAACAAAGCAATCTACTTTAGATCATATCAAAGGACTTTGGTTTTTATTTAATTTTTAAGACTCCGGTATTCAAGCTTTTCTCGAGTAAGATTGTAACAAATTCTTAGTCTTACCAAATCAAGCTTCTTACCACCCCTAGACTAGATCAAGCTCTATGCATCTCACTAAGTTTTCAAGTTTCTAGAATGAATATTTTAAAACCAATAAACTTAAATCTTGGGAGAAAACTAAGTCATAAACTAAGCACAGATGAATCATAAAACAGAGCAACTATTCATCATTTCAACAAGAGAAAACTATGCATAGCATAATTCACATATTTGGAGTGGAATTTATTTTATTATTTTTATTTATTTTCATTTTTTACATTTACTACTATTATTAATTTTGTTATTATTGAAAAGTGAGAAAAATATTACCTTTATTCGGGGTCCTCCCCCAAGCCGGCTTGAAACCTATATGCTAGTGAAGATAACTTACCAAATTACCTTTTGGTAGAGGGCTCTCCATTTTGAGTCCGGGGAGCAGGACTCTTCTCTGTCTTTGGTTTTTGAAGTGGATGGTATATTCGTGCTTGGAGAAGAAGGCACGAATGCTGGTACCTTTGGTCGCCACACCATCTTGGTTTTCCTTAGTGGTGTGGTGGCAGGCTTTTGTCTTTGGTGTGGCGGGTGGTTTTGAAGCTTCCTTGAATTTTCACACCTTTTGATCTGTCTTTGGTGGTGGTGTGGGTTTAGTTTTGTTTTGATTGGGGTTGGCTTGACCTTTTTCTGTTCTTGCCTCCCCTTGCTCTTGGTTTTCTATGGAAGGCCACCCACTGGTAGAGGGTTGATCTCTACTTCCTTGATGCCCTGAGGATTTGGCCCGTACTTGATCTTAATCATTTTGCTTTGCTCTTGTCTAGGTCGGTGTTCAAACTGGCCTCTTGTTGCGGGCTTTGACTTGCGTGTCTTTTTCCGCTGTTGATTACCCTTCTTTGGTTGCTTTTTGCCGGTTGATGGGTTTGATGGGGGTTTGGAAACTCTTTTTGACTCCATGGGTTTCGGAGTGTATCCGTTAAATGGGTATTTCACTCTCCATCCAGGGAACTGAAAGTGAATTTGTCCCGACCCTACATAGATAATGGCGTTGGTGTTGTTGAGGAATGGTCTCCCCAGGAGGAGTGGTACGCCATTATCTTCCCCCATGTCCAGGACAACAAAGTCAGTGGGTACATAATCGTCCTGGATGCGCACCAGGATATCCTCGGCCATTCCTTCTGCAGCCCGTACAAACTGGTCCGCCATTTGCAGTTTGAAGTCTATGGGTTGTAAGGGCCCACCGATCAGATTGTCATATATCATCTTTGACATGATGTTCACACTGGCCCCAAGGTCACATATGCATGTCGGAAGACCATTGGGCCAATCGAGCACTCTATTGTTGGCTGGCCCGGGTCTTCTTTCTTGGTGATAAATGGAGGGTCTAAAAGATACCCGTTATGGACGGAAGGCTTACCAAGCCTTGTGGTGACCATTTTGACAGATTTGAGGGGTGTTTCGGGTTGTCCTGATCCCTCCTCATTATTGGAAGGTAAAGCAGCAGTTATCTGAGCTAATTGAGTTTCTAGCATCTTATTAAAGCTCAGTTGATTTTTAACAGCAGAGAAAAGGTTTTCTATTTTTGTGTTTAGGTTTTCAAATATTTTATCATTGAAAGGTAACTTTTTATTCAAATTTTTATTTGTTTTTGCTTGGTCTAATACAAAGTCTTTCAAGGAAGGTTGATTTGAATTATAATTTGAATTATAATTTGAATTAAAGTTTGAATTACCTCCTTGTTGGCGGGGTTGATTGTTCCATCCGCCATTATTTTGTTGGCGATACCCGTTGCTGCTGTTGTTGATGTAGGCAACTTCTTCATGGGTTTTGGGGCAGTTATTCCCCGAATGGCCAACATTGCCACAGACTTCACACGTCATGTGTGAGTCTATAGCCTGGACGTAGCCCTTCTTCATGGCGTCTTTTTCGTGGGCTCTTTCGTCCAGTCTTTTGAGCAGAAGGTCCATTTTTGTGACAAGTATATCTGCTTCCTTGACAGTATGCATGCCTTTTTGTTTTTGTGACTGGGACCTTTCCTCTCCCCATCCTTGATTGGATAGGATTTTCTCGATCAGGGCCTTCGCCCCAGTGATGGTGAGGGAGAGGAATGCTCCTCTAGCTGCAGCGTCCAGATGGCCCTTCGACATGGGGATTAACCTCTCACAGAAGGTTTGCAGGATAATCCAATCTTCCATCCCATGGTGTGGGTAGGCTTGAATGTAGTCTTGCAGCCTGTCCCATGCTTCGGGGATGTTCTCCAAGCTGCTCTGCTGGAACGATGTGATCTTCCCTCTAAGGGCAGTTGTTTTGCCTAGAGGGAAGAACTTCGCGAGGAACGCCGCTGAGCACTTGGCCTAGGTGTCAATATCTTCCTGGTCCTTGTAGAACCACTGTTTCACCTTTCCCGTGAGGGAGAACGGGAACAGGCGGAGACGGATAGCCTCCGGTGCGACGTCTTTTATGACGATGGTGTCGCACAGCTCCAGGAACTGTTGGAGATGAGCGTTGGCGTCCTCACTCGGCAAGCCACAGAATGTGCTTGCCTGCACCATAGTGATGAGACCGGTGTGAAGTTCAAAGTTCTTGTCACCAAGGTTGACAATGGGCCCAGTAGGCACGTAGGCAACATTGGGGACAGAGTACTCGCGGAGTGACTTTTCGGCCATAGCGGTGATCCCGGGTGTGGAAGTGACTGGTTCGGTTGTTGGTGGAGTACTTGAAGAAGAAATGGTACGGGACCGAGTCTTTTTCAAGATAGCCTCTGGATTACTGGTGAAGTTTTCCAGCAGATTGAACCCAGTCATACACTATCTATTTTCATCCACAACAGGAGAAAACAAGAAAGGTCATCCTGTATGAACAAAGGCTACTTTTACACAAGTATATTATCCAAGTTTATGTTTTCATATAAAATCTTTCCTAGCCTTCCCCGGCAACGGCGCCAGAAATGCTTGTTGGCTTTTCTTAACGCATCAACAGGTTTGGACCCCTACACTACTACATAAAAGATTTTGCAAGGCACTTTAAAATTACCCTCGGAGGCGGTTTTAGCAAAAAACCGCCTCGGTTAATCAGTTCCAACCGTGGCAATGCCCCCGGCACAGCAACCGCCTCGGTTAATATATTAACCGAGGCGGTTGTTATAACAAAACCGCCTCGGTTAAAAAAAATTTACCGAGGCGGTTTTTATAACACAACCGCCTCGGTTAATATATTAACCAAGGCGGTTGTGTTATAAAAACCGCCTCGGTAAATATCAGGCCCAAACAGCCCGTCTAGAGCCCGATAACAAGCAGCTCATATATATACCATGAGCTCCCAAACCCTAACTCTCACCCTACCCCCCCCGGCCGTCCTCCCTCCTCCCTCTCTATCTCACTTTCTCTCCCTCCCTCACTTTCTCGGGCGCGCTGCACGGCTCGGCGCCCCCACGCGGCGGGCAAAGACGGGCGGTGCCTGGCGCGGCCACGGTGGGCGGCACGGGCTGGCGCTGCCACCGAGACGGGCGGCCCGGCATGTTACCGCGCCGGGCGCATCGTTCCGGCGCTGCCTCCGGCCGCGGCGGCATCGGGGCTGCGCGGGATAACATGGGCGGCACGGCTCGGCTAAGGCCTCCGGGCGCTGGGCGGCATCGGGGCCCGGCGCGGCCACTAAGGCGGGCGACGGGGCCCGGCGCGCCACCGCTGCTGGGCGCACGGCGGCCCGACGCTGCCACACAGCGGGGCGGCACGGCGGTTTGGCGGCCTCCCGGCGTGGATCCGGCGTGCGGGATGAGGCGGGCCGGCGGTGGATCCGGCGTGGGAGGGGCAGCTGGCATGGATCCGGCGGCCAATAGCAGCCGGCAAAGGATCCGGGCGGCATGGTCCTCCTCCGCGCGGCGGCCTCCTCCCCTCCCCTCCTCCTCCCCTCCTCCATCTCTTCAACTTCGGCGGTGAGAAGCTCGTGGGTGGCGGATCTGGCGGGGAGGTGCTCGTCGGCGGCAATCCGGCGGTGAGGAGCTCGCCGGCAGCCGATCCGGCGTGCACGGGCGGCGCCCCCTCCCTCCCCCTAGATGGGCTCGGCGGGCCCATGGATGGGCTCGCCGGGCTTTTTCTTTTTTTTTGTTTTTTTTATTTGATTAACCGAGGCGGGTGTACAACCGCCTCGGTTAATACTCACATTTACCATGACCTTTCATTGGAGGCGGTTACAAAAACCGCCTCGGAAAATCGATTTTGACCGCCTCGGAAAAGATTTATGTAGTAGTGCTAGTGACAACGCTAGAAATGCGGTTGACATTCCTTAACATCATTACTGAGAATAGAAGTGAATCTATCCCCGGCAATGAGCAAGAAATGCTTGGGGTGGTGTACCTCAGCTATCATATCACTAGATCAGCCATGGCACTGGGGCACACCTCACCAGTTATTCCTTTTACTGCTACTAGTGATACACCTCTGATGATAGTTTCAGAATAGCCTAGCACAGACACCGTGGCATACCAGGACTATTCTTACCTCTATCAAGAGAGTTATATCAACATTAGGATTATAGCCTTAGCGGCTAGTGTCTTGGAGATGCTCTACGGCGCACTTTTAGCATTCCTTAACACTAGTACTAAGACTATATTCCCAACTACAGTAATGAGGTAACGGTGATCCGGTAAACCTTTGCAGTTTTAGATGTTACTCCGCAAGCGCACGAAATTACCGTTGTAGCATTTCAACCCGGAGAAATCCTAGGTGTCGTATTTATATTTTCCCAAAGGAAGGCTAGTGTAGATTTTAGTCTAAAACCATAATCATAAATATTATATGTTGTATGAAAGGTAGACCAATGTTCATAACAGGGGTAAACAATACGGTTTTCATGATAGTGGACACACACAGAGATAGATGTCTCTCAAGTGGGGAAAGATGAACGAAGCATAAAGAATAAAAGAATATCCTATGGGAGCAATGGTCCCAATACAGCTAATGTCTAGATAGTGGTTAGTCATACAAATACATGAGTCGAGATAGAGTTGTGTTTGCGATGGATCGGAAGACCACCGGCCGGTCCGCCAAATGAGATGGGTGGTAATTTAGACTCCTACACCATAGCCGAACGTGGGGGGATTACGAGGGATGGACATGGCTGTCACCACCTACCGCCTACCCCTTTATCCATGGACTATGAAGTGCAATCACCGGCTACCCTATACCCGAGCACCATGCTCGCATATAAAACATCTACCCAAGCCCTCTGGGTCTCTCACCCTACGGATGAACAAGTAAAGAACTTGAATGTTGTGCGACGAACCACTATCCCTCCCACAACTCTATTCTTAATCATCTAAGTGTATGAACGGTTAAGAATAGAGCTCTATATGTTAAGAACATGATATGAACACTACGAACTAGCAAGCATATCCTGAACAAGGCATATGAACTAGAAAAGCATAATGGAAAGAATAGTATTGATCATAGTGTAAGAACTATACTCTAATTCTAGAACATTGCTATATTGATAAAAAGAGAAGAAAAGCATAATGGAAAGAATAGTATTCATACCAAGAGTAGCCAAGATGTCTCCTCCTCTTACAAGTTGAGCCTTGCTCCTACTACTACTAAGGATAAAGAGAAAAGTGGAGAGGTACACTTGAGAGTACAAGTGAGAGGTGGAGTGTGTTGTGTGTTGAAATGAGGGAGTGCCCCCTTTCTTATATACTAGTCTAATGGCCGGTTCCAGAGGCAGGGGAAGTAAATGCCGGGCCAAACCAACCTCAGCACCGCCTTCACGAACCGCCTGCAGAAGATGGGCTGGACAGGCCCTCCTAGGGGTGCGCCCACACCTTGGTGCGGCCGCACCAGGGGTGGGCCCCCTCGGCTCCAGCTTTGGCCCATAGCCCTCTTGCTGCTCTTGGACCCCTCTCTCGTGGGTTGTTGGCCCAGTTGAGATCTTGGACTTTGGGCTTTGCTTATTTTGTTGAAGTACGCCTTGCTGAAAAGCGTGTTCTTGTGACCTTTTCCTTTATTTCTTGTATGTTTCATGTAAATCAATAATTCTCCAATACAAGTGGAAATAGGTCATTAGTAAAGGTATATGTGAATATATTTATGATATTTTTCCCTTTTTGGATAATAGTTGGTGGATAAAGTCGGTAATTACGGCCAACAACTGGTCTACCGGCCAGCGGTCCTGTTGAACTACTTTCATAAAGCTTGCTAGACCTACATCCACCTGGTCTATCGGCTGGCGGGCTTTAATAGATCTAACAAACGACACTAGTCTATATGACTCTCAAACAGATCTACGCGTAAGCACTACTCGTGAAAGCATAACTAGATCAGTTGTTTAGCCGATACAGGGTCCATGAAGCAGGAACGGACTACTTGTCTCAACTGCAGCTATCCTTCAAATTAAAACAGAGCTGGTCTACCGGCTGGCGGCTTTGAATTAACTTCAAACATAACCACAAGCATTCCTAAATTACAACGAAGCTGGTCTGACGGCCGGCGGCTTCGAGATAACCTAAATCTACTCTTGTTAAGCAAGCATCTCCAAACACGAGCAGCCCCTCAAATCAAAGATAGAGCTGGTCTAACGGTCGGTGGCTCTAAAATTAACCCTTAGGTCTACACGCATCCAGATAAGCCTTGAACCCACAACATGTGACAACCAAGATCGACAGATTAGCTGATACGAGCTCGATTGACTATTCCGGTAAGAATAAGCGTGAGCATGAATACACACCGGAACAAAAGATCTCTGACAGAGTTTAAGAGCAAGCTAATCTATCAATCTTAATTGGGTAGTGATATTGTTGCAAAAGATAAATTAGACTTAAAATGAACAATATCGGTAACTTAATGAATCTATTAGATTGCCAATCTAATAGAGCCAATAACTAGCTTATACCTAATTCATAGTGGGGTCATTAGATACAGCCATACAAACGAGATATAAACCGATAACTAGCTCAAATTAAGCCTATATGAGATCAAACGATGCAGCCATATAAACAAGACATGAACCGTGGCAATACTTACAAGCAAACCAAAGGTCGGACTCAACCGATGCAGCTCGATTCATCGAAGGTCTCGTCGAGATCTACTCTACTCCTACTCCTAAGGGGTGGCCGGAGACCAAAGTTGTTGTTTTGATTGATTGTATGTCTTTACAATGGCTAGGTCTTTGATATATATAGCCTAGAGTCCTAACATGAGTCCTACATGAATACGAATACAGAAATAAAGGTAATTTGGACTCCAATCCTTCCCTTTCTTGATAGAGTCCAATATGTCCTTCCTTCTTCCTTTTGATCGGCCTTGGACACGCCTCATGCTTTGCTGACGTCATCTCTTCATTAGCCAATCCTCCTGGTCTACTTTGTTGCTCTCTCGACAACGTGGTTCGTAGTTCACCAAAATATGGTGTCAACAGACCCAAAAAGGGGAAGATGGGCAACAGACAAGGCCCCCATGGTCCACCCTAGGGCGAGCAGGTTGGTGGGCACTGCTTTGCCGCCGCCATAAGCAGGGCGCCCGCGGCTGCTTTGCCGCGGTGGGGAACCATGGGCCCCACCACCGCCGCTGGATTCGCCTCAGTTACCTTTTTATTATTATTACATAAGAAATTAAGATTAGGAACTAGAAAGTTTGTGTTTGATAAGATCTTTTCCATTAGAGTTCACTTGGAACTATAAATTTGAGCATTGTAACCAAGAAGTCCTTTATTCCAATCTCCCAGTTCTCTCTCGCTCCCTTCTCTCCCTGGGCGCCGCCACTGCCACCAGCCCGTCGCCCCTCTAGGGCACGCGCCACCCCCTCCTCCCTCTCCTCATATCCACTAGCCCCAATCCACTCTATCCGCTGCTTGTGTTACAACTGGTATCAGACAACTAGGAGGATCCATAGATTGAATCCGTAGCAGCCATTATTAAATTCGAGAAGTTGCTCGGTGACTTTAGCAAGAAGATCACAGCGAAGTTCGATGCCGTCTATGCCAAGATCGTCGACGTCTCCACCCTCGTCAACATCTCCATCAACATGACCTTAGAGGAGATGACCGCGGATCACACCTGTCGGGCAAGATCATCGACGTCCTAGAGGCAAGCTTGAATGGATCAGCTAGGTCCCTCGCTCGTGTGTATGAGCAACGCTTCCTAGCCCGTCTGGAGAAGAGCAAGACGCCACAAGCACCTGCTACACTTTCCCCAAAGGCACCAGCGGCTTCAGCTGCGTCGACAACAATCACCGCCGCCGATGACAACACGCGCATGATGGTCATCGGCGAGCCAAATGCAGGAGTGCATGGAGGCACCCCGTTCTATCTACACCGCATGTGAGCCAAATACAGGATCGAGCCACAATGTGATCAACGTCAATGTGGCCCGTGCCAATGGTGTGCACGAATTTGGAATCAACATCACCATGCTCGTTGGCAGCAGAAATGAGGTACCTTGCTATAGCGCTTCTTTTCGTGTACCTATTGCCATAGACAACACGTCTTCCACATTGACACTCTCTTCCTCGACATCAGGCATAGCATCGATGTCATCTTAGCCATGCCATGGCTAACTAGCCTTGGTCGTGTCTCATGGGACTTCACCACCATGGAGCTACTTCATTTTCGTGATGGGATGCCGCATCTTCTTTAGACAGTACAACGCCAGCAGCCCCCAAACAAGGGTGGCATGGGTGGCACCACTCCAGCCACCCCAGCTAAGGCCTCCTGCCACACAACTAGCATCGACGCTGATGAAACACACACAGGGCGAGTCAACCGTCAGCATTCGATGTCATCAACACCAACAATGGCATCACCTTCATCAAGCTCCATTAGGCGGTTCTAGAGGACAGGCAGCTTCGCACCTTAGCCAAGGCGATCCTAGAGGGACAAACCAGATGAACCTAGTCACTTGACTAGGGGCTCATACTCTTCGACGGACGCTTCTACATACCAGTGTCTTCACCGCTGCTGCCTTAGTTGTTGCAGGATCTTCACCAAGGGGGTGCAGCAAATGTGCAGCAACTAGCGGTGGGTGCTCAGAAGCCACCAGTAGATAGAGTAGTGATGGAGTCACTGCTATCATACGTCTTAGACGTACAACTCTGGCCATAGCATCAGGGCGTCTACGGTGCTAGGGTTGCCTTCCTAGATGATTTGGGCCACATGATGGCCAACATGGAAACCATCGACATTGACACACTTCCAAGAACACTCACACATCACCTCTCTTTGAGGGTGTTCGAAGTGGGCATATTCCTCTTTGGTGACATGGTGGATATGACATCCTTCCTTGCAACGCGCTTCATATGGATGATCTGGAGATGCCTACCGTTGAAGGTCGCCAGCCACCCCAACAACCACGTGTGAGTCTACTCCAGGCCACCGTAGATGTTGCACAGCTTTGAATACACCGCTTTTATTCCTAAGGAGGCACTAGGCAAGGCATGACTAGAGAAGGGGATACCCTTTGGGAGTGAGGAATGCACGTACTCTATGGGTACCATGGCTACATCAGCAACCTTCACTACTACTTCGAGTTCCATGCTCTACGGATTAGGGTGAACATCATCAGAGCGGACTTCCGCACTGGATGCCTCATCAGGTTTATCCAAGAGCTCCCAGCCAATATGACTACCATGCATAGAGGGCGCGGATGACTTGACTGCATTCTGGTATGAGGACGTGACAGTCAAAGAAGGAGGAGTTTTGTCACACGCCAGATCAAAGCGGTGACGACCCAAAAGGGGAAGATGGGCAATAGGCGAGGCGCCCATGACCCGCCCTAGGGTGAGCAGGGTGGTGGGTGCCGCTAATACATCTGACTCAGGTGGGGTTGGCCGAGGCCCAATAAATTTAGGTTGCCCAGACTCCAACAATTCTTGTGCACACCCACTCGGGAAAGGCCCAATCTCTCTAAAAGACTAGTCCAATAGGGGAAGGGTGGCTCTCCCTTTTAAGGTGGCTTTCTCCTTCTAACCTAAGCGAGGTGAGATTATTCAAAGGCTCACACGGTCACCGCCCGACTACAACTAGGCCACGTGTCCCCTTTGTTGCGTCTTTACCAGCGGTTAATAGTGGAGGATATCCTCATCATTCCCACCCCTTAAACAAGGGCCCAGCTCTGATACCAAATGATACATCCGGTCCAGGTGGGGTTGCCCGAGGCCCAATAAATTAAGGTTGTCCGGACCCCAACAGTTCTTGTGCACACAAAGACTAGTCCAATAGGGAAAGGGTGGCTCTCCCTTTTAAGGTGGCTTTCTCCTCCCAAGCTAAGCAAGGTAGGATTATTCAAAGGGTCACACGGTCGCCGCCCGACTGCAACTAGACCACGTGGCCCCTTTGTTGCGTCTTTGCCAGCGGTTAATAGTGGAGGATGTCCTCATCAGCCGCCGCCGCCACATGCCACCCACCTGCAGCGTGGTGGGGAGCCACAGGCCCCACCGCGGCCACCGCTGCCGACCGGATCCGTCTCAATTACCTTATTATTATTATTAATTAAGGAATTAAGATTTAGAAACTGGAAAGTTCATAGTCGATAAGAACTTTCTCATTTGAGTCCACTTGATACTATAAATATTAGAGTATTATAATCAGATTGAATCAAAAAGTAATTGGGAGAAAGTCCTTTATTCCAATCTCCCGGCTCTCTCGCTCCCTCCTCTCCCTGTGCGCCGCTACCACCATCCCCAGCCCGCCGCCGCCCAATGCCGGCCGCCGCCCTTCTAGGGCGCGCGTCACTCCCCTCCTCCTTCTCCTCCTCCAATCCACTAGCCTCAATCCACCCTACCTAATGCATGTGTTATGGGGCGGTCCCATGAAGGAACCATGCACACCCACCATGGATTTGCCACACATTCATACCCATGTATAAAAATAAAATACAATTGCTTAAATTTTGGAGGAAAAGTATATATGCAGTATTTGCATTAGGAAAACAACCTAGTTGCTTTAGAAAAATCAAAATGTCAAGAGTCCAATATTTTCGTTTGAAATATAAACTGGTAGTAACTTATTAACTTCATGCACAACTTGAAGAGAGGGAGGCATGTATGCTATTATTAGGGAAAGGACAAGCTAAGGGTAAAGAGGGAGACCAAGGTGTGCTTTAATTTGGAGATGAACATACACCTAAGATCGGATCCTACTCCAAGCTTCTAATGTATTTGGTTTCATGTATATTATTCATATATGTTGCTACTCCATCAGTACCTACTGTTTAGTCATGGCAATTAGACTTGTTTTTGGAATTCCATTGGATAACGATGAATACAGTTTGCCCATGCTGAGTCAGCACTACGAGATGATAGCATGCACTTCCACACGGCGCTGTTGCAATCATACCCAGACCCAAACCCAATCATCCAAACTCGATCCCCCTTCCGCATCGTCTGCTTGGCCTCGCAATATGCCATTTCATACCAATTCGAGCTGCTAGATGTGTTTCCAAATCGATGCAGTGTCATCCTCGATGGTTCAACCTGCTCATCTGATAGATTCAGACTACGCTGCACGGCATCGATCACTGCTCGCCCACCTGCATGTATGCAGAAATGCTCGACGGCCAAGCCAAAATTTGGAACATACTTCCTTGTACTTCTCTTCACAAACACCTTTTGTGCGATGGAGGAGAGCAGAAATGATAACTGCTCAGAGACTGGAAGCAGAAGAGGGGCAATTGTGGTGATGTTGGCTTTGAGTGCCTCACCAGCGATGGCCACAAGGTCCTTAGACAAATTAATCCCTAGGTTCCCCTCGTCGTCTTCCTCTTGGAAAACACAGTGGTATGCGCTATCCTGGGCAGCAGTGGATTTCCGTACGGTGTGTAGAAGCTGAAACCGAGCATTGGCCCTCGAATTCGAGAGCAAAACAGCGGCGCCTCCCATACGAAACAGCATGTTGCCTAGTTGCATCGATCTCTTCTTCCCGGCATAGTAGGTGGAAGTCAAGATCTCCGTAGATACCACCAGCGCGTGTGCACCGTAGGGCATGATTTGTAAGAGGTTCCTTGCGAGCCCAACGGCGATCAATCCTGCACTGCACCCCATCCCAGATAGTTGCATATTTTGTATATCGCTACGCATCTTGTATCTGTTTATGACCGTGTCAGTCATGGATGGTATCATGGTCACGAGGCTGCAATTGACAATAAGTATGTCAATTTTACTAGGTTCGATTGATGCCTTTGCAAATAGGTCGTCGATGACCGTGAAGATGATTAGCTCTGCCTCCATACGAGCTAAGCTAAAACTAGGAATGAAAGGGATGTGATGGTATGTAGAGGGGAGGCATGTCTCGTCACCAAGGCCAGAGCGTCTAGAAATGTTGCTTAGGAAGGAAATATTACCATCGTCCAGGAAACTTGTTAGGCGAATATTCTCAATCACGGAAGCTTGGGAAATTCGGTAGTTTGAGTTAGGACTGAAGCAAGCATACTCAACAAGGTACGCTGTGCATGGATATCTGGTAAGATACTTGACAGCTGCAGCTACAGAGGTTATTATGAGTAAAAAAACCAGGAGGTGACGGATGGGTAGGTTGTCAGTGGATGAGGTGAGTAGCTTGTCTTGGCAAATCTGTGTGACCTCGAGGATCATGGTACTCATGGTATGGTGGCAGCAAAAGATGATGGCGTATATTGTTCACAACAAGTTGAGATACTTGCTCTTGGCATGCAACCTTGCGCATATCTATCGTGTGTTGAAGTTACAACACTTGAGTTATATATAGATGTGGATTTGTGAACAAAGTAGAGGACTGCCGGGGATTGTGTTTTAAACCTGCTATCAATAATAACTTGCCATGCAAAGAACATGCTCTAATTTTTCAGGATTTGAGGGTTCCCCGGTTCAGGGTTCTTTCCTGATGCTTTTTTTCTTTCACTTCATTTTATATTTTAGGTGCCTAGACTTTAAGATGATTTCATATAACACTCTTGTATTACCAACTAATACAAGTAAATTGTTATTTTTGTAATTTAATATTTGTTTTCGTGTCATAACATATTGAATTTTTTCCATGCCTGACTATAGAAATTTTTGTAAATTGTTAAATTGTCTTTGTGCCAACCACATACCAGATTTTGTTTGGTTTGCAAAAAAAGAAAATTCGAAAATGATGTATACAAAAATTGCAAAGATCAAAACCTATAACTTTAATATAAAATAAATGGAATAACAGTCGTTTGAAAGTAAACTAAAATCCAGGTGTTAAAACCCAAACCATATCTAGCAGTAGATCGGTCGGGTACAAGCTCTTTGCAGTATGTAAATCGAGTCCTATACATGACTACTAGATGGAGAAAGATAGAATGCGTTAGTTCGTTACCGAGCGGAGTCGAAAGGACCGGTGGGAGCAGGAGGCGCAGCGGGGGAAGTCTTGACGTTGGTCATCACTGGTTCATTGGTGATGATCTGCGCACGGGCAGCGATGGTTGGGGAAGACTTGAGGCCGACTTGGGGAAGAAGATGTGGAGTCGGAGTCTATCGGTGGTGCCGGAGGCGGACATGGTCCAGCGTCGGTGAAGTCGGCGGTGGCTTCCTGTCGCTGGATGCGTTTGTCGGTGGGGAGTGACGGCTCACGGTAAACCACATACTATGAGCCGCCGACTCCCACCCCTTTATATAGCGCAGTGTGAAGGGAGCCCACTAGCCATGTATTAGGCTGGGCACCCTGATCAGGGTGCAAGTTCAAGGCCTATTGGCTGTTGGGCCATTGGCAAAGGTTCTCATTTCATCACAGATTAGTGCATAGAGCATGCTTTATCAGCACGGTCAATCACCGATAGATTTAATAGCCACAATAAATATCTCTATTCTGAAATGGATACTTTCACTTGGACCATTCAGTTTAGGAATCATATGCTTTCATTAACTCCACGCCAGCTACGTGTTCTGTAAACACGTTGGGTTCATTAGCAGATCCGTGAGCATCCTATCTATACTTACACTAGTTCATCAACCCGTGCTTTGCACGGGTTAGAATCTTAAAACATAGCATTAGTTATTGTTAAATTCCTATAACTACTATTTTACTTATATTAACTTTTTATGCTCATTTTGTAGTAAAATAGGCATAGCATCTATTTATTTGTGATAACTGATGAATTACTTATCTATATATTTTTTTTCATTTCCTTTTTCGTAGCAAGTCTATGTATTTATAATATGCATTTACTTGAAGATTTAGCTTAGACTACGGTGGTTGTTGTAGTCAGCCCATATCTATACATGGCACCATGAGTCTAATTTTATTTTATTTCAAAATTTAATATTATTGATTGCTAAATATTTTTTAATCCCAATTTATGTTCAACAGGATATTGATATTTAAGAATTATAATGGTTGTTTACTTCAAGGGAATATCAAAGCGTAGGAAGGTATAGTCAAATGTGAATTATAATTATAACCTTCACACATCCCAAGATGTTTAAATTTTCTTTTTAAGGAATTATACGTGCAAACATGGTTATACTATAAATATAAACATGCAAGCATGGTTATACTGTAAATATGAACATAGCAAACATTTTATTCATGTATATTTCATTTATAATATCAAAAGTAACAACATATATAAATTATATGGTATATTATATTTACTAATATAATTTTAATAATTTGTATTTTCATTATTGTTGAGACACAACATATATATTTTTCACTAATCATGCATGCCTACTTGAACTATATGTATCTTTACTGTAATCAAATTATAATAATATCGTTAATATAGGCATATAATATAGATATATATGTCTAATAGTTATTTAAATAAAGTTTTTAACAGAATATATTGATAATTTAGATGTAAATTCTAAGGGATGTTTTAGTTTTGATAACACTAAAAGAAGTGGTAATTTAGATGCAAATTTAAGGAGTTACTTAGATTATCAATTACAATAGCAGAAAAATAACTTTGCATTTTTATGTTTAGTTTAGATGTGTTTTCTAATGGAACGGGTGGATAATTTAAATACAAATTCATGTGTTTTTAAAATAATTGCAAAGCTGGTATTTATATAGAAAATAAATAGATTTGATGGTTCTTATAATCAATATTTTTTGAAAAGAATTATTATAATCAATATTGATTAGAATTTCAATGGTTTATCATTGTTTTAGCGGAACTCATGTTGATTAATATGAAGGCTGCATTGGAGACCCTTTGTTAAATTTTTAGAATTTATTTTTTTTAGCTCTATATGTATTTAGTTCAAACTTAAGCTTAAGTTATATAAGCTATGTTGTCTCCCTTTCTCTAAATCATGAGTCTATATAGTTTAGACTTTGATTGTTAATCTAGTTGTTGAGTTTTTTATCCACATGTTAAGTGAAAACCCTAGTGTCTTCATCCACGTGTTAATTGAATTTTTAGTATTTCATGTATTATCTCGTAGAAAAAGTATTTCATTTATTTAAAAAGATTATTGGTCACACCTCATATAATATGTTGAATTCGTTATATCATGTAATTATATGTGTAGTAATATTGTTTATAAACATAGAGTGCTTTAATCTAAATACCAAAATTTATTTGACATGGTATTTCAGTCAAAGTGTGTAAAAACATTTTTAAAATAATAACTTATGAAGTTTATTATTGTAAAGTATTAGTATTACTTCAAGTGAATTGTCCGTGTCATTGCTATATGATTTGTTAGAGGAATATTTTTCACTATTCATTACATATAAAAATAGACATTAATCCTAATTTGTACATGTTTACTTGGTCTATATGAAGACTATAGTAATATGTTTACTTTTAACTTTACAATCATAGAAGTATTTAATTTAGAAGTATATGTATAGTATATACTTTATGGATGTCGAGTTGGTTTTTATAATATCTTACATTAATATTTAAATTTATCTTTGTGTGATATTTCATAGCAGTTGTGGTGGCTAATTTGGATGCCAATTTAAACTTGTTACTTTATATTAAATTCATAGTGACATATGTGGATAATTTGAATGCAAACTTAGAGGCTACTCTACAGTACCTTAAGTAATGACAGATTGAGTATATTATAAAGCATACTAAAGGAGTATATTAAATTATTTATCTTATGGTAGAGGTAGGTAATTTAGACACAAATTTAGAGGGTTATTTGAATTATATAATTTACATAATGGCATGAGTGGTCAATATAGATGCAAATTTAGAGGTTTATTTTGAATTATATAATTTACATAATGGCATGAGTGGTCAATATAGATGCAAATTTAGAGGGTTATTCTAAATCATCTTTCATAATGACATAGTGGGTAATTTGTATACAAACTAACCAAAGTAATTAATCAAGTCTACAAAAAATAATATTGAGGTTAATCTTCACAACATGCTATTTGTAGCCCATGTGCTACTACGACCAACTTGTTATTGAAAACAAAAATTTTGAAAATAGCCAATGGAGCTAAGGATCAATCGATGACAGATGCAACACATAAATCAGGGACCACTTTAAAATATGAACAATACAGCAGAGCGAACAGCGAACATCTGACCAACACATTGATACAAACTAATGGAGGCAGGATAACACGACCGATTTTATTGTTTGCATGACCAAAACTAAAAGCCTAATATCGAGCTAAAACTAAAAGCCTGATCTGGAAGAAAATTCATTCATGCGTAAAATGTACCTGATCAACTGGATCGGTTCGACTGTTTGAACGATGAAAGCATATGTAATGGTGAGCTAGATCGGAAGATGAAGACTCGAGACGATCTCTCTAATTGTTGAACCATGAACCTCAAGGTTACCGGTTACCGCTGGAGTCCAGGGCTACGTGATTGGTGCCTTGGCGGTGATCCTCACGACGGTGATCCTCACGACGGTGACATGGAAGGCTTGGCTGAGACACGCCAGACGGAGTCCAGGGCTATCTCTGCGCTTGATTGTTTTTTTCTCTTTCCTTCTTTTTCTGTTTCCATCTTGCAAACTACCGGTTGGTTTTCATCCATGGAAATCGGAGTGTCGTTGGAGAGGGAAATACTCGAAAGAGATAAGAATGGCAGGCAGATAGACTATGAAGATGTTAACGAACGGACCGAACTGTTTTTAGTCTTTTTTTTCTTCTATTCTTTTTTTTATACAATAGAGAGAAGAAAATGAAGAGATTATATCATATAATGGCAAAGGTGGAAAATTTACTTGCAAAATTAAGGGGTTATTTAATACCTTTTTTATAATGGCAGTGGTGGGTAATTTCTTTAATAAACTTCAACAGATCCAATGGATAATATCGGTGATGACGATTAAAGTCTACCAAACTAAAGGCCAGATGTTTCTGATTATTGTGAGAATTTCTAGGATTTATCTTTTTTTCTAGCGCGTCTGGTGAGAATCAACGTGGTGCCTCCGTTGGGGCCTCTAATTAGTAATAGTAAGATGTTCAAGACTTATTGTTTGATTCCGGACTTTATCCTTCACAAGTCATTTTAACACCGGTATTTAGTTTCATAATATTATTATCTCATCATACGATTCGTGTATTTTTAATACAAGAATTATTGTCTTGTAGCAACACACAGACATGCTACATAGTAGGAATTAAGGCCACACTAAGGTAAGGCCCACACGCTGGCTTCTAGCATGGGTCGCAGGCAGAAAAAGAAAAGATTGGCACATTTATTATTTCTTTTCTTAGATTAGTTACTTAATTAGTGTTGATTGTCCTTAACTCATAATTTATACCATCAACTATTATATAAAAAGTCTTGAAAAATATTATAATATGTAGATATAGGGCTTATAACTAATCAGTTCCACAAGTTTTGGTGATCTACCACTTGCAGGAGGACATGCCGAAAATACATGAAAATATACACATAAAGGGCTATAAAATATACATAAAAAGGCTCAAAGAATGAGTGGCCCAGTCATCAGAGTACCTGGGTCCCAAACATAGATACAAATACCAAACATGAGCCAAAGAAGTGAAAGCCCAAACATGTCTCGAATCCAGTCCGGGCTGCAGGAGCAGTCTTCGGTAATTTGGACGCCCAGGATGCATCCGGACTCCGTTTTCAGTGATCCAGGACTTTTCGGAAAGCTAACGACGAGGCCGACACGCTCACCAAAGATGGGCCAGATTGGAGCCCACCAGGGTGCGGGCGCACCCTGGTGCGTGCGCACTACCAACGGCCCCGCTCGACCCGAGCTTTGGTCGGTGGCTTCTTACCGCCTCTCCAACGTCGGCTCAAAGGGGGGTCCAGGTTCAATGTATCCAGAGGTCGGTTTGGGGCATTAAAATGCTATTTTACAAGGAGCCCCCTCCACCTCAACTATTAAAGGAGGCCTCCCCCTCTCCTCATGCCATCATCCAATCAAGCAACCACCAAGGGACAAGAGTACACAAGAGCTCTCCTTCATAAGGGCCTAGGCCCTAGGCCTAGGCCCTAGCTAGCCTAGCTAGTTGTAGTATAGGGAGTGAGAGAGGGAAAGTAGAGGAGGTTCAGGCGTGTCTGCCATCTCTTGTCTCGGATCCGGTATCTCCGGGTTGAGGAGGCGGAGTGCCGAGCATGTCGGCTCCCTCTCCACGTGTACCTGTACGGCCATGTACTACTTGGAGTATAAGGTCCGTGTTCGACTACAGTGGTGAGTCTCTATTCATGTTATCTTGTGCATTACATTCTTGCGGGTTCGTTGTCTGTTACTTGACTTAGTAGCGGATGCTCTAGTAGAGGGTCCCTGATAAAGACGGATAGCCCTGTACAACGCTAGAGTAGTAGTCGATAGCGTAGACGTGGTGTCTAGGCTAGAGGCTACCCTCGTTTGCCTCACACTCCACGGGTGAGGGGTAGGTGTTAGGTGGTGACAGCCCTAACATCCTTTGTATTCCCCCACGTTCAGGTGTGGCGTGGAGCTGTTAGCCGGAATCACTTAGCAGACTAGGTGCGATCCGGTGCCCGAAGCAAGAGTGCAGTATGCAAGGTTACCTATGAATAGAGACCCTAAATTGTAGAAGAACCTCACTACCCTTTTCCAACTCTACCCTTTGGTGGTCCTTGGACGAGTTAGTTAGAAGAAATACCTCCGTTCCTCGTGGAAATATGATACCCTGAATACTTCCGGGTGAAGTGCTATGACGGTAATTCCGTGCGCTTGCGGATTCTTTCGCATTACGTTAAGAAATACCAACAAGCATTTCTGGCGCCGTTGCCGAGGAACGGTTGCTGTATTATCTTCGAACCTAGTTCGTCCTCGTATCTGTATCTTTTATTTTTTTCTTTATCAAAAAGAAAAAAAATATTTTCCACCACATCCCATTTACCATGAATTCCACTCCTATTAAAAAAATTTCTGTTTTAAAGAGGGAGTTATCCAGGCCACCACATTTTCCAAAAATGAACCACTCGTCTGGCTACGAACTCCATCCCGGCTTGATAGCCATGGTTTGGGCACAACCCTTCTCTGGGCATAAAAATGAAAACCCGAGCAATTACTTGCGAGATTTTGAGGAAAATTCTAAAGTGGAAATTGTTTTCATTCTCTCTCACGAGGGAGGTGGAGCTCAAGGCTTCTCTCTCTCTCTCTTGCGCCTCTCCCTAAACCCTAGCCACCCTCTCCATCATAGCCGTCGCCACCTAGAGCTCCCCTCTCAACAGGGCCCTTACACAGTGTTTACGAATTTTAGTATATCTACTGCATTTTACTGTTTTCATGAACACATTTATATATGTTATAGCTCCCTAGCTAGCTAGGCCAATTGCACGGGCATCACAAAATATAAAAATATGTGATTTTTGGTGCTTTTTTTTTTTTGTGACTTGCTTGCTTTGTATTAAGCTCAGCCGGCCGAGGCTTTTCATTGTCTGGAGAGGTGGCATATTACTCCAACATGTGATTTTTGGTGCTTTTGGTATATCTATTGTTTTATGGGCTTGATTTGATTCAGAAATTGTTCACCATTGGAATCAAATACCAAAAGAGCAAGATATTAGTCGTACAAGGGAGCAATTATTATGATCCTTTGATTTTACTGGAGTGGATCTGAATACTTGACTGCAATTGCATAGGTACAGTGAAAGCCAAAACATTTGCATTACCGAGACCCTCACCAAACAATTTTTATTATTTCTACTTACACTGAGCGCGTCTTCAGAACTTTGAAACTAGAAAAATCGAGAAAATCCACATTGTATGACGATTATAATAGTCTGCTCTAGGGGAAACACAAGCAGTCTCCCTTCTGGAAGATCGTTTTTGGTTTGTTTACATGGATTATAAGAAATATAATATGATACAAAATTGTGAAATATAAAAGAGAATCACATAGCTGTGAAAGAAATACGTTCCAAGGATGAAAAGAAAAGAAATAAAAAACGAAAAGGAAAACAGAATGAAAGGAGAATAAAACAGAAAATGAAAAAAACATATATAAAGGACGAACATGGAATGTGATTGGGGGGGCACTCCACATTAGCACGCAGGCTGTGTGTGGCATCTCCCCACCCATGCGTATGCGACAAAATGACAACATTTTTTTCGCGAGTCGGTTTGTACTGGACTGTAATTTAGGAGAAGGATTTTGCGTTCCGGCCTTCTGTTCTATATCTCGATCGTGCACATCTGACCGATAATCTTCGGCAGCCTCCATAAATAATACTGTACTAGCAGTTTGATACTTAACTTATTGCTAACACACTAGTGACACTACGCGATTAATGACCATCTATCAACTTATTATCTATCTCTCCATTCATAATTTAATTAATGCATGCACGTGAATTGGACAGTGAGTTGTGGACTAGTAGCTAGTACTATTGGAACAACAGTCATTAGTGCTAGCCCACTACCAGTCTATCAACATGACAAGGATCTGAAATGAAACAGTACAGAAAATAATCCTAAGTATGGTTGGGAAGTAAGAAGAAATTCAGTATTGGTGTCCACTTTGATCAACAGTCACATGTGTTCTGCCATTTTAAACAGTCTACGAGAACCTGCAGCATGAGTCCATATATGTCGATCACCATTTCACAAGTGCCTCAAAATCGTCTACGAGAAGATTGCAGAAAATTTCCTCCTGATGGCCGCTGTGGCACTCACCATTGCCGCAGCTACTACTGCGATGGGAGGAGTACTCATGCCTAACGAATCCACAGATCGATCCTTGAGTCATTCACAGATATTGTCAATTTTTTTGTTCTTGGCCATCGCAGTGATCGTGTATTACATGCAGCAGCGCCCACGCATGGTGTACCTCATCGACTACGCTTGCTTCCGCACCACATCAAAGTACCGCGTTCCCTTTGCCACTTTTGTTGAGCATGCCCGCCAGGTCAGCCATTTCAGTGACCGTAGCGTCCGTTTCTTGACACGCCTACTGGAGCGATCAGGCCTTGGGGAGGAGACATGCTTTCCTCCAGCGGGCCACTACATTAAACCTTTCAAATACTGCACGTTGGAGGCTTCTCGCGAGGAAGCTCAGCTCGTCGTCTTCTCAGCCATTGACGATCTACTTGCCAAAACGAACATTGCTCCTCTCACCATTGACATTCTCGTCATAAACTGCAGTGGATTTAGTCCAACACCAGGTTTCCCTGACACGATCATCAACAAGTACAAGATGCATAGCGACATCCGCAGCGTCCATCTATCTGGAATGGGATGCAGCGCTGGGTTAGTCTCCATAGACCTCGCCAAGAACCTTCTGCAGGCCATGCCTCGAGGGGCACGGGCGTTGGTCGTATCCACAGAAACCCTCACGCCCAACTACTACTTCGGGAACGAGAGGGCTATGCTGCTTCCATATTGCTTGTTCCGCATGGGTGGAGCTGCCGTGCTACTTTCAACGTCACCCGCAAAGGCCCGTTTTCGGCTCAAGTACATCGTACGGACACACACTGCAGCAGACGACAAGTCATACCAGTGCATCTATCAGAAAGAGGATGACAAGGGGAACACAGGAGTGGATCTCTCGGTGGAACTCATGGCCGTTGCTGCCAGGACGCTCAGAGCCAACATCACCACCATCGCGCCGCTCGTTCTTCCAGCCTCCGAGAAGTTCTTGTTTGCCATGTCCTTCGTATCTACGAAACTTCTCAGAACAAGGACCAAGTTGTACGTGCCTAACTTCCTCACAGCATTCGAGCATATTTGCATTCATGCAGGTGGACGTGCAGTGATTGCTGAGATCCAGCGAGCTCTAGGCCTGTCTGACAAGCATGTTGAGTCATCCAGGATGACATTGCATCGATTCGGCAACGTATCAAGCAGCAGCTTATGGTATGAATTGGCATACATTGAGGCGAAGCGCCACATGCAAAAGGGTGATCGTGTATGGATGATTGGATTTGGCTCTGGATTCAAGTGCAACAGTGCTGTATGGGAGTGCATCATTCCACTTCCACACCATAATGAAGACGGGCCATGGGCTAGGTGCATCCATCGTTATCCAGTACATGATCCTTATTAAGATCCACAAAACCTGCTGCAGTACTTGGATACTTAAATACCCCTCTCTCTACCAACCCCTAACACCCCCAACCCCCCTTCCCTGCAACATAACCAAGACTTCTCACATCTCCAATATGTAGATGACAATGTCATCTCAACTTATATCAAGGTTGTAGCAAACAGCTTTTTTTTTTCTTGCGAAAGCTCAACTTGTGAACACTTGATTATATTATACCAAATCCATCAGCAGCTATCGGTACTTTTTCCGAAGCTCTACTTGCCCGGCCCACTGATTATACCAAATCCATCAGTAGCTATTTCGTATCCAGCATGTTTCCACTGGCTATTTAGGTGGAAACAAGGACACTTATATCAGTGGTCTTGGTTTGTTAGAGCACCAAAACTTCAAATAGCAGATATGGTTGTTTCTGCTCCCCATATTATATCTGGCTTATGTCAAAATTATGGAACAAGCCAAGAGAGGATGGTTACACAAGTTGCAATTTGAAGATTCTGAATGTATTACTTCTCCTTTGGTTTTTGTTTTTGTTCAGTACTACATCAAATCTTTGATGACTTATCTATGTTTCATATTGTTGGGATATGTACTATTATTTTGTAATAATTTTAGTCTGATGTATCTTTATTAGAAGATGTCTGAAGCCGAAAACCCTCTATTATATTAAAAGACAAGGTTGCAGGTGTAAAGCTAAAAATGCCAGCACAAGGACAGCACCAACCGCTGAATTTCATATTTCAATTAAGGTGGTACCATAAAAAGCACATCTAAGTATCATGTTGTTAGAACTAAAGAATTTATTAGAAATAATAAACATGATGGTGATGGCATCTAAGGGATTTGTTTGGATGTAACTAAGAGGCAAAGAAGGATAGGAGTGAGCTTGAGAGGTTACCCTCACCTTGATTTAAATAGCCCCACCTCAAGACACAGGCGGGGAGGCTGGCAGTCAAGATCCATGACTCGAGCGGTCACACATGCAAGTCATTGGCATAACAGACTGAGCGGGGAAAACTATTGCAGAAAATAACAAAGATGACACGTCCTCAGAGACGTTTCTTATTAACTGTCACAAATTGAAACATTTGAGATGGGCATTTCAGTATCCGTCTCTACTAGGATGCGGGCACAGTCGATCCGTCTGAGAATATGTACATATAGATACAGGTGATGTTTAACACCGTCTCACTATTTCTCTGCGACGCGCCATGTTTAGAGTTGTTTGTGTAAGGACCAGATTAGAGACATCGACTGCCGCCCGTCTCTAGTAAAGTGTCATATAAGAGATGGGTAGTAGTTTAGAGACGGCTTTGTTTGCTTTGCCCGTCCATGTTTATATAAACTACGAACATTGTAATAAGCATCATCGAACATCACTTGTATGCCACAAGAATATCGGTGTGAACATCACACATATACTACATGCACACTAGAACATACATCATTGAACATCAAAATAGCATGTTTGGCTACAAAAGAACCTTTAACATCTCAAAATAGCTCCCAGTTCTAAAATACTATGCCAAGAATGCCATTGACTTTTTCTACCTATCAAATTAATGTTTGAATGGAATGCTTGAAAGGAATGGCGGAGGCAACAACGCGCCGCCGCGGGGGTCACCCGGGCGGCCGGGCAACCACACGAGCCATCTAGCGAGGCCGAGCCACGGGTTGGATCGATCCGGCCGGGTGCGATGGAGTCGCGCCCGCGGGCGTGGCCGGCGGCCTTCAACTCCCGCGTGTCTGCTGTGATTCATACGGATGTACGATCGATCTTGATCTGTACGCGCGATGCAGAGAAAAAGTTCAAAAGCACTGGAATGGGATCGGGTACCCCAACACCCCTGCAAATTAACTATCGTTTTTACCAGAAAACCACCTGAATGTGGAAAATCCTGGCCAGCATTCACATCACAATAATGGCGAATTAGGTTTTTCACAAAAAAAAATAATGACAAATTAGGCAAATGCCGATTCTCATCCTGCTTCGTGGTAAGGACGATGATGATGCTGGGGTCAATAATTCTGATCCCCTGATTTTTCTCAAAAAAAATTCCAATCCCCTGATTGGGCTGTTCATGGGCCAAGCGATTTTCCATCACTAAATCGCGAACCGAAAGCCATGGGCTCAACAATCCCTCTTGTCAATGCTCTGGTTGGCAGAAACCCAGCCGGCCCAACCCCAGATGCGTGCTGTGCTGCAGCTGCGTGCAGTGCTGCGCGCTACTAGGCATTCGTTCACATCGACGAGAAGCCACGAGGTGCGCCTTCTGAAGACAAATAAGTCATAATTTTCCTTTTCTTAGGGAGTGCCCTATTTATGAGGCTGTATGTAAGTCTTTTTCCTTTTTTAATAAAATCCAACCCGTTCTCAAGAAAAGAAAAAAAAGGTGGGCAAAATCAGAGAGCCGGGCGTGGCTTCATGCCTTGTAAATTGCTTTGCATGCTTAGCATCCGGTCTTTTTTTGCCTCTCATCTCCCACGAGTTTTTTCTATAAAAAAAGGAATTGGATTTTAACCTCAAATTCGAGGACTATAATCTATCAAAATATCACTGTTAAAAGGCCAACTAAGAGAATCTTCAGATCATTGTCTGTTTGGAGACAATCTCAACCTCATTCCCTAAAAGATGTCGTGTCAAGTTTATAAGCGATGAGCTTAAGGTAAATAATTAATAGCTAGCAGGCCAATTAGTCAAGTTTAAGGCCAATATAGACAATGTCAAGCTCATCATTCAGTTTCATGAGATGGTTGATGAAGATAGAGAACTAAGTCTACCACAATGGAATTTATGAAAGAAAAATTAAAACAGCATTTAGCTTACCTACTCAAGCAGCAAAAACATCTATTGCAAGCACAGAGGAACATCGCATGGAAAAAAAGTTCGGGGATGCCAATACTTGCAATTGCAACAATCAGATAAAGAGGACGTTTCTCTGAATATCTGATCACTCAGTTACAAAAGAAAGGGGCCTCTTGTGCATGGAGCAAAGCCAATCCAAATTTCAAGTTAGGAGAGGCAATGATATCAGAAAAAAGAAATTGGCTATTGTGGTCCTTCGACCGTTGCCCTCCATGCCTATTATCTTGAAGCTTGTGGTGAAGAGAAGTCTGGCATAATGATTAATTACAACCCTACCTAGCTATGGCATACTGAGAAGTCAGCTAATGACCTTGTGGTTGGATTCAATGACTTGTATGACCTACTCAATCTCGATGCACTGGACATGTCCCTTTACGCTGCTTTTCCCTGTAAGTTAGAAGTTCCCGTTTGAATTGTTATGTTGCAGCTGCATTCATATGTACTATGTGTGCAAGGGCCAGATTTGTTCGTTTTGGCACCTTTGTGTCCTGGTAGCTGCTAGTAGCGTTGGATTAATGTTTTCGACACTAGTTAACTAGTTTTTTGTGCTAGGGTTGTCATAAATCCTACTTCTAAATTAAAAATTGGATAACAAATCTAGTTGTTAGGATTGGAAAAGCTACGAATTAATAATTAATGCTCACTTTTGTTTTGTCTTCAGATTCTTGGTACAAAAGCTAGAGGATGATGGCCTGCCTGTTGGCATCATGGACCCCCAGATAGCCTTGAAATCGTACATTCGTTCTAACGAGGCAACTGTTGTGGACTATGTGAAAAATATGTTCAATCATTATGCTAAAGAGCCGTGCAGTGGTATAATGTTTCCCCACAATACTAGAGATCATTGGTTATTGGTGGTAGTCATCTCGAAGTGGAACAAGGTCCTTTACCTTAATTCTGGCAGATCTAAACAGCACGACCATACCTTGTTGAAAGCAGTGATTAACCAGTAGGTTTTTTCTTGATTTGCTTAACTTATAGGGAGAGAAAATTGTACTGTCCACGTGGTCATGTTCCATGACTGCAGGGCTTTTCTTCTTTCTAATTACAAAAGGAAGCTAGCTACTAAGGGTGCACTTTCACATGCCACTAAATTCGTGGTATTAAAAATTTTATTTTCTTAAAGGTTATTTCTTTTTCAATTCCTACCAGTATGCATTGATATACTTTTCATGCTTAATTTGTTGCTAGTGCCACCGGCAACCCATTGAGAACACTTGTGGCTGCTTCACTGCACATCACATGACCTTAGCAACACAGATTGCAACTTGTGAAGATCCTTCGGTATAAATGGATTCTCTCTATGCTGTTCTATTATTTTTGTTTGTTATATTATCTCAAAGGCTGTGTGTTTTTGTGCAAGGATTTTGAGTTGTTGACCACAACCCTAGATTCAAGTGTGCTGCGGGGAATCCAAGAAGACATTGCCTCATTCCTGATGTCTCGATTGGGGAAATTATCCGCTGTAACTTGCATGTGAAAATACTAACCACTACTTGTGGGAACCTTGGAGCTAGCTAGCTAGAACTTGGAGCTCAATGTTTTGTTTTTTAAAACATGGGAATCATGTATGTAGACACATGTGCTTTGCTTAACATATGCCATTTGTGCTGCTTGTGGGACTCTGTAGTGGGGTTTGCTTACATCCGTCTCTAATTTACTAATGACTTTATTGATCCGTTTGTGGGGATAAAATGAGGCCCTGATATTTATTTTCGTATCTGAGACGGGTGCAAATGTCGTCTCAAATATCATTGAAAACAGACGGGCTGTGTACGAACTGTCTTGTTTGATTCGGTATCTGAGACGACTGTGCATCCGTCACTAAGTATTGCTTCATCAGAGACGCAAATTTTGAGACACAATTTCACCATCACTAACATCCTTTATCAGCCGTCTCAAATATTATTTTCTGCAATAGGTGAAGACGAGGTGGTTTAGATTTCGTGGTGCATTTCACCATCATCTATATCTGGACTTAATAACATGTAATACCCAGTGGACTGGAGGAAGCATGCATGGGACTTGGGGGATCAAAGCCCCTGAGAAAGATTCTACTACCCAAGAACCCTCGGCACTCGAAGAACATTCAATGTGCCGAGGAATCAACTTCCAGAAAGCCCTTGGTACCCGAGGAACATTTGTTGCTTGAAGGATTCTTCTACTCGAGAACACTCGGCACCCAAGGATTAAGGATGGAGGCAGTACCGGTAGGATAGAGTCATTCGACTCGCTTGTCACTAAGTCTTGGTCTATTGTCGAAGAAATGGGACCAGGATACCTCACTGTCTGTATCCTAGCCTAGGGCTGTTGAGTGGGCTGATGACCACGAACATGAGGTCCACATATGCCAGGTGCAGCGTTAGACTGACGTGAGGATCAAGCAACCTAGTGTAGATAGCATGCATTGCGGGATTGTACTTTTCATGTAACCAACTAGGAATTCTATCTGTTAGCTGATCAGATCTTTTATAATCTTAACACAACCCCTCCCCCCCCCCCCCCCCGCGGCTTATATTATATAAGGAGGGGTAGGTAACACTCAATCGACATTCTTTACTTCTATCTAGCACATAACTACAATCAACAACCCATGTCAACTCGAGCATACATATAGAGACGACTACTTTAAATAAACTAGACATAGGGTACCACCTACCTGAACTAGTATAAACCTTGCTTCTTATGTGCTACTTTGGTTGCGTAGATACGCTGATCCGTATTGCCAGAGTAAATACTTCGGATAATGATTAAGTGCCACGAAATATACTTCTAAGTACCAACAAATTTACAAATTTAATTTGTAGCAATGAAACCTCATTTAATTAAACAATCGTATTTCACCTCAATACAGAAAAACATATTTCAACGCAAGCCAAGATTATGATATTGTGACAATATTGTCAAGTAGTCACAACTATTTCTAAATGGTGGTAACAACACATACTACTGCAAGGAAAATTAATATTAGTTCAGTTCAAGAATGTCATGGCAATTCTGTATACAAAATATTTATGGAAGCTGGTTTTATTTTATTTTTCAAAAGGAACATGTAACGCACGTAGCAGGGAGGGTGGATTGAGGCTAATGGATTGGAGGAGGAGGAGGAGGAGGAGGGAGGGGGCGGGGGGGGCAGCGGCGCACAGGGGGGGGAGAGAGAGAGAGATGCGGGAGATTTGGAATAAAGGACTTTAGCCCATTACTTCTTAGTTGATCTGATTGCAATCCCCTAATACCGATTATTAGACTCTAAGAGGCAAGTAATCCTTATCAACCGGATCCTTCCTTTACAAATTTGACTAATATCCAAAAATATCTTAATAAATACTAATTAAGATAATTGCATGTGAGGGTGGGCCAGCTGGAGAGGCGGCGCCTCCCGCCGCCCATGGCATGGCGTGCCAAAACTGTCTTATTATTCACCATTTGTGGTCGAAATGCCTGGTTCAAAAAATCATGTAATGGAGGCAGCCTCAGGTTCGAACCCACCATGTAGAGCTCAACACAGACGCCTCCTATCACCACACCACTCAATCGCTTATGAGTATATATACAGAATTTTGTCATACACAAATATTTTTTAATATTTTTTTAAACATTTCGACTACTAAGTGAACTCAAGCGAATTTTTTTAAAATCGTTTCAAGCACTACAACTTCAATATAAGATGTGTCTCCTTCTGAGATTTTTTGAAAAATTTAAAAATTTGAATCCCAAAATATATGAATTTAACATAAACATTTAAGACACTAAAGCACATCAAATCAAAAACTTATCATCAGAGGTTGTCCAGTACAACTTGGGTACTAACTATTTAAACTTTCAAGATCACCTAGAAATTCAAAATTATTAACTTAAAGCACATATTTGGGAGTCTAAACAATTTCAAAACAAAAAATTTTCAACTACAAAGTTGTAGATTCCAATGAGAACTATGAACATCATATATAGCATGTAAGCACCACGGTTATTTGAAAAATTCAAATTTCTATTTTCATAATGTTTTAAAACAATATTTTAGGATTCTAAACAATTTCAAATCAAACACCTTTCAACTACAAAGTTGTCAAGGGCTATGATTTTCATATAATGTTTGTCTTCATCAAAGCCCATACGGAAAAGCTATATCAAAGCCCATACGGAAAAGCTATGAATTATTTTTAGATGCAACTAATCTTTGAGATGAACATCTTATAATGTCTATCAAAAATCATTTTTTAGATGGACATTTAGAATGGTAGCATCTGTTAATAGCGATTTTTAGAGAAAAGCATGTTAAAATGCACGCCTCTAAAAGTCGATTTAGATAGGCATCTTTTGATCACCTCTGTAAATCGATATTTACCTAGATGTCCCCTGGCCATTTATGGAGGTTGCAGGTTCAAATTCTTTTTGCTATGAAACACACGAAAAATGCTGCGACTTGCATGTAGAGAATCACACCACACACCCTATGTGGGTGGGGAGCCTTTCATATATAGCCAATAGGCATACAAGGTAAGTACAAACATAGTAAGCTATTACCTGTACAAGGAAGCTATCCTAGGCTATACAAGGATACTAGTCAATCTAGGAATTAATTGATCCTGATATATACATATCCTAATACCCGCCCGCAGTCGTAGTGGGAGACTCACGGACGCATAGACTAGTCCGAAAATCAGTGAAGAGCTGGACGGGTAGAGCCTTGGTCATGATGTCGGCGAACTGATGTGCGGAGGGGACATGAAGAACCCAGAACTGTCCCAAATCCACCTTTTCACGGACGAAGTGGATGTTGATCTCAATATGCTTGGTGTGGCGGTGGTGGATAGGGTTGGCAGTCATGTAGACGGCACTCACATTGTCACAGTAGACAACCGTCGCAAGCGGGATGTGGATGTGGAGCTCTTGGAGCAACTAACGCAGCTAGCAGCACTCGGCCACAACATGTGCCACTGCACGGTACTCGGCTTCGGCACTGGAGCGAGAGACCGTCGCCCCGGGCGCTTGGAAGACCAAGACACCGATTGTCGCCGAGGTAGACGAGGCCAGAAGTGGAGCGGCGTGTATCTGGGCAGCCAGCCCAGTCAGCGTCGGAGTAGGCGGTGAGCTGATCAACGTTGCCGATGCCCAAATGCAGGCCTGCTGACAGGGAGCCCTTGACGTACCGCAAGATGCGCTTGATCAGCACAAGATGCGGCTCACGGGGGTCGTGCATAAAGAGGCAGACCTGCTGGACAGCATACGCCAGATCTGGTCGTGTCAATGTGAGGTACTAGAGGGCACCAGCAAGGCTCCGGTACTCCGAGGGGTTGGCAACCGGGGCGCCCTCCGAGGCGGACAGCTTGGTCCGGACATCCACCGGGGTGGCTGTCGAGTGGCATTCAGACATGCCGGCACGCTGGAGGAGATCCACAGTGTACTGCCACTGAGAGAGGAACAGCCCGCTGCTGTCCCGGGTAACCAAGATGCCGAGGAAGTGGTGGAGGTCGCCAAGGTCCGTCATGGCAAATTCGGAGTGGAGCCAGGAGGTGACATGCTGGAGGAGTGTCGTGGACGACGCGGTGACGATGATGTCGTCGACGTAGAGGAGGAGGTAGGCCATGTCGTCACCAGCCTTGTAGATGAACAAGGAGGCGTCGGACTTGGATGTGGTGAAGCCGATGCTGCTGATGTAGGCAGAGAAGCGCTGGTTCCAAGCTCGTGGCGCCTGCTTAAGTCCATACAGGGACTTCTGCAGCAAGCAAACAGAGTCAGGGGCAGCAGGATTGACGAAGCCTTTGAGCTGCTCGCAATAGACCGTCCCCTCGAGGTTGCCATGAAGGAAGGCATTCTTCACGTCGAGCTGGCGTATGGGCCATTCTCGGGATGCAGCAATGCTGAGGACGGTGCGGATCGTGGCCGGCTTGACAACCGGGCTGAAGGTCTCATCGTAGTCGACGCCGGCCTCCTGTGAAAACCCTCGAACAAACCAGCACGTCTTGTACCGGGCGAGCGAGCTGTCGGAGTGAAGCTTGTGCTTGAACAGCCACTTGCCAGTGACAGTGTTCGCACCGGGAGGCCGAGGAACAAGGCGCCACGTGCTGTTGTTGATCAGCGCCTGGTACTCTTCAGCCATCGCAGCGCGCCAATTTGGATCGGTGAGGGCACTGCGATAGTTTGCCAGGATGGGCGAGGCGACGGAGGCGGAGAAGCTGTAGCACTGCACAATGCGGAGGCTACCAGCCTGCGTGAACGTGTCACGTGCCGGGCCACCGGAGCCGCTGGGGGGGCGCAGCAGGTGGCACCGGGTGGTGGTGACGCCGCCGGCGCGGGGCGGGAGGCGCAGCAGGGGTCACTGCTGGTGTGGCCGGTGCTGCTGTGTGACCGGGCACGGCGAGTGTAGACAGCGCCGGGGCTGGCTGGCCGCCCAGCAGAGGCCCACCCGCAGGAGGAGCGGCGGGGGGTGCCCGCCCGCAAGTGCAGCCAGGGGGCCCAGCTGGATGATAGCCAGATCCAGGGCCTCCTCGGACATGTCGCCACTGGAGGTAGTGTCAGCGAGTGGCGGGGCAGTACTCGCGGGCACCGTCGAAGGCGATGACAAACCCTGCATCAGGAAATCAAGTGAAGACGGCACGGAGGCCGCTGATGGTGCTGCCGAGAATGGGAACACAGTCTCGTCAAAAATGACATGGCGAGAGATGATAATACGGCGAGTAGACATGTCGAGGCAGCGATAGCCCTTGTGAGAGGACGAATATCCTAAGAAGACGCAGGGAGTGGATCGAGGGGCGAGTTTGTGGGGGGAGGTGGCTACGAGGTTTGGGTAGCAGAGGCAGCCAAAGACTCGAAGGGAGGAGTAGTCTGGGAGTTTGTTGTGAAGGAGCTGATGGGGTATTTGGTTTTGGATGGATGAGGAAGGACGCCGGTTGAGGAGGTAGGTGGCTGTGGCAAGAGCCTCAACCCAGTAAGAAGGCGGCATGAACACATGGAGAAGCATGGTGCGGATGGTATTGTTGGTGGTGCGGAGCATGCGTTCAGCCTCGCCATTTTGTGGGGAGGTATAAGGACACGAGAGACGAAGCGTAATGCAATGACCAGCGAGGAAGGAGGTGGTGGCATGGTTAACGAACTCGGTTCCATTATCAGCTTGGAATGTTTTGGGTGTGGTGCCAAACTGCGTCTGAGCGTAAGCAACGAACTCAACTATGTGGCTATGCACCTCAGATTTGTGACGTAGTGGAAAGGACCAGCAGTAATGAGAGAAATCATCCAATAAAACAAGGTAGTATTTAAACCCAGAGGTGCTAAGCACTGGGGATGTCCACACATCACAATGAACTAACTCAAATGGAGCAGTGGTTACAGAGGAAGAATGACAAAATGGGAGCCGCACGTGCTTGCCAGTTGACATGCATGGCATAGGGGTTGCGTGCTCTTATTGCAGGAGATAACCGACATGCTCTGGAGGGTGGCGAGGCTCGATGGACCAGGGTAACCGAGGCGGGAGTGCCACAAGGACGATGTGGTGGCAAGGCTGCAGTGATGTGCCGGCATGGTGGGAAATGTGTAGAGGTCGCCACCACTATTGCAGCGAAGAGTCACGCGCCCCGTCTGCTGGTCCTTGACAGAAAAACCAAAAGCGTCAAATTCAATGGAACAAGCATTATCACGAGTGAATTGACGAACAGAAAGAAGATTGCGCACTAAGGCTGGCGCAACCAGGACATTGTTGAGCTGAAAATTGGACATAGGAGAGGACAGGATGGATGTGCCACGACATGCAATAGGGATGGTGGTGCCATTGCCAACCGTGATGCCGGAGTCAGGGGGGAAGACGGGAAAGGAGTATACCATCCGAGGTCGACATATGAGTCGTGGCGCCGGTGTCGAGGACCCAGGGGGAGGATCCCTGCAGGGACATTTGGTTCAGGGCAGTGATGAGGCCGGCCTGATCCCGCCACCATACCGCTGCGGGAGTGGTTGGCGTATTTGTCGGAGAACTGGGCAGGGGGGCGAATGCGGTGTGGGTTTGGGCCTAGGGGGTAGCACCGAGGATGCCGGGGCTGTGCCAGGCCGGGTTCGCCACCGGCGGGCGCCCTGCTGCTGATGCACGCCGCCTGTCCATGGAGGATAGCAGTACGGGGACTGGCTGGCGGGCAAAGAAGCATGCGGTCCGCCGCTTTGCCGAAGCTGCTGCCGCCGTGGCCGCCTCGGCCTTTCTTCTTCCAACGATGGCCGGCACCGCCCTGGCCGCCGCCACCGTATCCGCCTGGCCACCACCACTGTAGCCGCTGCCGTGGCCGCTGCTGCCACCGCCCGTAGCCATCCCTGGCGAGCAGCGGGGGAATGGCCGCCTGCGGTGCCAGAGGATGGGCGGCATTGGTTGCCGCAGGTGGCGTGGAACGCCGTCTGGGCAGCCACCGTGCCCTCGTTGGCGAGACGAAGCTCCTTCAGGACGAGCTTCTCGCGAGTGGTGGCAAAGTCCGGCAGCGGGTGCGTGTCGGCGATGTTGTCGGCGGTGCTGGCGAACCTTGGGTTGAGACCGCGCAGGACATTGAGGACGAGCTCTGAGTCAGTGCTGGTGTGGCCGACGTCGCGGAGGGCGTCGGCGGTGGCCTTCATCCGCTGGCAATAATCGTTGACGGTGGAATCTCCCTGAGTCATGGAGTGGAACTCGTGACTCAGGAAGATGGCGCTGTGGGGCCTTGTTGGCCTCGAAGAGGCGCTTGACGGCGACCCGAGTTCTTGCCCATCTGGTCGGGGCCGCGGCAATGCCAAGGGACGTCCTGCCCGACAGATCCGAGGAGCCAGCTGCGAACGCAAGCGTCCGCAATGGCCCAAGCAGGATCAGTGGGACTGGCTGCCGCCGTGCCGTCGATGTGCGGGAGGAGACCAAATTTCTCGCAGAGAGAGTTGAAATACGGCGACCATTGGTGGAAGTTGGGGTGCTTCAGTTCCAAGGTTAGTGGAATGTGGTTCTTGACAGAGATCGTCGCATAGGGAGCGACGACATAGGCTGGAGCAGGGGAGGAGACAGAGGCAGCGGTGGTGTCAGAGGACAGGGAAGGAGTCGACATGGGCGGCCTGGGGGGGAAGAGCACAGCAGGGCAGTGCGTGAGGGGGAAGGGAGAAGGGTAGGATCTGATTAGGCTGATACCATATAGAGAATCACACCACACACCCTATGTGGGTGGGGAGCCTTTCATATATAGCCAATAGGCATACAAGACAAGTACAAACATGATAAACTATTACCTGTACAAGGAAGCTATCCTAGGCTATACAGGGATACTAGTCAATCTAGGAATTAATTGATCCTGATATATACATATCCTAATATTGCATTTTTTGGATTATTTTTTTGCTATTTTTTAAAACCTGATTTATATATTCAAATTGATTTTCACTGGCCTCTCATATTGATGAATTCAAAAAATGCCAGTGAAAATAGCTCTATAGCTGTCACTATAGTCATTCTCTGTACTAATGCAACTTGCCAACACACTTGTTAATGGAAACAGATTGGCGCTCTGAACCTGACGGTCATTGGTACAAATTCTTAATAAATTGTTCACATGTTGTTTTGGGTAGATGGAATGTCACAGCCATAATATTGTACTTATTTGATTAGTAACATCGCAGCACCTGTGCAGAAAACAATGTAAAGGTCGCCTCACAAAACATATTTATTTTCAATGAGCGTGTTGTTGTTTTAATAAGGTACGAAAGTTGTGCTAGTTTTTACATGGGCAACAACCCGACGCTCCTCAAACCCAACCTCCAAGAAAGAAAGGAGATCCATACAAACTAAAACACACAAATTATACTATTTGAACGATGTGCTTGTTTTTACATGGCTATAAGAACACCTGACACTCCTCAAACCCAACCTCAAGAAGGAAAAGAGATCGATACGAATTCAAACACACAAATTGTACTATTTGGGCGATGTGCTTGAATTTACATGGGCTACAATAGCACCCAACACTCAAACCCAACCTCCAAGAAGAAAGGATATCCATACGAACTCGAACACACAGATTATACTATTTGAGCGGTGTTGTTTTATAATAAGGTACAACATGAATGTTGTGCTTGTTTCTGTAACACCTGACACGTCCAAAATCTGCTTATATGTTTTCACGTTGCCTACAACAGAAAAGGTTGGCCGAAGGAGAGAAAACCTTGATCACCATATCAGACTCGAAAGACTTACCAATGGGATCGGCCTCCCAACCGCCCAACCTTGATTAAGGTAGGAAAGGTTGTAGTGGTACCATAGTAGAGCACAGCCACTGCTTTATAAATCCCCCCTACCCCCCCCCTTCCTCTCCAACCACCCAAGCTTTACATATCCCAAAGACAATATATACACAAATACAATCTTGAATAAGCATTATGATCTGGTCATCTATCTTGGGACTCATCGAATCTCTATACCAATTCACCATAACCAAAATCCCCATTGTTATTGGTGTGCTATTCACAGTCTCCATCCTCATTATTGAAGGTCCACAACAACCCAGTATAGATGAACTTCTTACCTGGATCAATGCCTTAAAACTAATTCGCTTCCTTTTTGGTGCCTTCTTATTAAGACTGGCAATTTCCATCCTCACGAAACAAAATCGCATTGTATACCTCGTCGACTATGCTTGCTTCAAGCCAAAATTGAATTATCGTATTCCTTTATCTTCTTTCAAAGAGCACATGCATCTCATGCCATACATTGATGACCACACGTCCAACTTTTTAACACGTGTTGTTGAGCGTACAGGCCTAGGTGATCAAACCGCTTTGCCCCTGCACTCCACTACATTCCTCCTCAAAGTAGTTTTAGTGATGCGCGTGATGAAGCAGAGACGGTCATGTTCTCAGCTATTGATGACCTGCTCACCAAGACTTGCATAAACCCTAATGACATTGACATACTGATCGTCAACTGCAGCCTTTTCGCCCCAACACCATCATATATCGACATGATCATAAATAGGTACAGGCTACGAAGTGACATTCACAGTGTAAACCTCTCTGGAATGGGCTGCAGTGCTGGACTCATATCAGTTGGGTTAGCGAGCAACATTTTACAGATTACACCTCATACCAAGCATGCCCTCATAGTTTCTACAGAGACGATCTCGAGCATGTTTTATAAAGGGAGAAAACGTGCAATGCTTGTGCCAAACACTCTTTTCCGCATGGGTGGGGCTGCTGTATTACTATCAACTTCGAGGGAGAGGGCCCGATTCCGCCTAAGACACCTTCTGAGAAGGATCACTACTAGCAACAATGCTTACAAGTGTGTTATTATAGAGGAAGATGTTGAAGGAAATGTAGGAGCCACCCTTTCAAAGGACCTTATTAGTGTGTCCAGCGACACACTAAAGACTAATATGACTGAAATTGGATGCCTCAGCCTTCCAATATAGGAGAAGCTACGTTTTCTGTTGTCTTGGGTGGCACACAAGGTGCTCCATGGGAGAACAAAACTCTATGCCCCTGACTTCTGCTCGGCATTTGAGCACTTCTGCATTCATGCAGGGGGGCCAGCAGTAATTGATGGAGTCCAACGCAGTCTCAACCTCTCAGACGAACATGCTGAACCTTCAAGAATGACACTACATCGATTTGGGAACACATCAAGCAGTTCTCTATGGTACGAGCTTGCATACATCGACGCTAAGGGAAGAATGGGTAAGGGTGATCGGTGTTAGATTGATCTCCTAGTGCCATTAGGCCCAACGGCCTTTGGGCCTTGCTCTCGCACCCTGATCGGGGGCGTCCAACCCTAATGGTTGATGGGCCCCCGTCGCACAGCGCTATAAAGGAAGGTGGGGGCCGGGGCACTACACGAGATTCACCTGAGCCGCCAGTTTCCCCACCGACATTCCTAAACCCTAATCCGATCTGGGGAGTGCTGCCAGCGGCGGGAATACTCACCTCGACGTCCGTACCGCCGCCGACTGCCCGTCACTCATCACCAACTCGATGGCGCCGCCGGCCGACGATAGCGCCACCAGTGGCGGTGCTCCAGCGAACCCACCACCGATGGCGCCGGCTCCGACATTCGACGGTCTCCACTACTCCACCCACTGTTCTACTTCTCCATCTCCTCTGTATACTACAAGCATGTACTGTTGTTCTTGATTATTAATGAGAAACACTTCGGTTTATGAACACAATCTATTTTCCCCTCCTATTTCCACTACTAGATCGATCCATGAAACTATCAGTGGTATCAGTGAAGCCTACTAGTGAGTGGATCTAGCGGCTGGGGAAAGAAATCAAGAAGAAACCGACCGATCCGCAATGGATCGGTGAAGAATCACACGAATCGAACCCCAACTCGACCGATCCGCAACGGATCGGGGAAGAACCACTCGAATTGAACCCTAACCCTAACTGTAACGACGAAATCGGGACGGGAAAGGAACACAAGAAATGAAAACAATCTGAAAACGAAGTCCCTGACGAATCCTAACCCTACCTGCTCCCCACCCGTGAGCGCGGCCCTGCCGTTGCACTCGCCGGCGTTCGGGCCAAGCGAGCCAGAGTGCGCCACGCCGCATGGCGCCGAAAGTGCGCCGGGGGGGCTTCGTGCACCGCCCAGCAGCCATTGGATTGGGCGCGCGCTCAACCCAAGGGTGTACGCAGCGCGGCCAAGGGCCTCGAGCAGCGCCGCCGTCTCCGTTCGCGGTCCGGTCGCTGTCTCCGGCGGCCGCCCTCAGGCGGTACGACTGAAAAGAAAAGAAGGGGAAGGGAAGAATGAATTAGGGTTAGGGGCACCTTGGGCTGGAGAAGGGGTTTTTGTCTCCTCGAAATACACTCTCAGCCATCCGATGGAAATGGAGCCGATCAAACGGCCGGGCGGTGCTCGGCCGGGCGCTGCTGGGCCGCCATGGGCCGTCGGCCACTAGCACGGCGCGGGGGCGGCCGAAACCAAAGCCGCGGGCCGCTTTGGATCGCTAGGCTAGGCCGCCACGGGCCGCTCGCCGCTTAGCACGGCGCGCCGCCGAACCAGGCCGCGGGCGGGCCGGGGCCGCTTTTGATCGCTAGGCTGGGCCGCCATGGGCCGTCTCGGCCGCTAGCAGCGCGCGGCAGCCCGAACCAGGCCGCTGGGCCGCTTTGACTGCTAGGCCACTTCGTTTCCCTGGACTACTAACAAACAAAGTGGCGTTTGTGAATTGTTTCTTTAATTCCAAAAATTCATTTGATGAGTATTTTGATATTTGAATGATTTTGAATTTAATTTTAGGAAAATTTTCTGCACAAATTTATCCAACGATAATTTTTGTTCAGAGAACAGTAAAGAAGTTTTACAATTTCTAGAAATTGAATTTCGATATTTATAATTGTCTCCACTGCGAATATTGAAATTACTACTCTCATGTTAAATTTGAACCAACGGGATAATTTAATTTTGAGAGAAATTCTGATTTTACGATAATTTTGATGAATTATAGTGTTGTTATTTTCTGACCAACGTTGTTAATAACAATATTATAATGGTGGTTGATGATGAAAACTATGCATTAATTGTACTTCTGCCCAACGGTGATGTAGAATTCCTGTATAGAGATTTTGTTGTTGTATGTTTTAAATTTGACCAACGTTGAGTTAAAGCATGCAATTTTCTCTTAGGCGTAAATGTTTCTCACTTTATTTGAAATGATTTCAGGAGGCAAAGCCATGCTGAACATCGGCAACATCCCGTCGCTCAATGGGAGCAACTATCGAGTCTGGCGGGAGAAGTATAATAAGGAGCTTGCGTTGGGAGAGGTCGACATGGCTATCACCACACCATGTCCTATTGCTCCTAAGGACCCGGTGAGAAGAGCCAATGAAACCGATGCTGATTTCACTGCCCGGCAGCGTGATCATGCATCGGAAAGAATGAAATATGACCTTGAACACAGGCAATAGATTCTCTTCAACCGCAAGTGCCTCGGGGTGACTAAGGCCACCATAGACGAAGCCATCAGGGGGTCAATCCCAGAATGTGTCACTGCTATTGAATACCTGGAAAAGGTGAAGAGTCAGTTTACTGGGTCTTCCAAGGCTACAGCAAGTACACTGATCAAGAAACTGGTGACTAAGAAGTACATTGGTGGTGGCATAAGAGAGCATATTCTTGAAATAAGCACCACGACAGCAAAGTTGAAGCCAATGGATTTGGGAATCAAGGATGAGTTCCTTATCCATCTGATCTTCCACTCTCTGCCAAGGGAATATGAAACCTTTGTTGTAAGCTACAACATGCAGCCAGAGAAATGGGACATTGAAAAGCTCATTGGAATGTGCACTCAAAAGGAGGAGAGGCTCAAGTCCTCACACGATGACTCTGCTCACTATGTGAGGGACAACAAGAAAAAGAATTTCTTTAACAAGAATCAGAAGCCTTAGAACCAGAAACCCCAGGGGAAACCCCATGGTGAGAATGAATCTCCCTCCAAGCCATAGGGAAAAGGCCCTTCGAACTCTAAGAACCAGCAGTACAACCCCTATGGCGATGCTGAGAAGGATCAGTGCAAGTGTTGCTATAAGAGGGGCCACTACAAGAGAGACTGCCCAGCATTCCTGAAATCTATACTTAAGAGAGGTGATGATTTTATCACATTTGTAGATGAATCCCTGTATTTATGTTATGCGAAAACCACTTGGTGGATTGATTCTAGAGCAACTATTCATGTTGTGAATTCGATGCAGGGGCTAAGTGGGAGGATAACTCTGCGAAGAGGAGAAAGAACAATTAAAGTTGCGAATGGAGTGCAAGCCGACGTTGAAGCCATTGGAGATCTCTTCTTAGAATTAGAGAATGGTTTTATACTTAGGCTTAATGATGTACTCTATGTTCTCTCTTTGCGTTGAAATTTAATAAGGGTTTCAAAACTTGATGATGATGGATTTGATTGTCATTTTGGCAATGGCAAATGTAAGATACTTATTAATAATGAATGTGTTGGTCTTGCCTTCCGACAAGACAAACTTTATTTGCTATCTATTGCTGAAAATGTGAATCATGTATCTGTTGAGAATGAGAATGCCTCCACATCTACAAATCAAAGTAAGAAGCGGAAGAGAAACGATAACGTCTCTTCAAAATTATGGCATTGTCTCTTAGGCCATATTTCAAGGGGGAGAATAGAACATTTAGTGAAAGAATCGATTCTTCCGCACTTAGAATTTTTAGATGTGTTGATTGCATTAAAGGAAAATATGTCAATAAAATAAAGAAAGATGCAAAATGAAGCACGGGAGTATTAGAAATTATTCACATAGACATCTGTGGTCTATTTCCTGTGAAAAGCGTGGATGGTTATGATTCATTTATAACGTTCACGGATGACTACTCTCGCTACGGCTATATTTATCCAATTAGAGAAAGATCGGAAGCATTGGATAAATTTAAAATATTTAAGGCCGAAGTTGAAAATCAACATGATTTGAAAATCAAAATAGTACGATCAGACCGTGGTGGAGAGTACTATGGGCGACATACCCCATATGACCAAATTCCTGGACCCTTTGCAAAGTTCCTACAGGAAAATGGCATAGTCGCTCAGTACTCCACACCGGGAGAGCCTCAGCAGAATAGAGTGGCTGAAAGACAAAACTGTACCCTGATGGATATGGTAAGAAGCATGATTAGTTACTCCACATTGCCGGTTAGTTTATGGATGGAGGCGTTGAAAACCGCCATTCATATACTTAATCGCGTACCGAGCAAGTCGGTGCTGAAAACACCATATGAATTATGGATAGGAAGGGAACCCTCACTTAATCACCTACGTGTGTGGGGTTGTCCAGCTGAGGCAAAGGTTTTCGCTTCTATCCAGAAAAATTGGAAAGTTAGACCCCAAGATAGTCAGCTGCCATTTTATTGGCTATCTAGAAAAATCGAAAGGTTTTCGCCTCTATTGTCTTGACAGACATACGAAGTTTGTAGAAACTAGACACGCTGTCTTCTTGGAGGATGACATGATCAGGGGGAGCAGAGCAGCACACAAAATTAGCCTTGAGGAGAAACGGGTACATGTACCCACTCCGATGGTTGAGAAACCGTTCTTTGTGCTGCCTGCTGCTGTTGCACCATCAGTGCAGGACGCTGCGGTGACAACACCTGTTGTCAGTTCTCCCGTTGAGACAATGGAAGAACATGAGGAACCTACCCATCAGGAACCTATAGAACAAGATGTCGCACATGAGGAAGAACAACAACAGCCCGTTGTGGAACAAGTGCCAGAGGCCCCTAGAAGGTCTTAAAGAACCAAAAGGTCAGCTATTCCAGACGATTATGAAGTTTATGAAACTGAGGAATTTCGTATGGAAGATGACCCAAGAATTTTTGAAGAAGCCATGAGGAGTGATCATTCATCGAAGTGGCATGAAGCCATAGAAGATAAAATGAAATCGATGAGTACCAATAAAGTTTGGGAACTAGAAAATATTTCTAAAGGAGCCAAAACAGTGGGCTGTAAATGGGTCTACAAAATGAAGTATGACTCCCAAGGGAAAGTTAAAAGATACAAAGCACGACTTGTGGCTAAAGGATTTACGCAAAGAGAAGGGATTGATTACAATGAGGCCTTTTCTCCAGTCTCATGTAAGGATTCCTTCATAATTATAATGGCACTTGTTGCTCACTGTGACTTAGAATTGCATTAAATGGATGTGAAGACAGCATTCCTGAATGGGGATTTAGAAGAGAATGTTTATATGGCACAACCGAAAGGTTTTTGTAACACCTCTAGTGTTGGGCTCATTAAAACACTTGCATTAACTGGCCATAAGCATCATCATCATCTCATGTATGCATGTGCATGACAAGTCATTATGCAAATTCTATGTTTATGCATATGAAAAGGTCATTCTATGCTTGTACTGCTTGCTTGATGCTATGTCATGATTGGTAAAGTTGTCTAACATGCTCTACAATAGTTCATTGATGCTTAGGACACTTAATGGAACAATGTTCATGTTGATCATTTTGCCTAATTGTACTCCTAAGTGTTACTTTGACTTGGTATGCCCTCTAGACCTCTTTTGGTTGACTGATTCAAAAGTGCTAGCTAGGAACTTTGCATGGCAGTGAGTCCTAAATGAAAGTTGTAGATAATTTGTTAAGGAACAAACTTTATTTAAGGCTCAAGTCATAAAAATGTGCACAAGATGCTCAAAAATGCACATTGGTTCCCAAAACAGTGCTGTTTTCCTCTCTGAAAAATGGCTAAGTCAGTGAATGAAGTTGTTTGTTTTTACTGATGTTTGACGAGTTGTAGGTTCAAATCTAGGCTGAACCAGTGGTTAAACCTTAAAACAAAGTTGAAGACCAACTATAGGGTTACAACTTTTAGTAATACACTTGGCTAATTGTGCTCGGTTTAGAAGATAATGACGTGTGAAAGGGGCGGTTTCAGTCGGCCCCTTTGGCTGAAACGGGGCGCCGACGCCGATTCAAACCAGCCGACGATGGCCGACCTGTGTCAGGCCGCGCGCGCCACTTGGTGGCCGTACGCCCGGCGCCCGCGCCCACCCGGTCAGGCCGTCGCGGCCATGACGACACCACGGCCATGCCCCTGCCCTCTCTTCCTCGCTCACTCTCTCTACTCTCCCTCCCGCTGGACAGGAAGGGGAGGAGAAGGGCGACACCGACGCCGCCGTGCTTTCGCCGCCGTGCCGCACGCCAACCACTGCACCGCCACCCACCAAACCCCGCCCAGAGCTCCGCCATGACGCCCTCCTCCACCTGACACCGCTAGCAAGCCGAGCCGTCCCCAGGTGAGGCCACATTGTGGGTTCCGCCGCCGTCCGCCATGGCCGAGAGCTCCGTCGAGCTTGAGCTCGCCGCGGCCAGAGCTTCCCCGGTCCTTCTCGCCCTTCCTCTCGTCGGTTCCATAGCCGTTTCAGGTCATAGATCGAGTCTAGGGTGTTGGTTGGGTCGATTAGGCCTCCTGCTCGCCAGAACAGTGCATGCCGCCACCGTGCTCTAGTCGCCGCCGTCGCCATGCACGCGGCCAAGCTCCATGGAGCTCACCGCCGGTTCCAATCCACCACCTAAGGCTTGCCCTAGGTCACCCCTAGCTGTCCCACGCTCCGGCGGGCACGACATTGCCGGGAGGCGGCAATGGCGCCGCCGCCCGGCAACCACCACCGAGCCACGTCGCTCGCCTCCGGCCATGCTCCGGCCACCCTCAGCCCCCACCAACTACCTCTACTGGTGCGCTAGGTCAAGGGGAGTACAACGGTGGTATTGGTTTCGCCAGAGAAGTCGCCACCGATGAGCTTCTCGCGGTCAAAATCCCGGCGCCGCCATCCCCATCTCTCGCTCTCTCTGGCAGTGGGCCCGTTGACCCGTGGGTCCCTTTGTCACCACGTTAGGGTTAGGTTTTTGTTTTATTATTTCGAGAAAATGCTACGAGTTTCAATAATTCATATCTTGAGCAAATGAAATCCAAATTGAGTTATTCCAATTTTGTTAGATTCCTCTGAGTGTCTAGTTTGTTTTAAAAATATTAAACATGGCATGTTCTGCAGTAGAAATTGCTTGATGTATTTATTTTGTTCTATGCCTTGGAAATTGTTAAATGCATAACAAATTATTAATTGATATTAAAAATGTGAAACCAGTGGGGTTGGCTTTGTCTTGACATGCTCTATCTAGGAAAAATAATGGTTAGCATGTAAACACATTATGGATGGCAGTTTGCTAAATAAGTTGATTTAGTGCTTTGATTGGTGAGCTATTTATCATGCTTTCTATGTACATGTTATTGAGGTGAAATTGAGTACACAGTATACATATGATGTGATGATGATATGAAAATTAGGAAATCTGTTGTTTGATACTTTTCACATGGATTTGTGAATTATCATCCTTTAAGCTTGTGTAGCTTGTTCTTTTGCTATAGGGAGTTGTACTTAGAATTGTAATGTGAAATTTGAACTGTGGTCTATGTGAGCTATGAGTAATCCACTGTAATTTTTGTAGATTTTTCTAGGTACTTCTACTATATGCTCAATTGTGCCCTTAAATATTTAGATTTAATGAAAAGCGTATTTTAAGAAATGTTTTAGGGTGGCTTGTTAGGTTTTCTGTTGATAATTAGTCATGCTTTAACTGTTGGTTAAGTTGGGTGAGCTTGAATAGCAAGTTTGAACATGAGTAAATAGTTAATTCTCTAATTTAAGCTTTTTCTGGACAGCTGGTGGCACTTTTGGTTTTGCATACTTTAGATGGTGTTTTCTGACCTTATGATCTATAGCAGAGTGATAGATAATTTCATTACCTAATTGCTGTTAAAATTTGAGAGCATTTGGTTGAATAGTTTAGGAGTTATAGTGATATCTTGAGAGGTTCCAGAAAAGGGTTCTTCTCTAGAATTTCTGGACAGATCTGGAAAACTTATCTATTTGACTTTGTTAATGTATGAATCTGCTTGTGATGTCTAAATAGAAGTTGTAGACAATTTCATAAGCTTTCTAAAATGTCCTCTTACATGTCATTTAGAGTTATAGAACTCAAGTAACAGTTGTTTCTTGCAGCTACTATTTGTAGGTCAAAAATGCTGAATTACTTTACAAGTATTTGCTTGTCTTTGAGTGTGAAATTATATCTTGTAGATATCTTGCTAATTCATAAGTTGGTTAGGTGCAGGTTATAATTCTTTAACTGATGATGAAAAGTTGTACCTTGAATTACTTGGTGAGTAATTGAGTTTGTGTAGAGAAGAGATATGCACATACTCAGTAAATTAAAGTGATTTGAATAGAGCTCATCACCTTAGGTGGAGGGTTTACTGTTGTTGCTGTTATTCATTCCCATACATGATCATCATTTGCATTCGTTATTCTCATTTATACATTGCATTCAATAGGTTCACTGAAGGGGGTGACTCTGTTGGAGTTCGGGAGCCTGGACCAGGAGCACCCGGAGGAGGAGCAGGAGGAACCAGTCGGCGAAAGCAACTCCATCGAAGAAGAAGAGCTAACTGAGTGCCCTAACCACGAGCCATCCACCTTTATGAAAGGCAAGCCCCGGAGCATTTTAAGCCTCCCATCTTTTATAAATGCAATTGAGTACTTTATGTTGTTTATTGCATTAAGTATAGGAGTTGATTGTAGATATTTGCTGCATTTATCCTATCCTTGTCCAGTATATATATTATACCCTGAATCCTATGTCTTAGGTTAGGACCGATACAAATTCTTAGCTATGCTTAGACCGGTAGAAGTCGGATGATATCCTGTCATCCGCGAGCTATAGGTGCTTACTTCTCTGGTCACGGTTGGCTATATGTGCTATCGTGAAAATGAACCATGTGATAATCTAAAAGAAGGCCGAGCAAGGACAGTGGACCCTGTCTGAGTCGCTTAAGGACTGGAAGCGTTGTACGCACTTGGCCATGTTGAACGCAGCCCAACACATAGTTGGCTGGACCTGAGTGTCTGACCGCGAAGCCGAGTAGCTCAACTCAAGACGGGAACACGGGGGCGATTGGGCAATTCACGGGAAGCGGCATACTAGACCAAGGGCAAGCATGTCTAACTGATCCTGGCGTCGTCCTTGGGTTAGCATGGCTTGAACATCCTGGCTACCGTCTTTCCGGTCTTGCCGACGTATAAACCGGGCCCACGTCTGAGTTGTACCAAGGGTAACCTGAGACGACCCTAGCTAGGTCTGTCTCGGTGTGTGTTGGGAATACCCCCTGAGCTCAGTTGGAATCGATTCGAATCGTCGTCTCTCCCGAATAGTGAGAACTTGACCAAGCATCCGGCACCATAGAACTCACTAAATAATGATGGTTCTAATGTTGATAATGTTCATGATGAAAGCTGTACTAAACTAGATATGGTTATTAATGCTTGTTATAATAAAGTGATTGTTTAGTACAGGTGCTCACTTAGATGAAAGGTTAAAATGAATTAAGCTGCTGCTGGTATAATAATATGTTCTTATAATGCTCCATATGCTATTATGCAAAATAAGTCAAGCCAGCTCCACCAAAGTAAGCCTTGCATGATCCTTGGTGTCATTTATTTCTAGTTTATGACAAGTAAGTCTAGCTGAGTACATTCTCGTACTCAGGGTTATTCCCTCTTGTTGCAGATGATATTCTCTATAACGGCTTCTGCAAGGTATGTCTTCACCCCGCTGGGGATGATGACTAGATCTCGGGCAAAGATCATCTTTACTATCTTATCATATGCTTTTGTGGGATGAACTACGAACCTGGCATGTATTTGAACTAAGTGTGGGTGTACTCTGATGGTTTCAAAACTATGTTGCTTTACTACTTCGAACTTGTGTTGTAATACTAAGTACTTCGGTTTGTGATGCTACTTGCGAACTTATTTATGAACTCTAATGTAACGGATGGTAAGTTATGTTGGATTGCGTTCGATCTTGGTTTGTACGATTGTTGGTTTGAAATCCTTCGAGATTTTCGGACACCGAGATTATATGGGCTCAAGAGCAAAATTATTTACTTCAGTGATTGTTTCTGCGCTTGTGCACTTATAATTTGGTCGGTTCCGTTACAGCTGGCATCAGAGCAAGATCCAACATAAATTGTCATTTGTCTATTTGAAAACAAAAGAATTTGTGTGCAAAAGAAAAATTTTGGGTAAAATATTAAATTTTTGCTTAGGTATTAAATCTGAAATTTAATTTACCACCATGCCAGTGGTCATCTCTTATGCCCTATTAAGGATTATTAGGTGGCTTATATAAGTACTGACTTGGGGGTTTTAATTTTTGCATCGACGACCAGGTAAACGTGAGAAGTGTGATGACCGTAATACGCTGCCCTATGGTCTAATGGTGGAGGCAGCCTTCATATATGAAATAGCTATATATGTTGTAGATTAAATTCTTGCAGCTACGCCCAAGGTAAGGTGAGTTCTGAGAGCATGATCATCCAAACGGTGGTCTAGGGAAGTGCTAGATTGTGATATTGGATTAATTGTATGTTAAAACCATGCAATTATGAAGGTATTTAATTGTGGGTAAACTATCGGGTAGCTGTGATACTGAAGCAAGTGTGTCGGGGCACACTTGTGGAAAATATTTAGCCTTTACTGCTTTCAATTGATTTTGTTGTTTGTGAAATATTATTGTAGGAACTGTTGGGCTGCAATGAAATTTTTCTGCAGGTACACTAACAGCACAAACGAGTAGACCGACTAGTTACGCATATTGAGAGAACGTATGTATGTGTTGACACTCGTTAGCGTCAACTTTTACTAGGGCTTTTTACCCGAATGAAAACAAGAAAACACACTAGTCTAGGGCTTTATCTCGACAAATTCCATGAGTTTTGCATATTACGTATTTTCGGGGTGATTTTCGTAAAAGCTAAAAAAGAGGGATTCTAGTGCAAAATAAGCACGAAAACTTATCCGCCACGGAAATATCACGATTGGGCTCGGGAACCATCTAGAAGACACCGAAGCAATGGGACCCCGAGAGGAGGAAAAGGGGGCGGCCGGCCACACCTTGGGGCCGCCCCCGGCCCCCCTGCTAGGGTTTCGGCCCCCTTCCGAAGCTTCCTCCACCGCCTACGAGGAGTCATCTTGGCCCTTGGTTAAGTCGGTTTGATCCTACGGTGCACGTCGATCCCACCGGGCTATAAATAAAGGGGTAGACCCCCTCCCTAAAGGCATCAAGTCATTTGGAGATCAATCCATCAAGAGCCTTCTCTAGTTCATCAGAGCCTCTCTAGTTCATAGCTTTAGCCTAGTTAGATTAGAAGTAGAAGAGTTCTAGTTCTTCAGCGGGATCCGAAGCCCCTGGCATCTGTCTGGAGCGCGGAGTTCGGTATAGTTCTAGTACTTTGCTCTTATTGTATTCAATATTATGATTCAGGCAACATTGTTCTTAATCTCTTATATATTCTTAATTGCAATAGTCATTGTCTACTTTGATTATATGTCTAGGATAGTTGGTTTGATCTTATTGAATTCATGTAATTGCTCGTATAGCGTTTATCCAAGCGCCATTTGGGTAGATGGTAGACAATATGTAGACGTGGTGTCTAGATATCATGTTGATCTGCGAGTGCACCCTGACGTGCCGGGACGTGTGGTAGCCCGCGCAGGTGACAGCTGCGTTGGTTCCTCTGTAGTCCACCCTCCGTACGTAGGACTAGCATGGGCACGGTCGCGAAGGAGGTGACCCTTGTGTCTTAATACCCTCATTAGTTGATGCCTCTTTACATGTGATAATGATATAGGGTTAACTTAACAATGATTGCTAGATGTAGTTGCACTAATTAGAGTTATTCATTGACGTAGTTATTGAATTACCTTAGTATTTATTCCTGAGTTTATCCATTGGCTAGCTATTGTTATGACTAGAAGAGCTCGATGTTTATCTATTTATGATGACTGATCATTATTATTATTTATCATATATATCTTTTATCACGTGACTTATCCCTGTTATGAGTAGGATTCTAGTTATGGTTTGCCTTTCACATCAATAGTATAAGTTATAGTTTATAAGTCCTACATATAGACCTTCCCAGTGGTATAAATATAAATCGACAACCTGGTAGACGTTCCTAGGTAAAATGCTACAACGATATAATTATCTGTCCGCTTGCAGAACTGATCTTAATTTATATTCTTATGTTTATATTCATATCTTTTATTTCTGCCTAGTCATATTGAATACATATAAATCTATAGTTATTTCTTAAGCAATATGATTAAGGATAACAACTTAATTCATGCTTAGGAATGATAGTGATAAATAGGTGGCTAGTTGCTAATGACAAGTTAATTATATACCGACCATTTCTGACGTTGTTGCTAGGGGTAGGATTTATCTCTGCTTTTTAGTAGTGACGTTAGAAATGCCAACAAGCATTTTTGGCGCCGTTGCCGGGGACGGTAGCTAGGCAATTAAGAACATTGATAGACTTATAATTAAGCATGTGATCGAAATAACCATTAACCCCTGCTCAAGCAGGATTACCCTTGTTTGTCTACTTTTATATCTTATGCAGGGTAATAAACGACCGGTTTACGACCTTCCGGCATGCCCCCACAAAACAAAAATAAACATAACAAATCCAATGTTGGAGAAAGAGGTCGACGTCACAAGACTTTAATTCATATCTCAAGTGACGGGAACAAAGATGTTGCATCACTCACAAATTCCAGCATGTGAGTCATGGTAAGTATGATCAAATAAAGGTGAGAAAGTCTTGCTTTCATGGACTTTAAATTTAATGAGTAGTTATCTTTTGCATTCCACTACATGTTTACTTTTTACAATCCAAACATCCATCTCATTTAGTTTAAAAGTTTTTCATCCATAACATGTTTAGTTCCATTCATATATCCATCCCAACCTGCATTATTATAAATAATAATAAAAAAAAACTCACCATAATCATGTTTTTTCATCTCTACTTGAATAAACTTCTACAGTACTTTCATGCTACTTGTATTTGCTATAGTATGTTTAGGTTTAGAAGTACCTTCATACACCTTTGAAATTGAGCATTGACTGTTTTCCTAAATTAAAATAGACATGGTGTCTAGTTTAATTTTTGAATCATAAGGTGATCTGATCTTACTTCTAAAAGGTTTCTTGAATTAAGCAAGGTGCTTAGGTTAAAATCCTTTCCCTGATTTAAATTGGACATGAGTCTATGTTGATTCTTGAGCCGATAATACACTTTAGTAGATACTAGTTATTTTGTCGACTAACCCCTATAGGAGAATTCTCAAATTCAACTGGGTAAGTCAAGAAAAGAATTCACATATGAGATGAATCAAGGCGGATGATGATAACTTTGCACAAGAAGTCCAGTTTGTGAGTATTAATTTATCTTTTTGTTACAAGTCATCTTTGCCTTGAACCATGCTAGATTGCAACAACAATATAAAACATGATAGACACAATTTATGCTAAATAATCTTAAACCATATATCATCTTGATTAGCATAGAAGAAAATCATAAAAAAGAGTATGGACAACAAAACCCGTATTTCAATCTTGCTATTCCCTCGGGTATGTGTCCATTAATATTTTGCAGGAAAGAACAACTTTAATCTATTGGAGAAGAAGTTTTCAAGTGAGCATTATTGCATCTCCAATAGATCCGAACCCTCCTCTTTCAAGTAAGTTCGTCACCACTTACTTAGAAGGATGAAGATATGAGGTACGTTTGTCCAAGCCTCATGCAACATGTAACTACAATTAACATCTCATACCATGTTGCTAATTTGTCTTGGTCATTTCTACCCTATGCTATGCTAAAATATAACTTGCAAAATATATATATATAAAATAAAATGCTCCTATGATTCACTATACATATTCTTGGTTCTATTTGAATAAATACCTTTAGTCTAGCAAGCTTCTTTATTCTGTTATAAGTATGCTTTAGAATATTACTTAAATATTATGAACATCAAGCATACTTATATAAGAATTTAGTTGTACATATAGACTAACCCCTCCTATATAAAAAAAAAATGTTTATCATATTAGGAGACTATTCAGTAGAATCAATTCAAGGTTAAGGGTATGCTTTAAAATAATATCCTCACTTTAACCTTGATGCAAAATTTTTGAGATAGTGGTGAGTCGTTAAAAACATGAGCTATAAATTAATCTTTAACTCTTAGGCAAATACTATCCGTACTTTGATAAATAGTATATTCCTTCGGGTATGTGTTGTCCACTAACCCCTTGCAGAGAAGACATAATGAGAGAAGCAGGAGGTCTGAAGAGTGAGAAAGGAGTACAACATTCAAGACAAGATGCTAATGAATAACCCATGATACAAGAAAAAAAAGAGAGAAGACCATTGAACTTCATTTACCCTTCATCATGCTCTAATAATGGAGGTAACATCTTAAGATAAGTGGTCAATTAATTTCCTCTTGGTCCTGGTATGTAATAAATGAAAATACAACCATGTTATAGTTACAACTTAATTTGATCAACCTAATTAAACTTAACATGATTTGTTCTCTAAGTTTATTCATAGCACCATTCTCTTAATCTCAGTCTTAACCAAGTAAGCTATAAATACTTCGTCTATTATTATTGATACATTATAAAGATGAACAGTCTTTCTAGTGGTTAAGTAGCTTTATTCTTTATCTCACAAGTTTAAATGTCATATTTATACTTCTAGTCCTCTCACCCATGATAGGAATGAACAATATGAATAATATCAATCTTATTGTGCCCAAGGTTAGAGAATGAATAAATTTCTGGTTCTGTTGGTGTTTCCCTACCAGCAAAGCCCATGCACTTGATCTTTACCTTGTCTTTATGGGTATAACGCACTTCAATTAAAGTGTGGGGAGACAATCCACTAAATTCTACAAGTGAATGTTCTCAACTAGTAATAATGATGCACACAAGATTGGCTTCGAGATGCTTACAATAGAAAGAAAGAAGTTGGCACCGCCATTGGGAGCCACTAGTGGAGGCACCACCTCAATCCTTATCCTCAAAAGCAACTCGAAGTACTCAATGAACCACTGCAAGGAGAAGTCTAGTTCGAAGGACTATAGATATCGAACCCTCGCCGTGAGGTAACATCGATAGTTATCTATATTTACTTTCTTGCATCGTATGATTTATTCTCTCTTTAGCATGATTACTTTTCTATATTAGCAATACATAGAAATAACAAAAATAAATATTCATGCATTAGGCTACATTCATGCATCTTAAAAACATTAAGCCCCATGTGAAACCCTTGTAGCGCCAAAAGCTATAGGAGTTCTCACCTGTGGTGGCCTACAGAAAAAAAATATATGTCATACATTTGCACTTTTTGCATACAAACCCATAAAAAATTTAAAAATATTAAGCGAGCATCCTGCTGTAATACTGCTATCTTAAAAATACTTTAAAACCTCCACAACACCAATCCTCTAAAAACGGCTAATCATTAACGTTTTATCCTAATACCGTTCCACGAGTTTTGGTGTTTTGTGAGAGCTTTCTACAGGATGACTCCAAGAGCCAGCTTACCTAGGAATATTCATCTTCATCACTTGAAGTACACCTTTCTGACATACAGCTTATCTCTATGTGAAGGAAGTAACTTCTTGGGTGATGAGATTGAAGTATTCCTGGCAACACTTGCTCTTATAAGCATGAGCTCCTCTGTGAGGACCACTCAGCTTCAGCGATCAACCATAAGCAAACATCTAGCTTAGGGGAGAGCATCCCCTAGTTATCAGCACGGATAGAAGCAAAAGAGACAAAAACGAGATGGACGGAGGCATGTGCGGCATCACCACGAAACAGGGAGTTGACTGAGGTTACCTCAGACAATGAACCCACTGAGTAAGTGTTCTCCTCTATCTAAGTCCTGTCGGTAGACTTTAAATTCCATACCCTAGCCATAAGGTTAGAATGGTAGTTATCTCATTTAATGCATTTGCAATATATTTAGTAGCATAATTTTGTTTACACACTAAAAGATATAAAAACACTAAAAATATTTACTGCATTACTCATGGCATCACAAAGCCCCAAGTGGATACCCTATGGTATTTTCCAAAGGAACATCATTTGTGGTGGCATAAAATAAAAATAACAAAAATAATAGCATTCATATTTAAATTCTTGCATCATAAAAAAGAAAATTCAAAAAGAGATAAAAGTGAAATCCTGTTTAAATTAGACAACATTAAAGATAGCTCATAAAGGTGATCAATTACTCTTTTGGCTAACCGCTAACTCATTATTAAATTTGAGCCTCGAGTTTTGGTTTTCCTTTTTTGTGGAGTATTTATGCAGGAGGAACATAATAGATAGGAGAGAATCTATCAGTGGCAACCACCGGGTTCGCTACTGGCTAGCTCGCTCGAAGGACGTTTACATCGATATTGCAACCATCCAAATTTTGGGGAGGAGCATCCCCTAGTTATCAGGTGACTACACCTAGACGATTATTAAATTTACTTGTTATATATATATTCATAAAATACCAAAAATATGTGGGCACATGAAGGTCCACACCTGTTGAGTCTTTTATGAGTCTATGGTTAAATAAAATCTGAAAACCAATAAAAAGAAGTCTTAGTCAGTATTAATTATATTAGAGTGTGTTTAGAGTCAGTCTAGGCTAGAGTTAATTAAAAATTGATGAACATTAAAAATTTTGTCTTGGAAATGATGAATAGTTGCTCTGTTATAATGCTTACTAAGTACCTACTTGCCAAACTTAAAATCTCCCTGGTTCTAAGCATTGATATTTTAATTGGAGAATTTATTCTGAACCTTAATTGTGGAGGCATAAGCTTGCGCTAAGTCTAGGTAGTTGATTGATATGATTTATAAAGGTTGAGCTGCTATTTATCTTATTCCTAGCATTGCTAAGTTCTGGAGGTTTATTTTGAAAATCTAAAAATTACATGATGAGCTCTTGTATGACAAATTATGAATTCCTACCAAAACCAGAATTAATATCTTAGAGGATAGGAAAACCTTTTCACATTCAAGCTGTTTGCTTTGCATTGAGTTCAGTCAACCTGTGTTGTATACCTTATGAGAGTCTTGTCATGCTTTTAAAACCAAAGAAACACTTGCACACTCCAGTCCACATATGCATTATTCCTACTTTAGGGGTAATCGCAATCATTCACTATATTCCATATATGTTCATCATAAAATGTTCACCTCCTACACTGGAAGAGGACACAAAAATATACAATCACCCTATAGAATAACCCCTGTCTTTAATGCTCTAAGTCCTGATTATATCTCTCGATTCATTTATTGTGTTCAAAGGATGCATGTGGCTATGCAAAAGAAAGAAAAAAAAAAAAGAAAGAAAAAGAAAGAAAAGGGGAGTAAAAGATGGACAAGTGTCCCAAAGCAATTAAAACAATGGGTACTAGATGCCCGCCTCCTGAATAAAAAGAAATAATAAAGATAGCCCATGTCTTTCCTGAGAAAAGCTTTAAACGAGAGTCATTCCCAAAGAGCAACAGTAGAAATAGAAATTAGCCATAAATAACACATATGCACCTATCCATTATATTCCATACACATGCACATCTTGGTTTGATTGTATGCCTTGATTCTCTGTGGATCCACTAGTTGACTTTACAATATATGTTTTGCAAGTATGTCTATCCTTGTTATTGCCACCCCTATGAGCTCCACCATATATACCTTTAGCTATAGGAGGCATAACATCATTAATGTCTCAAGAGAACCACAAATACCACATACATTGAGAGACTTGAGGGAGTCATACAATTAAGCTCTCCGAAGTTTTATTCTGAAAACTTATGAAAAACTCAGAATGTTGGTATTGCAAAGAATTTGAGACGTAGTACTTAGCTTGATCGTTCTATCTTTCGATTGTTTAAGACTTATGCAAAAAGCTGTGAAGCCCCATATTACAGGTGAAATGAGTAAGTTTGAAGGTTAGAGCACTCATTGTTTGATCAGGAGGAAATTTTCGTTTGAAAGCATGTGTACTTTGGAAAGTATAACAACATTGTAGCAACTCCCGATCTAAAGACAATATCAGCTAGGCTTAGTTTGTTTGCTAAGGGACCGGCAAAAGGTAAGCTTGGGGGTATTGTTGACACTCGTTAGCGTCAACTTTTACTAGGGCTTTTACCCGAATGAAAACAAGAAAACACACTAGTCTAGGGCTTTATCGACAAATTTCACGAGTTTTGCATATTCTGTATTTTCGGGGTGATTTTCGAGAAAAAGCTGAAAAAAGAGGGATTCTAGTGCAAAATAAGCATGAAAACTTATCCGCCACGGAAATATCACGATTGGGCTCGGGAACCATCTAGAAGACACCCAAAGCAACGGGACCCGAGAGAGGAGGAAAAGTGGGGGGGCCGGCCCCACCTTGGGGCCGCCCGGGCCCCCCCGCTAGGGTTTCGGCCCCCCTTCCGGAAGCTTCCTCCACCGCCTACGAGGAGTCATCTTGGCCCTTGGTTAAGTCAGTTTGATCCTGCGGTGCACGTCGATCCCACCGGGCTATAAATAAAGGGGTAGACCCCCTCCCTAAAGGCATCAAGTCATTTGGAGATCAATCCATCAAGAGCCTTCTCTAGTTCATCGAGCCTCTCTAGTTCATAGCTTTAGCCTAGTTAGATTAGAAGTAGAAGAGTTCTAGTTCTTCACGGGATCCGAAGCCCCGGCATCATGCGGGAGCGGAGTTCGGTATAGTTCTAGTACTTTGCTCTTATTGTATTCAATATTATGATTCAGGCAACATTGTTCTTAATCTCTTATATATTCTTAATTGCAATAGTCATTGTCTACTTTGATTATATGTCTAGGATAGTTGGTTTGATCTTATTGAATTCATGTAATTGCTCGTATAGCGTTTATCCAAGCGGCATTTGGGTAGATGGTAGACAATATGTAGACGTGGTGTCTAGATATCATGTTTATCTGCGAGTGCACCCTGACGTGTCGGGACGTGTGGTAGCCCGCGCAGGTGTGACTGCGTTGGTTCCTCTGTAGTCCACCCTCCGTGCGTGGGACTAGCATGGGCACGGTCGCGAAGGGGGTGACCCTTGTGTCTTAATACCCTCATTAGTTGATGCCTCTTTACATGTGATAATGATATAGGGTTAACTTAACAATGATTGCTAGATGTAGTTGCACTAATTAGAGTTATTCATTGACGTAGTTATTGAATTACCTTAGTATTTATTCCTGAGTTTATCCATTGGCTAGCTATTGTTATGACTAGAAGAGCTCGATGTTTATCTATTTATGATGACTGATCATTATTATTATTTATCATATATATCTTTTATCACGTGACTTATCCCTGTTATGAGTAGGATTCTAGTTATGGTTTGCCTTTCACATCAATAGTATAAGTTATAGTTTATAAGTCCTACATATAGACCTTCCCAAGTGGTATAAATATAAATCGACAACTTTGGTAGACTTCCCTAGGTAAAATGCTACAACGGTATAATTATCTGTCCGCTGCAGAAGCGATCTTAGTTTATATTCTTATCTTTATATTCATATCTTTTTTTTTTTCTGCCTAGTCATATTGAATACATATAAATCTATAGTTATTTCTTAAGCAATATGATTAAGGATGACAACTTAATTCATGCTTAGGAATGATAGTGATAAATAGGTGGCTAGTTGCTAATGACAAGTTAATTATATACCGACCATTTCTGACGTTGTTGCTAGGGGTAGGATTTATCTCTGTTTTTTAGTAGTGACGTTAGAAATGCCAACAAGTATGCCACCATCTAGAACGCTAGAAAAATAAATATATTCTAGGTGGTGAGGGCATTGGAACGATTTATGCATCATGATTTAATATATTGCTTAATCATTATAAATTCGCTCCCTTAAAGTAATCGTTCTGTTATTTCAAGGTTTTCTTACCCTTACAATAAATGCTCTTCTACAGATGGCCTCCTCTTCGTTGGCTCCTCACCAGCGTGGTCACTTTCTAGAGCACGTTGGCACTCCCACCTTGTTGTGGAGGGTGTTGAAGCTAGCGGGGTACACCAAACCACCTCGCTACACCTGGACAGCTGTAGAGGGACAAGGCTACGCAGTGACTCTGACAATCAAAGAGAAGCCAACCATCCCTCAGATTCAGCCTATCACCATCACTATGGGTGGTGACACTTTGTGGGAGGCAGCTCAGACAGTAGCCTTTCACATGCTCAAGCAGATCAGATCGGATCATCCAGACTGGAGTTCAGTGGGGCCTTTAGGAACTTTCCTGAAGAGTGCCCAACTTCCTGGATGAATTGGGAACAGGACCCCACGCAGGCTCTAGTGCGCAACAGGGATGAGTGTGCTGGCAACACTTGTGATGCAATGAGTGCTATGTTCGCAGTCATGAAGCTTTCAGCAGATCAGAAGCATGGCTTACAGGGTCGTTTGGATGCAGCACATGAGGAGATCATGAGGCTTCGAAGGGTGGCAAGGGAAAGGAACACCCAGCTGAACACTGCTTTCCGTGCTTGGTTGGAGGCACAGGCAGAGGCACGTGAGGTACGCATTCAGAGGCACCAGGTTGTGCAAGAGCATGATGCTGCTATCCGTGAACGTGACGAGGCTTACCGTCTTGCTGTGGAGCGGGAAGAGGATAGGGAGTATATCATTGGGGTTGCCACACATCGTGAGCGGCGTTTCCTAGATGAGATTGAGGACCTCCGTCGCTAGAATGACATCTTGGAAGGGTACAACAATGCTCTTCATGAGGAGATCCACATCAGGCAGAATGAGATGCATCCTCTCCTCCCTCCTGAGCCACAAAGCAGGGTCCAGTGTCATAGCCGAGGATGATGAGATGGCAGCTGAAGAGCCTCGGGGAGCAGGTCCGGCCAGATGCGGAGAGAGGAAGCGGCGATGACTCGGGTCTCGACTCCGAGAATGATGCCTAGACTAGCTCTTAGTCCTATCTAGTCCCTTACTGATGCTTTTGCTGCATGAATTTAATTCACATGTTTTATCTCTCCTGAACATCCATGATGTAATAGTAACTTAGGTCGTGACTTTATTCAGACCTTACTTTTGATGTAGACGACTTGTTGTGGACAAGTGTTTCGCTCTCGTGGCGTGAGCTAATTATATCTATTGCACTTTGTGTTAAATTGATGCACGACTCGCTGTCATTTGTGCTATTATGTTGTTGATGTTGTGGAATGGAAATGAATTATTGTGCCCTATTTTATTGCATGAATGTATTTCTCTCCAATGAATACAGTTTGGCATGATTTAATCATTATCTATAATTTATCCAAACATCAACACTGATGCTCACTTGGATATGTGATGCAGATGTCATGCTATAACACCCATGCGGGTAGTGCTGGAGGAGGTGCTGGTGCGGATCCACCACCACCACCGCCGCCTCCCACTCTAGCTGAATTGATGGCTATGTTGGCGGAAGGACAGTGGGCCTTGGCTGATGCTGTACGGGAATTGGCCAACCGTGATGGGCGTCGTGGACGTCAGGACCATGATCAGGAACAGCATAGTGATTTCAGGGATTTCTTAGGCACAAATCCACCTATTTTTAAGGAAGCTGCAGAACCTCTTGAAGCTGATGAATGGCTGAATACAATGAAACAAAAGTTCCGTATGTTGAATGTGCCTGAGCAGATGAAAGCTGAGTATGCTTCGCACCAGTTGCAGGGACCCGCAGGGATTTGGTGGGCTTATCATCGTACTACCTACCCTGCTAATGTTCCTATCACATGGGAGCAGTTCTGTGTTGCTTTCCGCGGGTGTTATATTCCACCGGGTCTCATGGTAATCAAGCACAATGAGTTTATGAAGTTGACCCAAGGCAATAAGAGTGTGACTGGGTATCTGCAGGACTTCAACAACCTGTCTAGGTATGCACCTGAATTTGTGGATACCGAGGCAAAGAAGATTGCCAGTTTCAAGCGGGGTCTTGGTCCTAAGTTGATGAAGACAATGAGTACCAGCAAGTGTACCACCTTCAATAAATTTATCAGTGATACTCTGACTCAAGAGAACAACAATGCAGTGTATACCGCTTCTAAGAGCCGTAAGAGAGCTTTTGATGCTGGGTCATCTCAATCCAAGGCTCCTGTAACTTCCGGGGCTCCTTATCGCCCTCCCACTGCACCTACACGGTATCACTCACCACAGAAGAAAACTCAAAATAAGACTGGCTTTCGCAGGGGTTTCACAGTTGCTCTGCCTAAGGGCTCTTTTAGTCAGCCCCGTTCTAATGTTCCACCAAGCAATATGCCATGCTGGAATTGTGGCAAGCCAGGGCATTGGTCCAAGAACTGTCCTTATCCCAAGAAGCAGGGGAGTCAGAATGCACCTCATCAAGGTCATGTGCACTATACTGCTGTTGAGGAGATTCCGGCTGGTGAGACAGTCACAGCTGGTAAGTTCTTAGTCAACCACTATCCTGCTATTGTGCTCTTTGATTCTAGTGCTTCACATTCATTCATGAGTCCTATATTTGCATCTGAGCACGACATGAAGATAATCAACCTTGAAGAGGGTAAATTCAATATTAGTGCAGCGGGTAACCCCGTGGCTACCAACCAAATAGTAAGGGGTGTACATCTTGATATTGGTGGGCGGGTGTATAGCGAAACCTTTATCATCTTACCCAACCTGAAGATAGATGTGATATTAGGAATGAGGTGGATGAGTAATCATGGTGTCCTTATTGATACGTCCACTAGAGTGGTTATGTTGAGAGATCCCAATAATCAAGAAGCTTTCCTAGTACCTCTTCCTGATTTTCTAGATCCAAGTTCTACAGCAAATTCTGTTCTTAGTGACAGTATTGCAACCATACCAATGGTATGCGAGTTTCCGGATGTATTCCCGAAAAAGTGGCCCGGTCTACCACCTGTGCGTGATGTAGAGTTCAAGATAGATTTAATCCCAGGTGTCGCTCCAATATCTAGAAGGCCTTATCGGATGCCCCCTAATGAGCTTGCAGTAATGAAGGAGGAACTAAAGAAGTTGATGACTCAAGGTTTAATTCGTCCTAGCTCTTCTCTATGGGGTTGTCCAGCTATCTTTGTAAAGAAAAAAGATCAATCCTTGCGTGTGTGCGTAGATTACTGGCCTCTCAATGAAGTTACTATCAAGAATAAGTATCCGTTGCCTCGGATTGATATCTTATTTGATCAGTATTCTCTAAAATTGACTTGCGTTCAGGGTATCATCAGATTCAAATTCGTCCTGAAGACATTGAAAAGACGGCTTTCTCAACCAGGTATGGGTTATATGAGTATCTTGTCATGTCTTTTGGTCTGACGAATGTGCCTGCCCATTTCATGTACCTGATGAACTCGATACTCAAGCCGGAGTTGGATAAATTTGTTGTGGTATTCATTGATGATATCCTGGTTTATTCTAAAAACGAGGAAGAGCACGCTAAGCATATGAGAGTGGTGTTGACCAGATTGCAGGAACATCAGCTGTATGCTAAGTTCAGCAAGTGCGAATTTTGGTTGAAGGAGGTTCCCTTCCTTGGCCATATTCTCTCAAAAAATGGCATTTTAGTAGATCCTTCAAAAGTACAACAAGTCCTAGATTGGAAGGCTCCAACTTCTGTTTCTGAAGTCTATAGTTTCCTTGGTCTTGCTGGGTATTATCGTAGGTTTATTCCTGACTTCTCAAAGATAGCTAAGCCTATGACAAAGCTGCTTTAGAAAGGTGAAGAGTTTATATGGACAAAGGAATGTGAGTCCACGTTTCACACTTTGCGAACGCTGTTGACCTCTGCTCCTGTCTTAGCTCAACCAGATATTGAGAAGCCCTTCGATGTCTATTGTGATGCATCAGGCACTGGTTTGGGTTGTGTGCTTATGCAGGATGGGCGAGTTATTGCTTATGCTTCCCGTCAGTTGCGGAAGCATGAAGTCAACTATCCCACCCATGATCTTGAGTTGGCTGCAGTAGTACATGCTTTGAAGATTTGGAGACATTACTTGCTTGGTAATGTGTGCCAGCCTAAAGTATATCTTTACCCAACCTGAGCTAAATATGCGACAAAGAAGATGGCTCGAGTTGATTAAAGATTACAACCTGCAAGTGCACTATCATCCTGGGAAGGCCAATGTAGTGGCTGATGCATTAAGTAGGAAATCTCATTCTAGTTCAGCTATTCAAGGAGATTATCACTTAACGCATCTTATGCATCCAGTTGTGCTCCATAATATCACCTTAAGCTCCACCCTTACGAACAAGATCATTGAGGCCCAAAAGACTGATGTTGGTATTTTTCATATCAAAAAGAAGATGAAGACCAAACCAACCACGCGCTTTCAGGTTGACAAAAAGGGTGTCTTGTGGTTTGATGATCGCTTAGTGGTACCCAAAGACAAAGAACTTAGACAACAAATCTTGACTGAAACACATTCCTCAAATTTCTCTATCCACCCCGGCAGTAGCAAGATGTATGAAGACTTGAGGCCTAGATTTTGGTGGACCAAAATGAAGCTAGAGATTGCTGACTTTGTTGCTCGTTGTGATACCTGTTGTAGAGTCAAGGCAGTTCACCTTAAGCCTGCAGGTCCACTTCAGCCTCTCTCTGTCCCTAGCTGGAAATGGAAAGAAATTAGCATGGACTTTATTACAGGTTTGCCCACAACTCAAAAAGGGCATGACTCGATTTGGGTCATTGTGGATGGTTTAACCAAGACCGTACATTTTATTCTAGTTAGTACTACCATCAAGCCCCATCAGTGTGCTGATATATACATGGATCAGATTTATCGGCTCCACGGCGTACCTAGAACCATAATATCTGATCGAGGCCCATAGTTTGTCGCTCATTTCTAGGAGTTAATGCACAAAGCCTTGGGTACTAACTTACTTTGGAGTTCTGCTTACCATCCTCAAACCTCTGGGCAGACTGAAAAGGTAAATCAAATACTTGAAGACCTGCTGAGAGCATGTGTTTTGTCGGCGGGAGGATCTTGGGAGAAATGGTTGCCTTTGGCGGAATTTTCCTATAACAATAGCTATCAAGAAAGCATCAAGATGGCTCTATTTGAAGCTTTGTATGGGAGGAAGTGCAGAACACCTTTAAATTGGGTCGAGCCTGACGAGAGATGGTACTACGGCATAGATTTGATTAACGAAGCGGAATAAAAAGTTAGGATTATTCAGCAACATATTAAAGCTGCGCAATCCCGACAAAAATCATACGCGGATAAGAGAAGGCGTCCTATTGAGTTTGAAGTTGGTGACTATGTGTATCTCAAGGTATCCCCTATGAAAGGTGTGCAACGTTTTGGGGTTAAGTGAAAGTTGGCTCTGAGATAGTAGGTCCTTATTAGATCCTACAAAGGAGGGGTAGAGTGGCATATAAAATTCAACTACCACCAGAGATGAGTGCAGTGTTTGATGTTTTTCACATGTCCCAACTCAAGAAATGCCTTCGAGTACCTGAAGAAAGAATGGAAACACAAGACGTAGAGTTAAAATCTGATTTGACATATGAAGCTCGACCGGTAAAGGTTCTTGATACCAAAGAGAGAATTACACGTAACTGAGTAATTCGGTTCTACAAGGTTTCCTGGAACAATGAAAGCAATTGGGATGCCACGTGGGAACGTGAGGATTATTTGAAGGAAGTTTATCCCGCATTTTATTCGAGATGGTATGTGAACCTAATCTTGGGATGAGATTCCTTTAAGGGGGAGGGCTGTAACACCTCTGGTGTTGGGCTCATTAAAACACTTGCATTAACTGGCCATAAGCATCATCGTCATCTCATGTATGCATGTGCATGACAAGTCATTATGCAAATTCTATGTTTATGCATATGAAAAGGTCATTCTATGCTTGTATTGCTTGCTTGATGCTATGTCATGATTGGTAAAGTTGTCAAACATGCTCTACAATAGTTCATTGATGCTTAGTACACTTAATGGAACAATGTTCATGTTGATCATTTTGCCTAATTATACCCCTAAGTGTTACTTTGACTTGGTATGCCCTCTAGACCTCTTTTGGTTGACTGATTCAAAAGTGCTAGCTAGGAACTTTTCATGGCAGTGAGTCCTAAATGAAAGTTGTAGAGAATTTGTTAAGGAACAAACTTTATTTAAGGCTCAAGTCATGAAAATGTGCACAAGATGCTCAAAAATGCACATTAGTGCCCAAAACAGTGCTGTTTTTCCTCTCTGAAAATGGCTAAGTCAGTGAATGAAGTTGTTTGTTTTTACTGATGTTTGACGAGTTGTAGTTTCAAATCTAGGCCGAACCAGTGGTTAAACCATAAAACAAAGTTGAAGACCAACTATAGGGTTACACTTTTAGTAATAACTTTTGGCTAATTGTGCTCGATTTAGAAGATAATGACGTGTGAAAGGGGGTTTCAGCCGGCGCCGCCGATCAAACGGCGCCGACGCCGATTCAAAACCGGCAAAGGGGCCGACCGGGCGTCGGCCGCAAGCGCCACTTGGTGGCCGTACGCCGGCGCCGGGCCCCGTCAGGCCGTCGCGCCACGACGACACCACGGCCACGCCCTGCCCTCTCTTCCTCGCTCACTCTTCTACTCTCCCTCCCGCTGGACAGGAAGGGGAGGAGAAGGGCGACACCGACGCCACCGTGCTTTCGCCGGCGTGCAGCACGCCAACCACCGCACCGCCACCCACCAAACCCCGCCCGAGCTCCACCATGACGCCCTCCTCCACCTAACACCGCTAGCAAGCCGAGTCCGCCATGGCCAAGAGCTCCGTCGAGCTTGAGCTCGCCGCGGCCAGAGCTTCCCCGGTCCTTCTCGCCCTTCCTCTCGTCAGTTCCATAGCTGTTTTAGGTCATGGATCGGGTCCAGGGTATTGGTTGGGTCGATTAGGCCTCCTGCTCGCCGGAACAGTGCATGCCACCGCCGTGCTCTAGTCGCCGCCGTCGCCATGCACGCGGTCAAGCTCCATGGAGCTCACCGCCGGTTCCAATCCACCACCTAAGCCTTGCCCTAAGTCACCCCTAGCTGTCCCACGTTCCGGCGGGCACGACATTGCCGGGCGGCAATGGCGCCACCGGGCCAGCCGCCACCGCGTCGCTGCTCGCCGCCGGCCATGCTCGGCCACCCTCGGCCCCCACCAACTACCTCTACCGGTGCGCTAGGTCAAGGGGAGTACAAGGTGGTATTGGTTTCGCCGGAGAAGTCGCCGCCGACGAGCTTCTCCCGGTCAAAATCCCGGCGCCGCCGTCCCCTGTCTCTCTCTCTCTCTCTGGCAGTGGGCCCATTGACCCGCGGGTCCCGCCTGTCAGCCACGTTAGGGTTAGGTTTTTGTTTTATTATTTTTAGAAAATGCTACGAGTTTCAATAATTCATATCTTGAGCAAATGAAGTCCAAATTGAGTGATTCCAATTTTGTTGGATTCCTCTGAGTGTCTAGTTTTTTAAAAAAATATAAAACATGGCATGTTTTGAAGTAGAAATTGCTTGGTGTATTTATTTTGTTCTATGCCTTGGAAATTGGTTAAATGCATAACTAATTATTAATTGATACTAAAAATGTGAAACCAGTGGGGTTGGCTTTGTCTTGACATGCTCTGTCTAGGAAAAATAATGGTTAGCATGTAAACACATTATGGATGGCAGTTTGCTAAATAAGTTGATTTAGTGCTTTGATTGGTGAGCAATTTATCATGCTTTCTATGTACATGCTATTGAGGTGAAATTGAGTACACAGTATACATATGATGTGATGATGATATGAAAATTAGGAAATCTGTTGTTTGATACTTTTCACAAGGATTTGTGAATTATCATCCTTTAAGCTTGTGTAGCTTGTTCTTTTGCCACAGGGAGTTGTACTTAGAATTGTAAAGTGAAATTTGAACTGTGGTCTATGTGAGCTATGAGTAATCCACTGTAATTTTTGTAGATGTTTCTGGGTACTTCTACTATATGCTCAATTGTGCCCTTAAATATTTAGATTTAATGAAAAGGGTATTTTAATAAATGTTTTAGGGTCGCTTGTTAGGTTTTCTGTTGATCATTAGTCATGCTTTAACTGTTGGTTAAGTTGGGTGAGCTTGAATTGCAAGTTTGAACATGAGTAAATAATTAATTCTCCAATTTAAGCTTTATCTAGACAGCTGGTGGCACTTTTGGTTTTGCATACTTTAGATGGTGTTTTCTGACCTTATGATCTATAGCAGAGTGATAGATAATTTCATTATCTATTTGCTGTTAAAATTTGAGAGCATTTGGTTGAATAGTTTAGGAGTTATAGTGATATCTTGAGAGGTTCCAGAAAAGGGTTCTTCTCTGGAATTTCTAGGCAGATCTGGAAAACTTGTCTATTTGACTTTGTTATTGTTTGAATCTGCTTGTGATGTCTAAATAGAAGTTGTAGACAATTTTATAAGCTTTCCAGAATATCCTCTTACATGTCATTTGGAGTTATAGAACTCAAGTAACAGTTGTTTCTTGCAGCTACTGTTTGTAGGTCAGAAATGCTGAATTACTTTACAAGTATTTGCTTGTCTTTGAGTGTGAAATTATATCTTGTAGATATCTTGCTAATTCATAAGTTGGTTAGGTGCAGGTTGTAATTCTTTAACTGATGATGAAAAGTTGTACCTTGAATTGCTTGGTGAGTAATTGAGTTTGTGTAGAGAAGAGATATGCACATACTCAGTAAATTAAAGTGATTTGAATAGAGCTCATCACCTTAGGTGGAGGGTTTACTGTTGTTGAACGCAGCCCAACACATAGTTGGTCAGACCTGAGTGTCTGACTGTGAAGCCGAGTAGCTCAACTCAAGACGGAAACACAGGGGGCGGTTGGGCAATTCACAGGAAGCGACATACTAGACCAAGGGCAAGCATGCCTAACTGATCCTGGGTGTCGTCCTTGGGTTAGCATGGCTTGAACATCCTGGCTACCGTCTTTCCGGTCTTGCCGACGTATAAACCGGGCCCGCGCCTGAGTTGTACCAAGGGTAACCTGAGACGACCCTAGCTAGGTTTGTCTCGGTGTGTGTTGGGAATACCCCCTGAGCTCAGTTGGAATCGATTTGAATCGCCGTCTCTCCCGGATAGTGAGAACTTGACCAAGCATCCGGCACCGTAGAACTCACTAAATAATGATGGTTCTAATGTTGATAATGTTCATGATGAAAGCTGTACTAAACTGGATATGGTTATTAATGCTTGTTATAATAAAGTGATTATTTAGTACAGGTGCTCACTTAGATGAAAGGTTAAAATGAATTAAGCTGCTGCTAGTATAATAATATGTTCTTATAATGCTCCATATGCTGTTATGCAAAATGAGTCAAGCCAGCTCCACCAAAGTAAGCCTTGCTTGATCCTTGGTGTCATTTATTTCTGGTTTATGACGGGTAAGTCTAGCTGAGTACATTCTCGTACTCAGGGTTATTCCCTCTTGTTGCAGATGATATTCTCTATAACGGCTTCTGCAAGGTATGTCTTCATCCCGCTGGGGATGATTTCTAGATCTTGGGCAAACTATCTTATCATTTGCTTTTATGGGATGAACTACGAACCTGGCATGTATTTGAACTAAGTGTGGGTGTACTCTGATGGTTTCAAAACTATGTTGCTTTACTACTTTGAACTTGTGTTGTAATAACTAAGTACTTTGGTTTGTGATGCTACTTGCGAACTTATTTGTGAACTCTGATGTAACGGATGGTAAGTTATGTTGGATTGCGTTCAATCTTGGTTTGTACGATTGTTGGTTTGAAATCCTTCAAGATTTCTGGACTACCGGGATTACATGGGCTCAAGAGCGAAATTAATTACTTCAGTGATTGTTTCTGCGCTTGTGCTCTTATAATTTGGTCGGTTCCGTTATAGTTTTGTTGTTAAAGGAAAAGAAAATATGGGATGCCGTTTGAAAAGATCAATCTATGGATTGAAACAAACGTCGAGACAAAGTGGTACTTGAACTTTGATAGAACGATAAAGAGTTTTGGGTTTAAAGAAAACATCGAGGACAATTGTATCTACGCAAAATTTTCAAGAATGGGAAGTACATATTCCTGATCCTATATGTGGATGATATCCTCTTGGCCAATAGTGATGTCAATCTACTGTTGGAAACGAAAAAATTCTTGTCCTCGAATTTTGACATGAAGGATCTTGGTGAAGCCTCTTTTGTCTTGGGAATTGAGATTCACCGAGATAGAAGAAAGGGGTTTTGGGATTATCATAGAAAACATACATAGAAAAGGTTCTAAAGAAATTTAGTATGCATTCATGTAGTCCGTCACCTGCTCCTATAGTCAAGGGCGATAGATTTGGGGAACATCAGTGTCCCAAGAACTAATATGAAATTGATCAAATGAAAGCGGTACCGTATGCTTTGGTAGTTGGAAGTTTGCAATACGCTCAAGTATGTACACGCCCTGACCTAGCTTTTGTTACCGGGTTGCTTGGCAGATATCAAAAGAACCCAGGAATTGAACATTGGAAATTAGTGAAGAAAGTCTTACGTTATTTGCAAGGTACGAAAGGTCTCATGTTGACATACAAAAGATCTGATTCCCTAAAGATAGAGGGGTATTCGGATTCTGATTATGCGGGAGACGAAAGAAAGTCCACGTCAGGATATATATTTACTCTCGCAAGAGGAGCGATATTGTGGAAAAGCTCCAAACAAACTGTGACTACATCCTCGACAATGTATGCTGAGTTTGTAGCTTGTTATGAGGCCACGGGGCAGGTGAATTGGCTAAAAAAATTCATACCCGGATTGAAAGTGATAGAAAGTATAAATGAACTACTGAGGTTGTATTGTGATAACAATCCAGTGGTAGAATATGCTCACAACAATAAGTCAAGTGGTGCTGCCAAACACATTGACATAAAGTACTATGTTGTGAAAGATAAAGTTCGGGATCAAATAATAAATCTTGAGCACATACGAACAGAAAAGATGCTCGCGGATCCGCTCACAAAAGGCCTACCACCCAGTGTGTTCAGAGGACACTTAGCTGGCATGGGTTTAAGGGAGAGCCTATGATTCCCGAACTTGAAGGGCCCAGAAGAAGAAGGAAGTTTCATTTCAAAACGGAAAGGTGTATAGTGGCTATTAATCTAACGACACTAATTGCTGTGATGATGAGACATGCTCTATGAGCTGGCCCGTGATGGAATGGAATGGAATTGAGAAAATCAAAATTTAAAATTTGAATAAGAACTTGTAGAATGAAAGAAGAAAGAGAGATCAAGGGGGAGAATGTTAGATTGATCTCCTAGTGCCATTAGGCCCAACGGCCTTTGGGCCTTGCTCTCGCGCCCTGATCGGGGCGTCCAACCCTAATGGTTGGTGGGCCCCCATCGCACAGCGCTATAAAGGAAGGTGGGGGCCGGGGCACTCTGCACGAGATTCACCTGAGCCGCCAGTTTCCCCACCGACATTCCTAAACCCTAATCCGATCTGGGGAGTGCTACCAGTGGCGGGAATACTCACCTCGACGTCCGTACCGCCACCGACTGCCCGTCACTCATCACCAACTCGATGGCACCGCCGGCCGATGACAGCGCCACCAGCGGCGGTGCTCCAGCGAACCCACCACCGACGGCAACGGCTCCGACATTCGACGGTCTCCACTACTCCACACTCTGTTCTACTTCTCCATCTCCTCTGTATACTACAAGCATGTACTGTTGTTCTTGATTATTACTGAGAAACACTTCGGTTTATGAATACAATCTATTTTCCCCTCCTATTTCCACTACTAGATCGATCCATGAAACTATCAATCGGGTGTTGATGATTGGTTTCGGTTCTGGGTACAAGTGCAATCTCGCCGTATGGGAGTGCATTCATCCACTATACAAGGCCGATGGACCATGGACTTAGTGCGTGTGCATCATTGTCCAATTGAAGCATCCTAATTAAAGGCCTGAAGACTCTTATTAAGGGTCATCCATCTTCAAACCGTGTAATAAGACAATGAAAATAAAAATTATGCAGATGAAACGTCATAACAAATATTGTATTAATATTTTTATTTTTAGATCTAATTAAGAAGTTGATTATTTTACAGCATTTTCTATGAATAATTGTAAAAGCACTGAAAGCAAACTTATAATCTCCTCGATCGTTAGAAGCTGTCGTGGAAGTCGCGTTGTTATAGCAGGAGACTCAACACACTCACTAGTAAAGAGCATACTTTCGGTTCGAGGCTTTAGTCCTGGCCAATTTTAGGTCCGGAACTAAAGAAAGCATTAGTCCCGGTTAGAATTACCAATGGGACTAAAGTTTCCTGTGCAACAAGCAGAGCTGCAGCTTTTTCAAGAGGGAACCTTTAGTCCCGGTTAGTCACAACAACTGGGATTAAAAGACGCCTTTAGTCTCGGTTTGTGTTACCAACCCAGACTAAACCTCCTCCGACCTTTAGTTCCAGTTGGTAACATCAACTGGAACTAAAGGGTGTCCTTCTAGTCTTGGTTGGTGTCACAACCCCGGAATAAAGGTCTCCCACTCGGGAGTAAAGTTCCCCCATGGTTTAATTTAAAAAGAAAGCGCTCATAACATTGTTAGATGCGATGTATAGTTGAGTTGGTAAGGAAGCTATGCGCGAGGCAAGAGGTCTTGGATTCAAATCTCACACACAACAAGAGCGGATCTCTTGGGATTTAAGAAAAATAGTTTTGAGGATGGCCTTTAGTCCCAGTTGCGTGAACTGGGACTAAAAACCAGTGCCTTTAGTCCTAGATCCGTAGTTCCGGTTGGTGAACTGAGACTAAAGGAGGTTTCCCAACTGGGATTAAAGCCCACCTGTATACTAGTGACTAAGACAACCCTCATACCTCGTTTCACTCCCTACACTACTACTGAAAGGATACTACGCTACAATAGAACGGATTTTGTAGCAACTCCTTTCTTAAGGGACAGCTCAATTTAAAAGTGTCCCTACAAATGGTTCACAAAACGGGCACTCCACAAATTGAATTATAGGGGCTACTGGTGTTATCGAGACGGCTGGATCTAAAGACACTCCTATAAATGGACACCGTGAATTTTCAAACACCCTCGGATGGAGAAACCACCCAAACAAAAGTTGTAGATGTTAAAAAGCTATACAACTATTTAGCTAACAAGTTTTTCATTTGAAATCATTTTGTGAAGCAAAACTACATTTAAATTTCTCAAATTTAAAATTTCAATTTTTAAACGACCTTGGATCGAGAAACAACCAAAAAAAGTTGCAAATATCAAAAGTTATATAACTTTGTGCTTGACAATGTTTTCATTTAAAATCATCTAGCTAACAATGACTACTTTTGAAGTTTTTAAATTTAAATTTTTAATTTTTCAAACTACCTCCAATGGAGAAATAGCAAAAACAAAAGTTGTAGATATCAAAAAGTTAAACAACTTTATAGTTGATAACCTTTTCACTTGAAATCATCTAACTAAGGATAATTACATCTAAAATTGGTATATTTGAAATTCAAATTTTTGTAATCATCTGAGCTGAAAAATTGACTAAAATTAAGGTTATAGATCTCAAAAGTTACAAAACTTTATAATTGACAACTTCTTTATTTAAAATTTTTTAAAGTCCCAAACAAATCATTTTAAATTAGTTGTTATAATACGAAGAGAAAAAAAAATCTTGTATTTACACAAGTGAAGTTGGGTGGAGTGGTTAGACAGAGGAAAGTGTGAGACTGCACGAAAAAATTCTAGAGCTGAGGGATTAAAAAATTTGGCCTTTTTATAAAAAGAATTGCTATTTTTAACTTGATATTTCTAGAAGATAGACAGCCGCCTTATAAATCCATTTATAGTGGCTTGAGAATTGCCACAACACATGAGTGATTTATAGAGACGGTTGTAGGGACAACCGGAGAAACCGCTCCTACAACCCTGGTGAGCCGCCCTCATAGATCTTCTTTGTACCCATGATATCTCACTATTGAATCTATATATGAACTCATCAATGTTTTCATCGACACCACAAAGATTTCCATGCCATGCCTTGTTCCAATATTTGCATTGGCGACTGCCACGAGATGTCCATGTATGGTGTACAAATGCAGGAGCCCGTATCCTCTTGAACCATTTAATCTCATGTCATGCTTATTGGTTGGTGACTTCATTACATTTCTTCGAGTTGCTAGAAGTTGTGGTATTACCATAAATTTGTCAAATTATTATTATTTTGTTGCATGACTCACGTTGTAGGCAAATGATGTATCCAAAGTTTAGAGTAACATGTTTTTTCTTTGTAACGATTGTGTTTCCTTCCATATGAATTATAATGTTTTTTTAGCGCAAGAATTTAATGTTAGTAATTGGCCATGCCTTGTCTGTTGTCGTCCCGATCATCCAGTAGGACACTCAAACTGAGCTCAGCTACCACTCATACCGCTATACGCAGCTTTGAAGAGCATCTCCACCAGTTTCTAGAAAAGTTCAGTTGGTAAATCCATGAGTTTTCCAAATAACTAAAAAAAGAATTAGAAGTATATTTATTGAATTCCTCTAATAGTTTCCAAATGTCTACTAATTCTAAAATATAGAAGACAATTTGGATCAGAAATCCTAAACTATTTTCAAATCACACCAACTATTTTTATATACTTTATTTCTCTCTTCTACATTTCTATTGAATACCTCTATACTTCGCCTTAATTTCTCCCCACATCCTTCCTCCTCCAGATTGGGCGACCCATAGGCATGTGTATTTCTCCGTGCAATAGACTCGTTTTCTCGTGTCAAAAGATTAGAAGCCGGTGTTAGGAGTTGTTGGAGATGTACCTTTTTTTATCTTTCTATGCTAGTGCCCATCTCTAACATTTCTTGGAGATTTGTAGCACCTTCACCGGCAAGGGAGTCCCTAGGACACCATATTGTTGTCTCTTCCCATTCCCACTCTTGGGGAAGGCAAAACAATGGTACGCCATCAAAGAATGCTGCAGTACTATCTTTCTAGTTCTTCCCCATACTAGTACACATAAGGTCTATAGTGGCAGTTGGTAACCCATTTCTACTGGTGTTTTTTTACTTTTGCCAGTGGGAGAGGTCAATGAAATAAAAATAGAGACCTTCATAGGTGGTGATTTGGTTCCCTTAAGAAATACTCCAGTATATTGTACTGGCGGTTTTCTTAATAAAACTATCACTACAAATGCTTGTCTAGAATTCACGATTTTGGATCTAGAAAATAGAAAAAAACAACAAAAAATTTAATCTAGGGAGGCCCCTTACTAGCCATTGACCCACCCACCTCTGTATTTTTCACGTAAAATCGTGGGCTACGCAGCCGACGAGATTCGAACCCATATGAAACCTACTCTACCACTCCACCCATCACTCACTTATGTCTATATTAGAGTTTGGTTCCCCATATATTATCCTAAAACGAGCATAATTTGTTTGTTTGAGGCCCTAAATGAATTCCAGTGAAAACCTATCAACTATAAAGTTTCCTTTTTAAGATCTACAACTTTTATATTGGTAGTTTCTCCACCCGAGGTCATTTACAAAATTTGAACTTCAAATTTAACAAATTCAAATGTGTCACACGCACGCCTAAAGGAGGGGGGCCCAAGGCCCAAGCAACCAAGCCGCCACCGCCGCTACCGTAAATTAAGTTAGATTAGTTTAGATTGGTTGCAGGCTAAGTCTCTAGAACTATAAATACAAGGGGACTTGCATCTATTTAATTTTAAGGAAGAAAATAGTCATCAGGCTAATCTCCTTCCTCTTTTTTCTCATAATGCCGCCCATCTTTCTTCTCTCCCTACCACTGTCTCTCTCTCTCCCTCGCTGCCCATGCCCTAACCTTAGCCATCGCCTTCTCCAGCCGCCGCGCCGCCCCTATGCCACCGCCGCAAACCCTAACACTGTCGCCTTGCTGCACGCCGCCACCCCCTTGCTGCCCTAGCATAGCCGCCCAGCCACCCCACCTGCCGTGTTGTTACAACTGGTATCAGAAGACCAATTTCAATTTTTCGGGCACCTATAGCTTCCACTGCTACCATGATGCGTGAACTCTAGGAGACCTTGGACCATTGGCAGAGGAAGCTCACCGAGTTATTTGATATGAGCAATGATTCTCCAACGGCAACAGATCAAATTCAGCTAGCCAGAGAACATCGGAGACACTGTTATCAACAGCAGCCCACTTCTATCCAATGTGGATACGATAATCGACCTCGATTCTAAGAACACCGCCATCGACAAACTTGGTGCGAGCAAACAAGATGCATATGAAGTACCATCTGATATGATCAACACTGCTCGGAGCAACATCGAGCATCCACACTCCAAGGAGGACACCAAAGATGATATCCGCAAGGTCCTCAATCATTAGGAGAGGAAGTTCATCGAGCTCCTTGTAAGGTGCAACAATTCCTCATCAATAATAGTTCCAATCCAACAGGAATACAACACATCCCAGGACTCCACCACCATCAACAACGCCATTCATGCCACCAATATTGCCACACCAACACTATCTACTCCACCGACGACATCACCGCCAAGCCCTAGGGCTACACAGTTGGCGCCACTACATGACCAATGCAAATAGATCCAATTAAAGTGGAGATGACCAGACCAACAATCAACAGGTTCAACACCGAAATCACCCCCGATTTTAATCTAACAGATACATACATCTAAGGGGTCTTCAGATGGAAACTCCTCAGCCAACAAGGGCAACACCATCATCACCAAAGTCCAATCTAGATTGGATCGAGAGGACGCTATCAACAATCTTGAGATAGACACCAAGCGAGTTCCTATCACCAGTCTGTAAACCCATGACTCAATAGTAGATCCACCCGAACTGGAGATTACATCAGAGATTACTAGGGAAGGATTGGCCACCCTATTAGCAAGGCCACCAGCATCAGCCATCACCACCGAGGTACATCAAACGCTACAACATCCACCCCTGGATATAGCCATCTCGCCAGAGGTTCAACCCCCTCCCCACGCCAAGCACCTTCGATGTAACAACCGTCATCAACGACCACAACGACAACAACATCGACATCAACAACAGCCTTCACATAATGATAGGTACAACTCAAACCATCGTTCATGGATATCCCCCTATGGACCTTGCTACGATTGTGCATGGAACCAGGGTATACATCCTGGTAGACAGATGCGACGCAAGGCGTCAACAACATCAATGTTGTGCACCTCAATGACCTCTCCGAGCAACACATCAACACCGCCAACAAGATTGACATCATCCTCGGCACACACCTTGCCTGTCAAGCCTAGGCCAACTAACATGGGATTTCCCTATGATGGAGTTCCACTACCACTACAACAGGCATCCAACACACTTCACCTCGATCCATCCATGCCAAGCTACATCAACAGTACGTGGTCTAACCTCGCCTCCCAATGATGTCATGATGCGAGCCAATTGCTCTCGTTGCCTCACTACCTTGTCAGCAGCTTGAGCTATGTCACATTGCACTCACCATCATCAAGGGAACCACTAAACGGGCTTGATCGCCAGATCAAGGCTTGCTCCTCTTCAATGACAACGTCCACCTTCCAGCAGCATCACCACTATTGCTCAAGCTCAAAGCTACACCGAAAGGTATTCTACTTGCTCGTCTTTGGCCATAGGATATTGTGCCATCAGTCACAGTCGTCTTCATCGATGACTTGGGATACCAGCTCCTCCGCATCGACAAAATCTACATCGGCCCATATCCTGACCCAAAACTATAGGGACTCTATCCTAACAAGTTTGGCACCATACACTTCATGTTAGGTGACCTGCTGGACCCCTCGACGGCACCATCAGCACTACAGCCACTGCTGCTGCCATGCCTAATCCTGCTTGACCGACACCTAGCCAGCCCTGTGGGTGCACAGATGGCCATGACTGGCCACGAAATTCTACAACCAGCCTTTTGGTTTCCAACAAAGGAGGCGCCCTTCGCTACACCACAATATGAGCTACACCACATGTCAGGAGATCAACACGTTCATCTCGCACCAACCGAATACACCAACACCACGAACGACTACGCCGGTAACTTCGCCAACCTGCAATATCTACTATGGACAACAATCACGCTACAACCATGAGTGATGGAGGCGGCCACCACTATGGCACGCACTCAAGAGCATCTAGCATCTACATTTAGCACCATCATACGATCTGAACTCAATAATGCCGCTCCATCGACCAGGGCACCACACCATGACTTCATCACTCCGCCACTAGATAAGGTCCACTTTAACTTGGGGGAACATTCCCATAACCTCTCCATGTTGCGTCACGTGACGCTGCTCGACAAGGGACGCACAAGAGCGACTACCTCGACCTCAAGAGATATACCCCTTGCCCAGAACATAGGAGTGCAACACTACTTCGTCCATGGCTACATCAGCAACCTCCTCTACCACTTCAAGCTTGCACCATGTCGGACGTGCCGCAAGACGGCTGTATGACTTGCTATTTGATGGAAGGAACACTTGCCAACATTGGCATCGATGACTGGATTCTATTTCACCGCTGAGCAGAAAAGTGGGGAGTTCTATCACATGCACGCCCATAGGAGGGCGAACCCAAGGCCCATGCGGCCAAGCCACTGCCTCCACTGCCGCTATACATTAGGTTAGATAAGTTCTTGCAAGCTAAGTACCAAGACTATAAATACAAGAGGACTTGTATCTATTCAATCTTAAGCAAGAAAATAGTTGTCAAACTTATCTTCTTCCTCTCCTTTTTGTAATGCCACCCTTCTCTTCTTCTCCCAGCCACTGTCTCTCTCTCTCTCTCTCTCTCTCTCTCTCTCTCTCTCTCTCTCTCTCTCTCTCTCTCCCTAGCTGTGCACGCCGCCGATGCCCTAGCCATAGCCGGTGCCATCTCTAGCCATCGCCCCGCCACGCCAAACTCTAGCGCCGCCGCCCTACTGTATGCCGCCATGACCTCCACCATAGCTGCCACCCCCTGATGCCCTAGCATAGCCGCCCAACCACCCTACCCGACGTGCTGTCACATAATGTAGTTTTATATGACAAGATGAAAAATTATCAACTACAAAGTTTTATAACTTTTCAAAATCTACAACTTTTATTTTGGTGGTTTTCTCATACGAGGTCATTCAAAAAACTCAAAAAAATCATTTCAAACTATTTCTAGTGACGGTTTTCTTAAGAAACCGCGGTCTTCTTAAGAAGCCACCACTAAAAATATATGATTTCTAGTGATAGTTTTGTTAGAAAAACGGCCTGTAAAAATGGATGGATTGTTAGTAGTGGCTCGGAACCATTTGATTTCTACTGGCCAACGTCAAGAGAAATCATCTATAAAAATAAAAACTAAACGTTGAGAGAAATGATTTTTCTACTAGTGCCATGGGCAAGAGAAATGCCCTGCGTAAACATTAGATTCAATTCTTAATAATGGATGACAACAGACGACAAACATTAATTAGCCTCTCATCTCACTTGGAGCTCAGATTTTGGGGATTTGAGTGAGTGAGCTTGAGTGAGAAAGCAAGAGTAACTCCGCGAGCCAGGTCGACACATTATCTTTTTGGATTTGTGTCACGGACCAGTGTTCCATGCACACTTAAACTGTTAAATGTAACTCTGTTTATATTCATAGGTTAGATTACAAAAGAATAGATATGTGTTGACAGAAAGATTACTTACACAGTTTTATAACTACACGTACTTAGCACGCAAACAAGGCCTTTTCCAATGTTCATAGGGGTATCTTATAATAAAACCTTATTAGCCAATATTTTCACTTGCCTACTTTGTTTATGCCTACAGGATATCGGTGAATGCAATCGGCCCATGGACCGTCGAGGTTGCTGGCAGACCGGATGCACTTCCACACGACGCTATTGCACTTGAATCCTGATCCAAATCCAATCATCCATACACGATCGCCCTTCTTTATCCGATTCTTAGCATCGATGTAGCCAAGCTCGTACCAGACCGAGCTGCTTGACGTGTTTCCAAAACGGTGTAGTGTCATACGTGATGGCTCGACGTCCTCGTCTGACAGACAAAGGCTACGCTGGACAGCATCAATTACCGCTCGCCCACCGGCATGGATGCAGAAGTGCTCGAAGGCCGTCCGGAAATCTGGTACGTAGGGCTTCATCTTTCTCTTCAGAAACTTGCTTGCAATTACAGGGAGCACGTATAGCAGCTGCTCCGAGAATGGGAGCACAAGGGATCCTATTGCCGAGATGTTGGCCTGCAGCACGTTGCCTGCAACGGCTACAATGTCTTTGGACAGGTTCATTCCTGTTTCACCTCTGTCATCTTCCTCCTGGAATGCACACCGATAAGATTCATCTTGGGCAGCAGTGGTTGTGCGTACAGCGTGCATAAGCTTGAACCGTGACCTAGACGACTGAGATGTCGACAGCAGAATCGCAGCCGCACCCATGCGGAACAGAACATTTGGCAGTAGCATTGCACGGTTCCTCCCCGAGTAGAAATGGAGGGACATGATCTCCGTGGAAACCACCAGCGCGTGTGCATTCCTGGGAGCAACCAGCAAGAGATTTTTTGCAGCTTCCACTGCTATTAACCCTGCACTGCACCCCATCCCAGCGATGTGGATGCTACGAACGTCACCTCGAAGGTTGTACTTGTTAACAATCATGTCAACCAAGGATGGCACTGGATTGAAAGCGGTACAGTTGGTGACGAGTATGCCAATTGTATTGGGGTTGATGGATGTCTTAGCAAATAAGTCATCAATGGATGAAAATATGACCTGTTCTGCCTCACTACGGCCATCAGTCAAAGTGTGGTATGCTGGAATGTAGTGGGTAGGAACCGGGAGGTAGCTCTGATCACCAATGCCTGAGTGCTCAACCATGCGTGTCAAGAAATGAACGCTGCTATCGTCGAGGGATGGCATGAGATGAAGGTGTTCGATAAAAGCGGCCATTGAGAGACGACAATCAGCTGTGTGACGGAAGCAAGCATAGTCCAAAAGGTATACATGGCGAGAGCCATACATGAAGTAGACGAGGATAACTAAGATAATTGAAAGGAATGTGAGCAGAAACAGACGGGTATTCCGCACTTCATGTAACCGTATGAGAATCTCAGCAGGACCTAGCTGTGCGCCTTTCAGCAATAGGATGGATGCAAATAGCACAACAGCAGTAAGAACAAAATTGTTCACGACGAGTTGGAAGCCGTATTTTAGGCCCTTGAGACTGTGTGGTGAGTTCATGTTGTTGAGCTTGGCTCTGCGTGTTTTGAGAAAGATTATTGGAAGATATGCAAGATTTTAAAGGGGCATGTCTTTCAAAGCATTTATTCATTGCCATTAAAACCTCATGGGGATGGGGAACATTTCAGGCAACTAAAAACATGCTTGCATTCGTCAAACACTTGAAAAATCTGAAATGCATGCCATGTATGTAATTGTGTGACTGATTAGAATAATTAAGCCGGGTATATGTATATAAAAGCTTTTAAAATATTGGGTCAAACTAATTCTTGATATGTCAAGAATCAAGATGCTAACTTTATCATCAGCTTCTTTGTAGTTTTATTTGTGGCTAGTAGCAGTATATATTACAATGTTTTCAAACAAATTTACTTTAATATTTCAGGGTGTGGTAGATCCAGACACACTTGACTCTTTCTCTCTCTCTCTCTCTCTCTCTCTCTCTCTCTCTCTCTCTCTCTCTCTCTCTGTGTGTGTGTGTGTGTGTGTGTGTGTGTGTGTGTGGTGGGGTGGTGGCCGTATACTTTCGAGAACGTGGTGAAACAAGAAAAAAAAAAATTTTGTAGAAGCAGTGTCAGCAGCATGTACCGGATATATCATCCTATATATCGATGTTGTTGGTTGTTGGCAGGCGGTAGTTTAATATTATGTTGGCTTGATGGATCTAAAAAGAAGCTGGCATATGGGAATAAATTGGTGCAAGGGAATGTAGGAACTAAAATATGCATGCTTCACTAAACTTAGGGGAATTTCATTTACTCTGTGAAGTCTTGATTTGTCTTTTCACCACTTAATTTAATTTGGTAGCTGTTTGAAGTTTGCAGGTTCTTGATTTTGTGGATTCAGATCCATAACCATGTCATTAAACTGAAATGCACATTATTTACGTCCTATGAATGGCAACACTCCCTGCAGCTCTTATAGGTGGTGATTTTTAATATCACGAAATATATAGTAAAAAGAAAATTAAATAATGACCACTAGCCTTTTTTGTTCAATGCGGTTATTAACAGCTTTAATTTGGTGAATTCTTAACCTAGCCCCAAAAATTTTAGGCAGGTTAATTGACTTAGCAGATTGATAATATGCCATTAGGTGCCCCAAAACTTTTGTGTGTGTTTTCGAGAAATTGGAAATAAAACACTAGATTAGGCAAGACAACAACTTATAATAAGTGCCAACAGCATGTACCGGAGATTCGTAGTACTAAAATTGTTGATTGTTGGCATGGTGGTAGCTTAAAATTTGTTGGCCGATGGCCGATGGCGGCTTAAAAAAAGAAGCTGGCAGTTGGGAACATATACATGCACACCGTCTGTGGTAACCCGCAAATAAAATGTGTCTCGCTAAAACTCTAGGGATTTCTTTATTTCGGTGTTATATGTAGTCTGGATCACACCTGGTCATCACCACTGAAACTCGGTGGCTGCGTGAATTATGCATGTTATTGATTTGGCGTGGTTTCATGACTATAACTCTGGCCTGGAACCAAAATGCACATTACTTACGTCCTGCTCATAGCACTTACACCACGTACCGGCGCATGGTCATGGAGGACGACAGGACTTACACGGCCAGGGACGTACACGGCCAGGCCAGGGGGGGTGTTGGGACAGACGATGACACGACCTGCTATAGACTGCTACGCGTCGTTGATTAATAATAGCGTCCCTTCATATCTTTGTTGTCACGCTCACATTTGGTGCAACATGTCGCAATTTTAGTTTCTTTTTTTGCAAATGGTTACATCTACATATTGTAACAAATTTTGTATCGTTGCAATGTGTGTTTCATGATCTCAGGGAGATTTTCGATAAGTGGATAGTCTGTTTTTATAGAGGAAGTCCCGCACCAACTCGTGTCGTGATCAGATCCAAAGCGCTTAGATTTCTGATTTGCAGACTTGTCACGCAACACAAACACCAACTGTTTAGGTTTTTGAATTGCAGACTTAAAGGTCGAGCAAAAAGAACAAAACTGCAAAAAATAGTAGGTTGTGTTCGTAGAAGGTCATGGCAAATTTCAGCGGACCATTAATAAGGCATTAACTAATGAGTGGAGTACATTTCTCTAGCTCCACTTTAGACTTGATAAAGTCAAGAGGAGTTTCATACTTAAACAAATTATTATTCCTCACTTCGATTGGCAAGGTGGGTGTTTCTTGCAGCGAAAAAATTAAACTGGTGTGATGATCTTGCCTCCTCTCGATTATGTCTCCTGATCCAATCCAAGTAAGAGGAAGCCTGTAGTAGAGTTGTTAGCAATGATACTTTGTTCAGCTGTTTATTGAAATTTACACTATAGTATCCAATTTCAGAATGTAAACAAGATATTGTTCTGAAAAATGAATGCTGAAGGGGTCATAAGCTTGGGGACACCGACTTCAATTAGGCCGGCCAGAACTCCACATCTTAATTCATTAGGCCAGAAAACAGTAAGGGTTACAATAAGAAAGTTAAACAATCACCCATACACCATACATCAAGTGGAGGTTCTGAGGAGATTTTGATTGAACTGTTCAATGAAATCTATTCTTTTGGGTGCAACTAATGCTTGAAAAAAAATTCAATGGCTTTCCATGTTGCTGTTGTTAACTTCAGTTCAACTGATGCATATGTCAATGCTAGTGATTCTTTTTCGGGTGAAAGGTAGAGGAGTTTAAGTGGAATGCATGAGTGATAGGATGGCAATATCGAACCAAAGATTTGTTGCAGTGGTAATCTCATACCTCATTAGATTTTGATGTGTACAAACAAGTGTGTGGAATATCTTATGGGTTTGAGCAATGCGAGTGTGTGGCATGTCTTATGGGTTTGAGCTATACGTGTGTCAAAGATTACTTTTTAAATGGAATGGTTTCAAAGATGTGTACAAACCAATCATATTTTGGTTTAATGACTTTGTCTAAATAGTTTATTGGTCATATATTGAAGGACCGAATCCAAAATGGTGACCAGAGTGGGGTGGATGAGAGCCGTAAATTTTCTTCCAAATGTTTTTGGGTCACTTTTCCAAAATTACCGTCAAACACAAGATGCAAACAATGTGATACCCTCAACCTAAAAGAGTGGACGAATATTCCCTAGGAACATAGCGAGACACCACGAATCGAATGAAACACGAAGCACATGCATAGAAACTAGGAACCAAAAATAGCATACTCCACTGCTAATGAAAAAGTGAGTTTTCAAATCTAAAACATCCAAGTCAACTAGTGACAAGAATATCTGAATAAATCCTCAGATAAGCGAGAAAGCAACGCAAAAGACTTAATGAAAATGGAACATAGACGAGCACAAGACAGCTAGCGCAAGAACAAAAGACCAGAAACTCCAGGTCGAGACCGGAAATTCCAGGGGGAGAGAAAAAAAAAAGACTAAACCACAGAACTCAACTGAGATAAGTACTAGCTCAAGCAAAAGGAATTACAATAAACAAAGAAAAGCTTGAAGGAAAATTAAATAAAAAACACTATTACTTGAACGAGACACCACAGGAAGGAAAAGCTACAAAGTCAGCCTTGGGCCTCACAAGCATGCACCTCTGGTGCTTGGCAGATGGCGCACACCAGCGCTGCTCCTGCTTTGGGAGAACAAGTACGCGATCGCTGCTGCTGTGCTGCATGCCCCTGTGCTCCGTCCGATTGGTTCCCCTGGTGCAAACACGACAGTTGGAAGCTGCCAGAGGTATATATGGCCATGCAGCCCACGGGCTTATGGCCCGGCCCGTGGCCCGCTGTTTTGGCCCGGCCCGTGGCATGGCCTGGCCCGGTGCTAACCGTGCCCATGCCGGGCTGGTCCAAGGGACCAGGCCGTGACTGGGCCACCACTCAGGCACGTGGCACGGCACAAACACAGCCCGGTCCAATATAGGCTGCCGGGTAAGCGGCCTGATGCTAGAACAACTCTTTTAGCCCAGCCCATGAAGCTGACCTCCAACCCCGTGTCGTATATAAGCGAGGCACCGCCAATTCCCCCCTCAACCCTAACCCTAGCTTTCATTCCCTCCCCATGCCGCGCTGCTCCACATCGCTCTTGCTCAAATGCTCACTGCCTCACGTTTCAGATCTCAAACTGTCGCCGCCGGCAGCCTTGAGCTCGCCGGCCCTGCTCCAGTGACCTCGCCATCGGTCCTTGAGTTCGGTAATCATCTCCTTCTCCTTCTCTTGCCTCCTTCCCCCCCCCCCCCCTCCGTCCTCCTACGGTGTACCATGTGAATTCATTGTCCCGTCGGTCGTTCCACCGCCGCTCGCCGTCATTCTAACCGGTGTCTGTCTACTCCTCCCGGTTGGATCCTAGCTCCCTAGCCTCTTCTCTCGGCACTAGGCTCGGTGTGGTATAGGTGAGTCAAAAACCCCGACCCTAGATCTCGGTCACTGTCGCTCACTCAGAAACCCCCTGGAAGAAGCACCACAAATTCTTCCGGAGAGTTACCACACTTCAACACTAACAACAGAGTATGCGGAAGCAACAATACAAAATTTAATGATAAAGATTCTTTATTAATCACCGGACTAATATAATCCAAATCAACCAAGCCATCATCCAACATGATAAATAGCAAACAACCAACTAGTCCAAGATTAACAAAATATTATTTTTATAAAGCATGTCCCTCATGACATGCATAACTTATAAGTGATGTGCACACGTGTCGCTACTCCCGTCTATGCATCTTCCGAACTCATACACCTGAGGGAAAAAATAACACGTGAGGTTTATGGAAAACCTCAGCAAGCAAACTGTTTTAACTAAGTTATTTAAATCATAGTTCAATTAAACATCAAATTTAAGTAGCATGATAACAGATACATCAATGTAGTAGATACACCAATAGCTTCATAGAAATATAAATATATTAAAAGTAAAAATGTGAACGATGCAGTTCAATGCAAAATGCAAAAAGTGCAATGAAATGCAAATATGAATGATACAATGCAAATGCATGACTTCACTTCTACCCAAACATTCCAAGAAGAGGAAGTGAGGGTTGCAACCACATTGCTCATCAACATGTGTTGCTGTACCGCTACTTACCGTACCAATTTGGCTATGGTTTCTTCCAAATGCATACCAACAGAGAGAGTGCAAGTGCAAAGGTTGCAATGCAAGAACTTCAAGTACATCATAGTCCAACAATAGAACCACCAGATATAAATTCATGTACTTCAGAGTACAATAACTTACTTCAGATTTCAGATTATATTGGTAGTGTGAGATACTCATAATTTAGTGGAGGCAATTCAAACAACAAAGATAAAGCATGTGGATCACAATACCACGTTTACTTGCCTTCACGGAAGATCAAAAGTGAGAGCTAAGAACGATCCGAACATACACCACCTAATTACAAATAAATCTCAGTACCAACACCATCATACTAACAAAACAAATAAATAATTGTACACCAAAGCGCCCGAAACCCGCCGTTCAAGCATCTACTGTTTGGCTACAGACAGTGACAACAGCAATGTCCCTTCTCTCTTTCATAAACACTACTCAAAACATTCAAAAATTCTCAAGATCTACCAGGTGATAGAAGACTATTACCTACAAGTTTAGTATTTTACAATTCGGCAAAAGAAGTCACCAAGATACCGTAAAAATCCTCTTTAGCTAACTGAACTTTTCTGTCAGTCAAAACAGGACAGCAACCTTATTTAATTGATAACTGGAGATTTACCTATCCAAAAGACATAATCTAAACCAATCTGGAAAGCTTAATAAATCTCCTACAACTTTGATTCAGATCACAATTTCTAATTCATCCATCTTGAGGGCGCAAAACTGAATAGATCTAAAACTGTCTAGATTCTAGTCACTGAAAAATAGGCCAATGTAAAAGACCATATCTCCTAAAATACAGAGGCTATGAGGGTGATATTGGCGTCAAAAGAAAGGTATTGAAGTCCTCTAAAACTTTATCCACAGTGTCAAAATTTATTAAGGCCACTAACATGCCCGAAAACAGCGATCAACAAAAACTGCTCAGTCTGATGGCATTTTCAGCACATGGATGGAAATTAATTTCGAGAATTTCAGAAACTACTCCAATTAAACACCATCTAATCCGATGATTCGGTCCATAAAACTTGATCTCAGGAAGTGGATCATAATTTAGCACCTTATCCAGGTCAACCACAGCGAGGAGGAGGAAATTGGTTCGGTTACTGTTACGGTTCAAAATGCCCAGTTGGGCTGGGCCCTCCTTAACATAGGCTGGATTCTCTGGTTTGCCCCTGCATCGGTTGAACATATCGTGGTCTCAGAAATGGGTCATACTGGTTTTTTCAATGGTAAATAGCCGGAACATATCACTTTAGCTGGTTTATCTCAGAGGCTGCTTAACGATTTAATCTGGAAAATCAGACAAGCTGGATTTTTTTTAATACCATTGAGTGTTATGGGTTAAGAAGGTACACCATGGTCCCCGGTTATCACTAATACAATCATCTGTGGTGTCAGATGTAGTCCCAATGTGTACTGAAATGAAAAATAAAATGCAGTAGATGAAATGAAGATGAAGGTACTGTATAGATTTTTGCTCCCTCTTTGTAACAGCATCCATGGATTTTTATTTGCGCAGAATTACTCTCTTTTACCAGTACCTTTTGACTGCTGGTATGATGTATAGAAGTGTTTTATTATACTTGTTTTCTTTATTAATTACATTAGCCATGTCCATATATTTCAATATCTGTTCGGTGAGCTTTTCTGTGACTGAGTAGACAGTAGAGGTACCTAGAGATTTTTTTTTTTCTTGGACACACAAGAGAGCTGTATATCATTATATTAAGAAGAAACCCATACAACTCACACCCACCTCACAGGCTCACACACTTGCACTCCTCCCTGGAAACACGGATTGCCTGTTTCTTACACAAAAACTTGACCTTGGCCAGTAGAGGTACCTAGAGATATCATTTTAGTTATTGTTATTTTGATATTTTATTTTACCTTTTGATAAAAATTTTTTGTTATGTCCTGATGGCTGTCTTTTATTATATAAAAACTAGAGCTAGCAATAATGTAAATACATTAAATTATTATATTTAATAAAGAACTGTTGATCTGACTTGTGGACTGACTTGCTTAAACTGTGGTCATAATTTCATATTACATGTTGGAGTAAAGATGACAGGCCAATTTGTATAATAGTCATTTCAAGCTTGGTGGTGGCATTAAGAGGCGGCCATCTTCCTTCACTAATTGTCAAATGTGGAATAACGACATACCTCTATTGCAGGAAGATGTTCTTCCTTGTACTGACTCCATCTCCCCATCCTGATTTCTCTTCTATAGATTGAAAGACCGTTGCAGAAGCATGGTGGTAGGCTTGACCACAACGAGGTTTACTGTGGATCTTGTTATGGTGCTGAGGAGGTATACATCTCTGACGTTGTTCCATTGATGTTAGTTGTTTATACACGCGATGTTTTTGCACTGGTCATATTTGTCCCATGGTTTCTCTGTTACACCAGTCAATAAACACCACTAGATTTCTCCTTATATTGCATTATCTAATAAGCCTTAATATTTGTGCCTGCAACATCACCAGTCGGATGATCAGTGTTGCAACTCCTGTGAAGAAGTTCGTGATGCGTACCGGAAGAAAGGTTGGGCTGTCAACAACGTAGAATTAATTGATCAGGTATTGTGTGCTCTAATAATTTTGGCCAGTCTTTTTGAGTGTTGCACAATCATGTTCATTCAGATGGGTCTTAACTCTTAACATAACCCATATGAGTAGCATCTATTGTGAGTTTGTGATGCATGATTGGTCCTCAGGTCCTTAGTCGGGTTTTCTGGTACATAGGGAGCATTATGTGTTGCTAAGTAGATATTTTGTACTATGATTAGAAATATTCAGTAGGTCTTGTGTGTTAGAGCTTGAGCTGACTTGTACTTATACTAATTTATGCTATATAGGTTTGTGTTTCTTTATCATCTTTTTTCCGAGAAACGTGCCTGGGCTCATGTTTCATCAAGAGGAGTGTTTCTATATCTTCTAACAAATTATTGTGAGGCATCCATCCCCTGGTGACATAGTCAACATATGTTTGTACTATTGGCAAGGATATTGAATAAGAGGAATTATGATTCACATCCTTGTTGGCTAATTATTGGACACCTTTTTTAACATGTACTCGCTGTCCATTTCTTTAAACTTTAAAGCAATGTGTAAGCCACCTTAATTTGTTTGTGCTTGTTGCCTCCTTTTACTCCACTAATATTTTGTACTGCATGCAACTAATTCATGTAGAAGGTTTTGGTTCTTTAGTTTTACTTTGTTCTTATGCTTTGCTTAATCAAGTTTACTCAAAATTCCAGTGCAAGAGAGAGGGCTATGTACAAAGGTTAAAAGATGAACAAGGGGAAGGTTGTACCATCCATGGGTTTGTAAATGTGAATAAAGTAGCTGGCAACTTTCACTTTGCCCCTGGGAAAAGCTTGGACCAGTCATTCAACTTCCTGCAAGATCTATTGAACCTCCAACCAGAAACTTACAATGCAAGTAGAAATTAAATTCTCTTTATCCTTATCGGATCACTTACCATATTGCTCACAACCGTAAATTGATAATTGCCCATTCCCCACTTTACTGGAAACAGATAAGTCACAAGATAAACAAGCTGTCCTTTGGGGAAGAGTTCCCAGGTGTTGTCAATCCTCTTGATGGGTATTCTTCAGAACTTAGCCTAAACTTCAGATCATAATTTGCATTTCACTTTGCTCTACAACTTTCCCATGGTCTAATTTCCCCAAGCGTTCCAGAGTTGAGTGGATACAGGATAACTCCAATGGGTTAACGGGGATGTACCAGTATTTTGTGAAGGTAATTTTTTGGTAATTACTAGCCATATTCTTTAATACGATTCCTTATGTTTAAGCTGCTGCGAACCTGAAGATATATCAATATACCTGCCTAAACTTGCTAATCATCTCTTTTGTACAGGTTGTTCCTACGATCTACACAGATATCAGGGGGCGCAAGATTTACTCAAATCAGGTAAATAGCAATATAGCATGATCTTCTTGCCAAGGCCTAAGTTTGTGATTAATTCTCCGCTTTCTTTTGCAGTTTTCTGTGACAGAACACTTCAGAGAGGCAATTGGCTATCCTAGGCCTCCACCTGGTGTATATTTCTTCTACGAATTTTCGCCAATTAAGGTGATGAACGATATCCCTGTGATTATTCTGTATAGTCAGAAGTGTTGGCTAGCATTTCTGTAGTCAGAAGTGGACTATTCATAGCATGCAACTTTTGATATTCAATCATCATGTTGCTTTAAAAGCATAAAGCAGGCACTTTCCATTCATTTCTTGAAATTGACACTTGGGGTTTTCTTATTATCATGTTGGTCTCTTTTAGATAACTTGTAAAAATCTCCATCTGTACAGGTATTGGCCGTCCTCTATGTTAAATTCACTATTTTGTCTGACTGATCCTTGACAGGTTGATTTTACTGAAGAAAATACATCCCTTCTTCACTTCCTGACAAACATATGTGCTATCGTTGGAGGTATTTCACAACTACTACCTGCAACTATTTTGAGCTCCACCCCCCAAGTAAAATGTTTTTGTGCTATCTAAAATTGATAATAAGTAAGGAAGAGTCTAAATTTCTAACCCGTTGCTGTGGGCTTTCTTGCAGGCATTTTCACTGTTGCTGGCATCATAGATTCTTTCGTGTACCATGGTCATCGCGCCCTCAAGAAAAAGATGGAGCTCGGAAAGCTTGGATAACTAAAGGTACTCCGTGGATGGTCGGCAGGTACGCCGTCATTCTGCAGCATATCAAACTCCGTGGGTGGTCGGCAGATACTCCGTGGGTTCGCATTTTGGACTTACCACTTTGCTGGATGAATCAAACTCGAGGGGCCCGTGAGATGAGTCTGATCAGACAAGTGGTGAAAATGGATGTGGACGCGCAAAGCAAGGCCAGTGGAGCGTTCCTACGTGCGCGAGTGGCTGTTGAAATTGGCAAGCCGGTGTGCCGTGGAGTACTCCTACGAATGAGTAAAGGAGAGGAACCTAGGTGGTTCAGTGTGCAATATGAGAAGCTTCCTTTCTATTGTTTTGCTTGTGGGATCATTGGGCACTCGGAGCTTGAGTGTGAACACCCTGTGGCTCGGGATGAGCACGGGAAACTTCCCTATGATATAAATCTACGGGCACCAGAAGAGAAAAGGAGACGGCCCCAATCTTTTGGTGGAGCAGCTGCTGATTCTTATGTGAGTGGTTCTTCGGCATCCAGATATCCTAGGAAGCAGCATAGCAAATCTGGTGACTCGCGTTCATCATTAGGTGATGAGAGTCTTCAGAAATCCGGAGAAGGAATGGGGGATTCTGATGATCAGGAGGTGCAGTCGCCCCTAAAACAATAGAAGGGGCCAGTGAATGAACCCAAAGGGAAACAAGGTGAAGGCGCGAGCCGAAGACTTGACTTACAGGTGAATGATGGCCAGCAGCACCTTCCTTGGAAAAGGAAGTCGAAGGTGAACAATCCTGCTACACAGACTCCCGATCTAAACATTCCGGCTGAATCTTCAACCGCTCTTGTACCGATTGGGCTGGTGCATGAAAGGGTGAATCAGTTGGATAATGGTCTAGATAGTGGGGGAGACAGCATGATTGAAACTTTAAAGAAGCAGAAGCGGAGTACCTCTCAAAATGCAAAATCGGCCGGGGCTACGAGCGGCAGTCCCCATCGGGCACAATGAAAATCATGAGCCTGAACTGATGTGGCTTAGGGCGGTCCACGGCAGTTCAAGAGGTCCACAGCTTTATACAGCTGCATCGCCCTTCAGTGGTGTTTCTTTCGGAGACAGGTTGTTTCAGTGACTCGGTCGATCACTTGAGAAGAGAATTTGGCCTACCGTGCGGGCTAGGAGTGGGATGTCTTGGTAAAGGTGGAAGGATTGCTCTCCTCTAGACAAACAAACATTGCGTCAAGTTGTTAAGCCTTGACAAGATGCACATAGATGTCATGATATTGGACAAACAATCTAGTGCAGACCTGTGGTGTTTCACGGGGTTTTATGGCGAGGCTAGGAGAGAAAGAAGGCACCGAAGCTAGGAACTTCTAGATCACCTTAGCTCTCAAAGCGTGGCTCCTTGGATCTATGCAGGAGACTTCAATGAGGTTCTGATAGCACAGGAACAATTCAGGGGAGTGACAAAATCTGAGAGTCAAATGGATGGCCTTCGTACAGCTATAAGTACGCGTGGATTCATAGATCTTGGGTTCATTGAATTGCCCTACACGTGGGACAACCGTCAACAGGGTGACCATAATGTAAAGGTGCGGCTGGACCGGGCATTTGCTAATGCGGGGTTCATAGACCGCTTCACAGATATCAAAGTGCAGCACGTTCAAACGACTGAATCCAATCATTGTTGCCTCATTATCGAGTGCAATCATGGGAGGAAATCTAACCGAAGGAGGAAAAGAAACTTCAAGTACGAGAATATGTGGAGGAGGGATCCTTCGTATGTGAAGATTGTTGAGGATTCGTGGGGAATACTCTCAGCTGTATAGAATCTGTCTCAACTCCAATCAACTCTAGGGAGAGTTCAGACTGATCTGTAGGAGTGGGATCAGTCAGTGTTTGGTTCAGTTAAAGCTGATTTGGCTAGGCTGAGGAAAGAGCTCCAAGAAGAACACAGTCAGTCGCTCTATACAGGACCTTCTAAGCGTGAACAGCAACTCATGTCTAGCATAGCAAAATTATTATCAAGAGAGGAGGTTATGGAGAAGCAACGCTCGAGAATCGATTGGCTTAAAGATGGTGATCGGAACACTAAACTTTTTCAAGCTAGATCGAAGGAAAGAGCAAAATATAACCACATTAGTGCTCTATGGTCTGAGAGTGGGGTCCTAGTTACTGATCAAAAGGACCTTGAAGATTTGGCCAATGACTTCTATAGGACACTGTTCTCGGCCCAAGATGATCTGAACCCTGAAGGGGTACTAGCTCATGTGCCGGTACGGGTTACAACTTCAATGAATGAGGGTCTGGATGCACCATTCACAAGCCAGGAAGTTGAGTGGGCACTGTTTATGATAGGTGCCAACAAAGCCCTGGGCCCAGATGGATTCACAGTTGGTTTCTTTCAAAACCACTGGGAAACAGTTGGAACCAGTATTACTAATGCAGTTCTGAATTTTCTGAATGGAGGACAGTTGCCTGATGGGATCAATAGCACAACCATTGTGCTCATCCCAAAAGTCAAGGACCCACAAGAACTCAAAAATTTTAGACCTATTTCCTTATGTAATGTGGTTTATAAAATTTGCTCAAAAGTTTTGGCCAACAGACTTTAGCCCTTACTAGATGAGGTGATATCGGCTGAGCAGAGTGCTTTTATCCCAGGAAGGTTGATCTCTGACAATTTTCTGGTAGCTTATGAGTGAATCCACTATTTGAAAAGGAAGAAGGGGAAGAAAGGAGCTTGTGTTGTCAAACTTGATATGGCCAAGGCCTATGATAGAGTTGAGTGGCTTTACTTGGAAGGCATTATGCTCCGATTGGGTTTTTCAGATAGTTTTGTGAGTTGGTGATGAGATGTGTCACGACAGTGTCTTTCTCTGTGAGGGTAAATGGGCAACTGTCAGACGCATTCAGGCCGACCAAAGGCATTCGACAAGGTGACCCCATTTCCCCATGCTTATTTCTTCTATGTTCAAAAGGATTATCATGTTTGTTGAAGAATATTGGCCCGATGCATCTCTTAAGGGGAGTTCACGTTGGTGTTCATGCCCCCTAGATTTTGCACTTATTGTTCGTGGATGACTGCATTGTTTTCTCTAAAGCATCGCGACAAGGGGCTAATCGGCTTCAACAGGTGCTAGAACTATACTGCAATGGCTCGAGACAGCTAGTCAATAAGGAGAAATCAGCTGTGTTTTTTAGCACTAACTGTGAGGCGGATGACAAAACAGAATTGCGAGCAGTGCTACAAATTGACAATGTTGCTCTAGCAGAGAAGTATCTGGGGCTGCCCACAGCACTTGGCCAGTCAACTAAGGAGGCTTTCGAGTATATGCCAACTCGGATTAAAAAGCTGGTAGAGCATGGAGTGGCATGGAGGCAAGTTGTGCAGGAAGAGAGGTGCTGCTAAGGTCAGTCGCTCAAGCAATACCAACCTACCCAATGAGCTGTTTCCAAATACCAAAAGGCACCTGCAAGAAGATGAGGACGGTGATATCAAACTACTGGTGGGGGAGCTCTGCAGATAACAGACACATGCACTGGCAGAGATGGGAGCTCCTAACCCGACCAAAAATTGATGGAGGTATGGGTTTTTGGGACTTAAGGCTGTTCAACCTGGCACTACTTGGGAAACAAGGATGGAGGCTGATTGACAAGCCGAATTCCTTGTGTGCACGAGTATTGAAGGGTAGATATTACCATGATGCAAGTTTTCTGACAGCCACTAGGAGGAAACATGCTAGTCAAACTTGGCGTGCAATCTTGGCTGGAAGAGAGGTTTTGTAGAAAGGACTAATCAGAAGGATAGGGGATGGCTCTACGACGAGTATCTGGCATGATCGGTGGATTCTAGACCACTTCAATGGATGTCCCTTGATTGTGCCAGACAACCAATAGTTAAAGATTGTGTCTGAACTGGTCATAGAAAGTGGAGGGTGGAATGAAGAGCTGATTACAAATTCTTTTGCAGACATTGACGTGCATGCCATCCTGAGCACGCCAATCAGAGGAAGTGGAAACGACTCGTGGGCGTGGGAGCTGGAGAAACATGGCTCCTACTCTGTTAGATCGGCAGATAAATGCATTTACAGCGAACAGTGCCATTAGACAGTGCAAGGGGAGGCTTCAGCATCGGGGGACGACGTCTGGAAACACATTTGGCATCTGAATGTTCCACCAAAAGTTCGTGTGTTTTGGTGGAGGGTTATCAATGGATACCTCCCGACCAAAGGAGTTCTGCATAATCGACACACTGAACCAGTGCCAAACTGCAATGTTTGTGGAGCTGATGAGGAATCCATTAAGCATGTGTTTGTGGACTGCACGGTTGCACGCCGCTTCTGGGAATAGGCCCGTGTACTGATGGGAGTCAAATTACCAAAGTTGCACTCGGTGTCCTGGGCTCGTGATCTAATTGACCCAAGATGTTGCTCGGAGAAGACAATTGGCTTCTTTCTCTGTGGGATGTGGTACGGGCGGTCAGAGATCCCAGTGAAACAAGTTGTGGAATAGGCTAGAGACATTGCCTATGATCTCTGGAAGATGAACCACCCAGACAAACCATGGCAGATGCAGACTTCTGTGCAACGGTGGCAGAAACCACAGCAGGGTTGGATCAAATGCAACATTGATGCAGCTTTCTCGTCGATTAATAGGCATGGAGCGACTGGAATGATACTTCGGGATCATGATGGCCGAGTTTGTGGAGGACGAGCGAGATGGTATGACCACTGTCTAAATGCGATGGTTACAGAGGCACTGGCATGCCGTGATGGGGTGCAGTTTGCAATTGATAGAGGGGTTCAGCGCCTACAGTTGGAGACTGACTGCAAGCTGCTAACCGAGTTGTGGAGACATCTCGATCGTGATAAATTAGAGGTAGGACCGCTACTACAACAGATGGAGGATCTTAGCTGGAGCTTTAGTGATTTCTCTTTTGTGTTTTCTAGCAGAAATTGTAATAAACTCGCTCATGAGTGTGCAAAGCAAGTTTCCAAAGACAATCAGGTGGTGGAGTGGCTGTTACCACCACCATGTCTATGGAACATTGCGAACGCTGAATGTAACTTGTCTCATGATAATGAATGAATGAAGCTCCGGCTTTCCCTAAAAAAAAAGGTCAACCACAGCGAGCACAACGACAAGATCTCGGCGATTCGCGTATCCTTCCTTCCCCTTCTCCACCTCACGGCGATCTATGCCGCTATGACCGTCTTATCGACCCGATCTACGACGAATCATGGTATGTCCATCAAGAACAGCGAGACAAGGAAAATCAAGGGCAAACGAGGGAAGGGATGAGGGCTAACCAAAGATCAAGAAAGACGGCACCACAGAAGACGATGACGACGAATGGCGGCAAGGCCTTCTCCCTTCTCCCTTCTCTCCCTTCTCCTTTCTCTCTTTTTTCCGTGGCTGAACAGGAGCGGCGGCTAGGGGGTTTGGGAATACAGAAAAGGAACTGCACAGGAGGGTCGGGTTACTGTAGTGTCGCTACATTAGCCATCTTTTTTTTCTTTTTCTCCTAAAACTTGTAATATGCGTAACTTTGTGATCCGAACTTGAAATGATTTGTATGAGTAGTCAAACTGAAAGATTTCGATGAGCTCTACGCATTGGTAATCTCCATTACTTCATTAGATCAAGTGACAAAAAATTCAAATTTTCGGTCTCTCTTAAATCCGATCAATCCTCGCTAAAAATATCACTGGGTCTATATAAAAAAATTATATATCTATCATGCATTCTAGGGTATTACATGCTCTCACTCTCTCAGTCTTAGTGTCTCGCTCACTCTATTCTCTTTCTTGTTCTTCATCTTTTTCACAGATCACCTTGCCTCTGTTTGATTAGTTTTTTTGCAAATAAACCGGAGGTGGGGGGTGGGCCTGTGGGTTGCAAATGAACAAAGACACTATACTTGCCTTTTCAGAATGCATAAATTGCCTATTTAGAAAAACATTATTGTCTAATGAATGACACTTAAATTGCCTAAACAAATACAATCCATTACAACATTATCATATTTGCTTCATGTGAGTCTCTGATTTCTATGTTGCCTAACGAGTGATACTTAAATGCCTAAGACAATGCAATCCACTATAGCAACCTTTTCATCACCAATAGAGGCTCTCGGGTTTTTATTCTTGCTTCTTCAAGTGTTAGCTTGATTTCCAACAGAATATAGGCACATCCTATTCGTTTGGTAGTTGTTGACTATTAAATATTGGGTCAGTTGTAGCTGTTGGCTCCTGAGAGGGTTATTCAAGCCCATAACGATTGTACTATTGGATTAAACAAATTTATGACACATGCTATCCGTTTTTTTTAACATGCAGGATGCAGGTCATGTGTAGAGAAGTACTCCCTCCGTCCCAAAAAGGATGTTGTTCTCGCTTCCCGAGAAACGATTGCCGGAAATTTTTAAAAATAATAAATATCATCGATTAGTATCATAATTAATATTACCGGAAAGATCTTTAGATATAGTTTTTAACAAATTTATTCAGAGATATAAATATTGTACATATTTTCTATAAATCGGGCCAAACTTATGGCACGAACACCCAAAATATTGTTCTTTTTGGGACGGAGGAAGTAAGATGCAAGTCATGTGCAGAGAAACTGCACAGATGTGTGCTTTCCTAGGGACTAGATGTATAGTGTTGCTAAAAACTGTGCAAATATGTGCGTTCCTAGGGACTATGGCCTTGTTTAGATGCACTTGCAACTTGCAAGTTTTTTCACTCTCTCTCCATCATATCAATTTGTACCCGCATATAAAGAGCATTAAATATAAATAAAAAAATAACTAATTGCACAGTTTGGTTGTAAATCACGAGACGAATCTTTTGAGCCTAGTTGGGCCACGATTGGATAATATTTACCACATACAAACGAAATGCTACAGGACTTTTCAATCTCTCTCCTCTCACAAATGATTTGCCGCATGTAAAGAGCATTAAATATAAATAAAAAAATAACTAATTGCATAGTTTGGTTGTAAATCACGAGATGAATCTTTTGAGCCTAGTTGGACCACGATTAGATAATATTTACCAAATAAAAATAAAGTGCTACAGGACTTTTCAATCTCTCTCCTCCCACCATCTAAACAAGGCCTAGATGTATAGTGTTGCTCTAGAAAACTGCAGATGCAAAACTTGTTCTGCGATGGGATGGCCTCTTTAAGAGAAGCTAACTATATGCTTTTTTTTAACGTACTCTCTCCATATAGGAAAAGGAAGTCATTTTAAACAAGGTTTAAGTTAAATATTAGGAATATAAATCATGAATAACTTTTTAAGTTGTTAAGTTTGGAAATATAAAAACCATATGAATGATTTGTCTTGAAAAATACTAAAAATATAAATATATCACTTTTGTGATGAGTATTTTTATAAAAATACGAAATTAAAGTTATACTTTGAAGACCGTGTCGTTGTCATAAAAACGGACTTTCAAGATGGAGTAAGTATGCATGCAGTACCTGTGGTCCTAATTGGCCTTTTCCTAACCGTGTTCTGATCTGGGCCGCGCAAGTCGGCGGGAAAAGTTTTGGTTTGTGCGTGCAACAAGACAGTGAGATTAGCATCCTTGCCGAAAAAAAAAAATATAACAATTGCAGTTTTGATTAAAAATGGCACGGCCGTGCGGAGAGGCTAGCTGCTCCTTATTTTTTTACTATCCTATTTTAGCCATGTCTCCGTTGGTTTTAGCTTTCCGTTTTCATCTATGGTTTATTATTTTAGTTCTTCGTTATTTTTAGTCAAAGATGTTCTGTATTCATTTTTCAATTTTTCTTTCCCCTCCCCTATGTCCGGTGATGTACCCCACCTTTTTTTTTCTTTTGTTGTCTCATGTTTTTCTTATAAATAAATAAAAATAATAAAATAATAAATATAGTGTTATGTGTCTTTTTAAATTCTTCTCTATCTAATAATCCATGACCGAAATCTGAACTAATTTATCATCCAATCTAATTTAATCTATATTGGTACCTGTATTTGTCGATGAAATATTGGCGGCAGTCTACCACGGGTATACCGATGGCAGTGATTTATGGTGGAGGCACGCTATAGACTACAAGCGAGATGGAACAGAAAGAACAGCACACACGGTTTACCCAGGTTCGGGCCGCTAGATGCGTAATACCCTACGTCCTGCTCTTCTGTTGTTGATCAAAAAAGGATTGAGATACATGCCCAGATCCTGATAATCCGAGCTGTATCTAGATGAGTTGTCCTCTAGGGGATCCCTGCCCCTCCTTATATACTCTGAAGGGACAGATTTACAAGTAAAATAGCGTATTTGGTACTATTACAATGTTTGTGCGGTGCATGTCGTTTGCCGCACGTCTTCATCTTGTGGGCTAGGCCATCTCGATGGTACGGCCCATGTATAGCCGCGAGGGTATATGGGGGTCATATCCCCACAGCTAGTCCCCGAGCACCATGTATCTTGAGGAGAATGGTGTCTTGACGCTTGTCAACCAGTGAGGCTTGAAGTCTTGCATGGTTGATCCAGTCACTTGAGCAGTTGGAGCTTGTGGTTGGTCCGTCGACCAGTTAGGAAGAGCACCACGGGAGCGTACTGGTTCGCCGTCCAGTTTGATGAAGTCCCGACCACTGTGTTTGTCAAGTACAGGCTTTGTCGAAAGATGTATGTTGCTCTAGAAAAAGAAAAAATAGCCCATGTCTAGAGACGTGGGCCCACTACAGCTTATGATATCAGATATTATTGGCGTTATAGAAATCCGGCTTTTCAGAAAAACCAGAACTAAATGGTAGGGGTCAGACCCGCTTTATAGAATGAATAGGCCCAGTCACTGCTAGGTGATGTGGGCCCACGTAGTCCCCAAGATTGGTAGAAGATGAGCATCATGTTGTAGCATGCTTTTAAGAAAAAACATGACTTTTTGTCGAGGCGATCGATCGATCGGAAGCTATGCGGACCAAAGATATAACCATGGTAAGCAACCGGTCTCGCATGCATCGGGTCGACCAAACATGTGACTCACGGCCCGGCCGTGGGCCCCGGCCCCCAGATCGACTAGTCGGCCGGTCGACCAACTGATCGGTGATGAAGTCTTGGATGATGAACCCCCTCAACTAGTCCAGTCCCCGTGCGTAAAAGATGAGCTCGACAACTGAACTATGCACCTGAAAAATAAACATGAAGAGCGATAGTATATGATGTACAAATAATTGATCTCTAGAGAGAAAATCAACAGGCTGATGTATTATACTTAGTATAATTGTTAGGCGAAAAGATGGTAAAAAACTTTATTTTTTAGCCAGTAAGCCATTTTTAAATAGCGCGAGTAGTGTAGTTCATCCTAGAGACACATCAGCTCGTTAGGTGACTAGGTGACCTCTGTGGAACAGCACGGTGCCAGAACGCTTATGGCCCTAGTACCGTTAGAGAGTGACTACTAGTATCTCCTGTGTTCTGTGGCTCGGAGCCATAACACGTGGTCGGAGGAACTAGAGACAGTGTCTTTTCTGATAGAGTCGAATAGGAGGACATAACTGTTCGGCTTATAAGAAAAACATGCATACATGTTGAAAAAGTTTCGAGCACACTCTGGTAGTGGTCGGTAAAAGTCATGAAGACGTATGTATGGCGAAGACATATGTAGAAGGAACAATGAAATATTAGTTAAAATATAAATACTTAGCTTGTTCGATTCCGTAGTCGATGATGACGAGGCTGTGCGGTGTGTGGCACCGAGCCAAGGCGACACGAGGCTGGGTGGTGGTCGATGCGTGACCATATTTGGATCTGGTCGGTCCGAGTGGTCGGCATGGCTCGTACGTCCGTGCCGACGGTGATGAACGGTGGTGAAGCCGTCCTTGGCAGATCGATCTTGGATCGATTCCACCAAGGAAGCTGCCGACGAGTCACAGACGATCCCGAGAGAGATCACGAGATCAAACTTGTCGGTTCCGGTGCTGGAGCAGGCCGCACCACCTCCACGGTTCTGGTGGTCGTTGTTGGTATTTCTTATGCACAATTAAAATATAAAGGATTTCGCAAGCGCACAGAAAACCATTGTAGCATTTTACCAGGAGAATTCCAGGTATCGTTATTTATATTTTACCACTGGGAAACAATGGATAAAGACATTGATAGTTCATCATCATGTATCTACTAACTAATACACCAACTAGACTAAAGTAGGGATAACGGTAAATGATAAATGATAGGAATTATGCATATATAACACACACAGGAGAATTCTATGATAAAAGAGTAGATAGCTAAAGTGAGAGGACAATGGGAGAGTTCAAGGTTCCTAAATACTTCTCTATTACTTTGGTTCTATATAACTAATTAATGGATATATATAGCAATCACACAATAACACTTCGGGACATCGGAACACTAGTCACGGAAACGGGTGAGAAAGGACTAGAAAGCTCTGACTACGGTCCTACAAACACCAACCCTAACATGGTGGAATACGTCGGCCGTCAGGGCTGTCACCACCTGGGGCTACCACAACTATATGTTGAATTGGGTGCAATCTCAGATAACCTTTAGCCTAGACGCCATGTCTACACTACCGATTACTACCCTAGTCACAATTAATAACTAGAGCACCCGATGCGGGAGGAGATCCTATGCTGAAGTATAATAACTATACTAACCAATCAAATGTAATGCATAAAAGTAAATAGAGAAGATGAAATATATTAAAGCATAAGTCTTACAAGAATAGGTACAAAGATATACCAGAACTCTGATGACTCCTCCGAAGACTCCTCCGGAATCCGGGCGTAGCGCCGCTCTCCCAAACTCTCAACTAGAACTAATCTACTACATTGAAAAGTCTAGCCCTAATTCTCTAGAGGTGAGAGGTCATCTATTCGAGGGACGCCTCTACATCTCCATAATAATGTGATGCCCTCAGGGAGGGGGTCTGCCTCTTTATTTATAGCCCGGTGGGATGAACGTGCGCCGTAGGATCAAACCGACTTAAGCAACGGTGGAGATGCAAACCCTAAGGCGGTAGGAAGCCCTCCGTAGAAGCGGACCCCGAATGGGCTCTGTGGAGCGCCGACCGGCCCCGAGGTGGGGCCGAGCGGCCCCACCCAGTGGTAGGTGGGCCCCGCCTTTGGTTGGTCGCCTTCTCGTGTCTTCTAGAGTCTTCTAGTGTTGGTTTCGGTGTGGAATTGATATGTCCGTTTCGATCGTTTCGACGAGCTCGTCGCAATGGTGCAGTTCAATTCCTTATTTGAGATACTTGTATTTGATGAAAAATTATATATACCTACAAGACAAGTGAGAACACCAAAACTCGTGGAACTTGTTAGAATCAAACCCTACAACTATGCTTTGTAATTCATTTTATACCATTTTATATAATAGTTGAGGATTATATTTGGTGTTTAATGACCGTCAACAAGTTCCTCCAAGCTTAACCTTTGCTAGTCCCTAGCAAAGCTAAACTTAGAAACCACTATTGATATCCATATGTTCTTGGCAACTTTCTTGTAGCCCCCTCAAAAGTATACCTGTATTAAACAAAAATTCTCCTCTAAGTTTAAGCAAAACTGAGCTAACATTCAAACTTACTCATATTACCCTTGACTATGGGGTTTCTTAGCTTTTACTTGGGTCTTGAGCAATCGAAAGACAGAAAGATCTAGCCAAGCACCATGTTTCAAGCTCTTCATTCAACTATTATTCTGGAGTTTTTAGATGTTTTTAAATAAAACTCAGAGCTTTCTTTGTATGACACTCTCAAATCTCTCGGTATATGTGGTATTTGTAGATTCTCACCAAGGCAATAATGATGTTATGCCTTTCTTTTCATCCTACAACTAAGGCATATGTGGAGCTCATAGGTGTGGAGAAAACATAAAGGAACATACTTGCAATGCACATATTGTAAAGTCAAACAATGGATCCATAGAGAAACCAGTCATGCAATCGAATCAAGATGTGCAAGTGTATGGATATGGTGGATATTTGGTGGAAGTGGTGAAACCTAATTCTTGCTCCATGAAGACATATCTCTCTTTTTGGAACTTGGAATTTGGCCAGAGAATATGAGCTATCTTATCCTTTTCTTTCTTTCTTCTTTTTTTTCAGGGGGCGGGCATCTAAGTACCCATTGTTTTAACATTTTAGACACTTGTCCTTCTTTTTCTAATTTCCTTTTTTTTTTTTTTTTCTTTTCTCTTTTTTAGAATAACTTTTGCATAGCTCATTCCTCCTTTTGGCACTATAGATTTTTGAGAGATAGCAATAAGAACTTGGAGCATTTATTTAGTGGCTATCCTATAGGAATATTTTTGGTATTTTCTCCCAGTATAGGAGTAAAACATTTTTTTGGGTGAATGGAATGGGATGGCATGTTGTTGTGCCTACTCTAATGTAGAGTAGTGCATATGTAGGTGGAGTGTAAGTGGATCTTGATTCAAGAGTATGACAAATCTCTCATAAGGGTCACCAAGATTGAGAAAACTTAATGCAAGACAAGCAGCATATATGTGGAAGTTTATCTAGCCTATCTTGTCATGTTTGGCTTTGGTAGGAATATAAGCTTTGTCATACAAGAACTCATCATGTAAGGTTTTGCATTTTTCAAAAGAAATCTCCAGAACTCTAGTGTCACTTAGAACAAGATAAAAAAAGTAGCTCAAACTTTTTTTCAATCATATCAATCAATCACCTAGACTTAGCTCAAGCATATGCAACCCACAAGTTTTAGGCTCAAAGTAAATCTTCATGTCAAAACAGTCTAAGCTAAAACATAGGAAAACTTAAGTCTAGCAACTAGACACTTTGAGAGCGATCACTTTTATCCTTTAAGATTATCTCTAGAGCTTTCCTATTTATTGACTCATAACTAGATACTTATTTTTATTTGGTTTTACATTTTAAAGACTCACAAAGACTCAACAAACATGGACCTTCATGTGCCCATATATTTTTGGTATTTTTATGACTATAAGGCAGACTCGATAATCGCATAGGTATACTTACCTGATAACTAGGAGATGCTCTTCCCCAAGCTGGATATTGTCGTAGTTGAGCGTTGAAGCCAAGTGGTCCTCACAGAGGAGCTCATGCTTATAAGAGCAAGTGTTGCTAGGAATACTTAAATCTCATCACCCATGAAGTTACTTCCAAACACAGGGGTTAGCCGTGTATCAGAAAGATGTTCTTCAAGTGATAAGGATGAAGATACCTAAGTGAGTTGGCTCTTGGAGTCATCCGAGAAAGCTCTCATAAAACACCAAAACTCGTGGAATGGTATTAGGACAAAAAGTTAATGATTAGCCATTTTTAGAGGATTGGGTGTTATGGAGGTTTTGAAATATTTTTATGATAGCAAAGTATTGCAGCAGGATGCTTAGTTAATATTTTTGGATTTTATGGGTTTATATGCAGAAAGTACACACGCATGATATATATTTTTATTCTCAGAGGCCACCACGGTGAGCACTCCTATAGTTTTTATACCACAAGAGTTTCACGTGGGGCTTTTTTATGATGCAAAATAAATGAATATTCATCTATTTATTTTTCTTGATGCAGTGATAGTGCGTAAATGTAAACATGCTAAAAAGAAAATAAACCATGCAATATAGAAAGTAAATATGGATAACTACCGATGTTACCTCACGGCGAGGGTTCGATGTTTTGAGTCCTTCGACCTGGACTCCTCCTTGCAGTGGTTCATTGATTAAGTACTTTAGTTTGCTCCTAAGGATGAGGATTGAGGTGGTGTCTCCACTAGTGGCGCTTCCAATGGTGGTGTCACCTTCTTCTTTTCTTTATATTAGCATCTTAAAGCCAATCTTATGTACATCATTATTATTGGTTTAGAACTTCCACTTGTAGAATTTGAGGAATCTCCCCACACTTTGCTTGAAGTGTGTTCTGCTCATAAAGACAAGGTAGAGATCAAGTGCATGGGCTCTATTGGTGAGAAACACCAATAGAACCAGAAATTTATTTATTCTCTAACCTTAGGCACAATAAGACAGATGTCTTTTCACATTGTTCATTTACATCTTGGGTGAGAATATCAAAAGTATAAATATGGCATTTAAGCTTACTGGACAAAAAGAGTGGATTCGCTTAACCTATGAAAGGATTATTCATCTTTATCGGTTATCAAGATTAATACCATAACTATCATCTTCCAAAAATAAGATATACACTACTACAGAAAACTTAACCGAGGCGGTTATTTTTGGTTAACCGAGGCGGTTTCAATAACCGCCTCGAAGATAAGGTCACGGTTAATCGTGGCCTTAACCGAGGCGGTTAGAAAACCGCCTCGGTTAAAGATTAACCGAGGCGGTTTTTTAATAAAAACCGCCTCGGTTAATAAAAAATAACCGAGGCGGTTTCCTTATAAAAACCGCCTTGGTTAATACATTAACCAAGGCGGTTAATATAAAAAACGCCGCCTGTCTCACCATTAATGGAGGCGGTTATTATAATATAACCGCCTACGTTATGATTTTCCAAATTAAAAAAAAAATATTTTCAGGTAATTTATATTAATCATTTAATATTTTGAATATTTTGAAATATAAGCAAATTATCAAATATAGCTAATACAGATCATATGGAATACATAGAATAAGCGTTTAAAGGCTGAACATATATTACAAGAGATCGATGTCAAACATCATTTGAAGTTCCACCATGAAGTTTAAATTACATGCACACAAAGTCACAAAGTCAAACACGTACACATAAGCGACATGAGAAGTTTATCACAAGCTAAACTAGTCGAAGATGTCCGGCAACACATAATCCCTCATATCTAGCATTGTTCTCCATTTGCGTAGCTTCTCATACATGTCCTCAGTTGCTAGCTCGCTCTCTTCGTAGAAGAACTTGCCATCGACATGACAACATTGATCAGTTACAAACTTGCAAAACGTCGATATTGTTTGACCGATGATCATCTTGTCGACCCCTGCTCCTTTTCCACCATCCTTTTGATTTCTTCAATTTGTCGGTAGTCGTCATTTTGTACTTCCAAGACGCGCCCTAAGGTACTCACAAGCATAGTATCCACATAGAAGCGACCCTTCGGGTTGTTTCGAGCACTGCATGAACGTTATATTCGTAATCCAAAATAGTTAGGCCATATGGAGAGCATGATGGACGATGTAGTAGCACATATGAGATTGATGATATATATAGTTACCGGGAATTGACGCCTCACTTTGAGTACATGTTTGTACTTCAACTTCTTTTTCTCGGACCTCCGATCCAAGTAGTTGGGGTCTTCAAGGTACTTCCTGTAAGCACTGTATGGAAACCACACGTGTCAACATCAAAATTGATACAATTTATACGTGTAAATAAATGAATGTGATGTCACACTTACTATCGTACATAGAATTCAAAATCATTGTACGCTTTTTTGTCCGTTTTCCTCAGGGAGTCGAATACAACAGCCTTGCCATCTTGTGGGAAGATCATAAATACAATCCAGTGCCCCATGACGCCCAAGCTGCACCATCGAAACAATTTAAATCTCAACTCTTCAAATGTAAGAAGTGAAAACCCAATGGATGATATACGTATTGGAAGAATCGTTTTCACGTACCCGAACTGATGGGCGGCAAGGATACACCCATATTCTTCGAACTTCTGCATGGCTTGGAGGATGTACTGTCCCTTTCTGTACCTTATCTCACTCCGTAGGCATGCTACGGTTTCTACCCATTTGCATGGGGGTCAAGTTCACCAACCGCGGATCTCAGATCCGGTATATCATAGCCAATTATGGCCCTCGGGTAATATGCATAGGAGAGAGATAGATAACATTATCTCCAAGCTCCCGATTTATATATGATTGCATCCCCGCAGCACAAGTCTTGGTCACGGCATTGTTGTATTCATTCAAGAGGGCATAGGGACAACGGTGCAATGCTATAACAACTTACAATGCAAAAAGTGTGACTTGGGCGACATCGAGGTCCTTGCGCCCACAAAGCATCCTATGCATGTCGTGGAAGGTCACAGAGAAAAAGCAATCCTCTTCCAAGTGGAAGAACTCCTTGGGGACCCTCACAATGAATTCTTTTTATTCCTAACTTGGCAAAGGCATGCATGTACCATAGATGGAAGCGTCGAACCTACCACGTCTCCTCCACGGACTAGCTGGCCCAAGGGCAACATGAACTTGCCATGCTCGTAGTTGTCCCGAGGCGGTGCGGAGTTAGTGGCCGGATCGACGGTGGCGTTCGCGGCCTGCAATCATGACGAGTGCAAATGTTGTTAGCACCATCATCACAGGCAAATATACTCTATAATTGAGATAATTTGGAAAGTGTGTTAGCAATAGTACCTATCGAATCTTTGTTGAGAAAGGGAGACTATTTGCGATTTTATACGCCCTCAATTTGCGAGGGGTATATTCGGGGGCCTGTCGTCCTCCTCATCTATTGGGCACTCTTTGGGTTGGCTTGGAGGCGGCGAGTCGTGCCTCGATGCACCTCTATTGTCCTCCTCATCTGTTGGCTTCATCGGCGCCCGAAGGGCACTCTTTGGGATGACTTGAGGCGTGTTGTGCCCCGATGCAACCCCCCTGCATCTCCTTGTGGGTTGCCTTTGTCGGGAGATAGACTCCGTCGAGGACCGATGCCTGGGACGCCATCGTTGTTGTTGCCACCGTCGTCGTCGTCATCATCACTTGGCCCACCGCCGGGGGGAGACGATGACGGCTGTGAGCACGATGTCTCCCTTTTCGGCACGATATCAGCTTTATTCCAAAGCACGATGTCGCCGAGTGCTTGGCCGAGCGTTGTTGCACCGCTTTCAGTGGGAAACTCAAGTTTGTCTTGATCAAATTCATCTTTAGTGTACACCAAGAGCACTACGGCGTAGTCGGGCGGGATCGGCTTGCCGTCGTACATTTCTCCATCTTTTGGCGGCTTAACCTCCCCTTCCCCACTTCTTTCTTCGTCTTCCCCGTCCGGCCAAAGGGCACCAAGAGCTTGCACAGTGTTGGTTTTTTGATCTCATCGACCGGGGACCTTTGGTGTTGTGAGGTACCCGGTTGCCCCTGCTGCGGTAGCTGGACGCCAGCCTGTCGAAGCATCTGCGACCGCAGGTCCACCATCTTGGGGTCGTTGCTCGTGAAAGCTTCCTGTATGGACCCCATGATCATTTCCCTTTACGGCCGCATCATGGCCTTCTTTGGATGAGCCGTTCCTTATATACCCTTTGCCTCGTGCGGTACGAGGCGGCGTCGGATTGCCGAGGACTCCACGGTCTTCCGGCTACGCCTCGAGGAGATGCCCCGTACACGGTCGTGGTGCTCCGGCCTTCCAAGCCCCTCGGTCGGGACGTCATGATCCTGCGAGGTTCGAACAACCCTTCTTCTTTAGCCTTTTATACCGTGAGCACCGCCTTCTCCGGGGTCTTGGCAGTTAGCGATTCTATCGAAGAGGTCCACATCTTCGGGGTCCAACACCTCCCCCGGATTACCACCATCGTCATTTGCGGTGTCATCCTCTGCACATGTAGAGATCTTCAATCGTGATGTAATCACGACGATGCACATCATCATTGTCACCGGCGGTGATGCTTTGGCTACGCGATACTTCAGGTTCTTCTCCATTTCCTCCATCAATCACCGCTTTGTGTCATTGTCGTCGACGACTTGTTTTCTCTGGATGAGCAAGTGGTGGCGGCACTCGGATCGATTCACCGTGATACTTCCGGACCTTATAATCTTTGACGAAACCAAACCGCACTAAGTGAGATTGCACCACGCTCTCACCATGTGCCCGACAAATTCTTACAGCTATTGCACGGACAAATTATAAAATCTCGACCCACACTCGGGACGATGCTTTGTCGCCGCAGAATGAACTTTCTCTTCACATGATCCAAGAAAGATGGATCTAGCCTCGATCCCTTGTACATCCAATCCCTTGCCATCCGCGACCTTGCATACGTACCATAAACATATATAATAAGGATGGGAGCTAAAAAATACATGTATCTAAATCTAGATCTAAAGAAAATAGAGAAAAAGAGAGAGAAAGAGAGAGAAAAAAGAGAGAGAATGCACAAAGAGAGAAAAAGAGAGGAAAATGTAGGTTTTGGAGAGTAAGAATCAACCTCTCGGTGCCACCTTTCACAAATCCAAGGGTTAATCTCCCCTTAGGAGATGGTTCTTTCTCCTTCACTTAGATCTAGATCTAGATGTAGGGGAAAGAGAGAGAGAGAGAGGGGAGAAGAAAAGGAGGGTTGGAGGGTAAGAATTGAGCTCTTGCGGTGCCACTTCGCCTATTCCAAGGGCAAAACTTCTCCCCCTAGAAAATAGACAATTTTTGCGGTTTTGCAGCTCAAAACCCGCAAAAATGGAGGAGAAGCCACGGGGAAGAAGGAGGAGGCTGCTGGTTATATAGAGCAGAGTTAACCGAGGCGGTTTTTGTTAGAAAACCGCCTCGGTTAACGGTATATTAAGCGAGGCGGTTTGTGTTACAACAACCGCCTCGGTTAATGAATTAACCGAGGCGGTTTTTATAAACAACCGCCTCGGTTAATTGCTATTAACCGAGGCGGTTTTCTTTACAAAACCGCCTCGGTTAATGTATTAACCGAGGCGATTACGTTAGAGTAACCGCCTCGGTTAATGTTGATTAATGGAGGCGGTTTTCTTATAAAAAACCGCCTCGTTAATCTCGTTAACCGAGGCGGTTGCTGCGGCTGGCCATTGCATCGATTGGAAATCATTAACCGAGGCGGTTTTTTCAAAAAACCGCCTCCGAGCTCATTTTTGAAGTGCCTTGCAAAATCTTTTGTGTAGTAGTGATATCATATTTGAGCTTATTTGGTTATGATTGAGATAAAGAGAATGGTGATATGATGTGTACTCCAAGATCAAGAGGAAATGATGACCAGTTACCTTTAAGATGTTACCTTTATTACTGGAGCATGATGGCACCATATGGTAAAGGATAGATGGATTTCAATGGTCTGTTTGCATCTTGAGCATCTTGTCTCACATGTTGTACTCCTTTCTCACTCTTCTAGTCTTACGCTTTTCTTATTATTTTCTTCTACGCAAGGGATTAGTAGACAACACATACCCGAAGGAATATACTGTTTATGTAAAGTATGGATAGTGTTTGCCAAGGAGTTAAAGATTAATTTATAGCTCATGTTTTAAATAATTCACCATTATTTCAAATTTTCTAAACACGGTTAAGGCAAAGATATAAATTTGAAGAATACCTCTAACCTTGATTTGATTCTATGAAGTCTCCTAATATGATTTAAACATTTTTATACAAGAGAGGATAGTCAGTATATACAACCAAATTCTTATACAAATATGCTTTGGTGTTATAATGTTTAAATAATATTCTGAAGCATACTTATAATAGAGTAAGGAAGTTACGGTTTTGAAAGCGACATCAACGTGGCGGAGGCGCCCTCGCGTCGTCTCCCCGGGGAGGCGACCCGAGGGACCCGCCGCCGCCACGCCTAGCTCCGGTGCCTCGCCTCGTAGGCGCCGCCTGCCCCCGTCCGGCCGGCGGCGGCGGCCAGGGAAGGAGGGCTCAACAAGGCGCCTCCCGCACCATCTCCTCGTCCTCGCCCGGCTTCCCCGCTCCTCCCCCCTCCCGCCCTCCCTTTCTCCTCCGGCGACGGCGGTACGGCGGCGGCGGGGCGGTAGATCCGCCCCTCCATGGCCGGATCCGGCCTCTCCGCGGCGGTTCGGGAGCCGATGTACCTCTGTGGCTGACCCGAACCTAGCGTTGCCCAGCGGCGCCGGCGACTCGGCCCATCCCTCGCCGGGGTAGGCGGGGTGGCCGGGCTGCCCCCCTAGGCTCGCGACCCGGGCCATCCGTCCACGCCCTCTCCTCCCCCGTCGGCGGCGGCTAGGTTTGGAGCTTGCCGTGGGCGGCTCCTTCCGTGGCGGCGTCCGAGGGGGAGACCGCCGCGCGATTGGACACCACGGCGGCGGGCCTCCGGTATGCGACCCCCACCCTCCTCCGCGGTGGGGCTGGCTCCGGCTTCCCACTCTGGTGGACCATCGTGGGCACCTTGGTCGGCGTCGACGGCGACGGCCGGCCGCCGGTGCGCCCCACTCCCTGGCTGGCTGCCGGGTGCTGGCCCCGCCCGCCTTGGCGTGGCCCTCGCCAGCGCTACTCCCTCCTTGCCGCTCCGGTGAACGCCGGTCAGCGGCGGGTGGATCGGGCTCTCGGGGGCGATCGCACCCTCCCCCTTCCCGGACTGGCTTTCGGCTTCGGCTGGCGGCGGATTCCACGTTGACATCGGCGGCGTCACAGGGTGGCAGCGTCCATTGACCCCGCAGGGGCGTGGAAGCCGAGTCGGCTCGCCCGGCAGCGGTGATGGCGGCCTCCCGGCTGCGGCGGTGGACCTCGACACCGCGGGTGAAAACCCCTTCTGGACATTGCGCCGGGATCGACGACGGTGGCACGCCCAGCGTCACTACCTTCCTGAAGGCGCCGTCTTTACTTTGTGTGTCCCACCTGCTACCGGTGCAGCTCGGGAAGGAAAAGCTCCCCCGGGTGCATTTATCGCGAAGTTGGGGTCCTTGGCGTCCTCCCCTTCCTCGAAGGCTCCGTTGAAGCACCCTCGGCGCTCGCACCCGACGTCAAGCCCCCGCCCCGGCTGATCTGCTTTGCCATGTTGTGTGTTGTCACTTTCATTTCTGCTTTCGGTCGAAGGTGTTATCATCGCGGTGGCCGTCGTCGTTGTTGGCCCCCGGTCACCCGGCGTCGTGCTAGGCTCCTCCTCTCGGCGGGCGCCGCCAAGTGAGTGATGCGCCTCGCGGGATGCGTGGACTCGGACGACCGCGTCACCTATCGTTGAAATCCTTTGTAGCCGCGGTTACATCTCCCGAGCCGAGATCATTGTGGCGTTCTTTGCCGTCTCGTGTGGGTCGTGTTGTTGGGCGTGGTGGAGTCCCTCCCCTCTTCTTCTTTTTTTGTCGTGTTAGTTTCGTTGAGCCACGTCTTTGTGGTTTTTCGGTGTCGTGTCGTGTCGTGTTGTACTTGCCGATCTTTCGGCCACCTTCTTCTTACTGAAAATGACACGTGAAGTCGTGTTCGAGAAAAAAAATAGAGTAAGGAAGTTCAACAGACTAAAGATATTTATTCAAATAGAACCAAGAATGTGTAGGTGAACCAAAAGAGTATTTTATTTGTTTTACGTTTTAGCATGATATAAGGTCAGGGTAACCAAGACAATTAGCAACATGGTATAAAATGTTGGAATGTAGTTTAAAGTTGTATGAGACTTGGGTAGACATACCTTATGTCTTGTAGGGGGATTGGTCCACTATCATGGTGAAGTGTAGAAGGTGTTGAAGTGCTCTTTCATTATTTTTTCACTATCTTAGTCCTTTCTATACACTTGTTCTCCTTTCTTTTTGTTTTGAACCATGATTAGACATTTATTCTTTCTTTCCTACATAAATGTTAGGTGGACACATACCCGAAGAATTGCAACAGGTTTGAAATGCGGGTTATGGTCCATAATTTATGTGAATTTCATCTATGCTAATGAAAAGATAATTCTTGTAATTGCTTTAGCATAGATTGTATTTGTTTCTTTGCATTCTAACATGGTTCAAGGCAAAGGTAACTTGCAACAAGAGATTGAGTGAATAAACTTTGATACTCATAGTCCTATCATGGAGAATGAGGCTGTGTCTTCCTTTTGTGCAAAGTTATTGGACTTCATCACACGTCTTGATTCATCTCGATGTGAGTTCATCTCTTGACTTACCCAAATTGAATTTGAGAGTTTCCTGCATGGGTTAGTCCAACAAAATATCCAATGTCTACTATAACAATTTCTAGTTCAATAACCAAACCAAACGCCATGTCTAGTTTTAGTTAAGGAAGACATTTTAACCTAAGCATCACGCTCAATTTAAAAGCCTATGAAAGTATTTCGAGTACTTCCAAACCAAAATTCACTATAGCAAACAAAGATAGCATGGGAGCACATAGAGATTTTCTCAAATAGAGATGAAAGCATGATCATATATGGTGAGAATATTTTTTTTTATTTTTAAGTAGAGATGCATGTGTGCAAAGAACTAAACATGCTATAGATTTGATATGAGATGGAGTAGATGCATGGATTATTTAAAGTAAACATGCAATAGAATGCAACAGGATAACTACTCATCTAATTTAAATTCTATGAGCAAGACTTTCTCACCTTTCTTTATCATACTTGCCATGAATCATAATGGTATTTGTGATTAGCGCAGCGTCTTTTATTCGTCACATGTGATGAACTTTGAATTCATGTGATGATGACTTTTTAATCTACACATGGTTAGAATAATATATATATATATATATAAATGTTTATACATACCGTGAGATTGCGAGCTTCATTGTTGATGGATCATAAATGTTCGGGCACTCGGGTTCTTCAATATCTCCCATGTCTTGTTCTTGTGGAATTTTTTGCGGAAGGTTGGAGCGGTTGATATTACGCTTATTCCACAACTCAACAAAACAAGAGTTAATCCTACTAAAGCTAGTGGCAGACTAGATTAGCAGATATCAAGATCATTACCAAAATCTTTACGCCAATTGTTTCCCCGGCAACGGCGCCAAAAATGCTTGGGCATCATTATATAGGCCGAGGTGGAGTAGAGGGCAAGGAACCGCCACGTCATCGATCCGCGTCTTCATGTTGTGTGCACCGTTAGATCAAACCGACCTTAGATCAATGTAGGAATGCTCTGCTTGGGTGCCAAGGAAGCGTGGGAGGAAGACTCCAGAAGGCGGCGGCCGGATGTTGACCTAGGGCGCCGACCGGCGCCAGGGTGGGGCCGGTCGGCCCCACCTGGTCTCCCCTGTGGGTCCCGCTTCGTCGGGTGTCTTCTAGATCCTTCCTGAGCCTGATGACGGTGTTTGCCGACGCGGATAAGTTTTGTGATAATTATGCACTCTAATCCCTCTTTTATGCTTTTCTGGAATAATCCCTGGAAAATATAGAATATGCAAAACTCGTGGAACTTGTCAGTTAAAACCTAATATTTTTTTTTATTTTTAAGTAGAGATGCATGTGTGCAAAGAACTAAACATGCTATGGATTTGATATGAGATGGAGTAGATGCATGGATTATTCAAAGTAAACATGCAATAGAATGCAACAGGATAACTACTCATCTAATTTAAAGTCTATGAGCAAGACTGTCTCACATTTCTTTATCATACTTACCATGAATCATAATGGTATTTGTAATTAGCGCAGCGTCTTTATTCGTCACATGTGATGAACTTTGAATTCATGTGATGATGACTTTTTTTTAATCTATACATGGTTAGAATAATATGTATATAAATGTTTATACATACCTGTGAGATTGCAGGGCTTCATTGTTGATGGATCATAAATGTTCGGGCACCCTGGGTTCTTCAATATCTCCCATGTCTTGTTCATGTAGAATTTCAGAACGGTTGATATCCTGCTTATTCCACAACTCAACAAAACAAGGGGTAATCCTACTAAAGCTAGTGGCAGACTAGATTAGCAGATATCAAGATCATTACCAAAATCTTTACGCCAATTGTTTCCCCGGCAACGGCACCAAAAGTGCTTGTTGGTATTTCTTATGCACAATTAAAATATGAAGGATTCCGCAAGCGCACAGAAAACCATTGTAGCATTTTACCAGGAGTATTCCAGGTATCGTTATTTATATTTTACCACTGGGAAACAATGGATAAAGACATTGATAGTTCATCATCATGTATCTACTAACTAATACACCAACTAGACTAAAGTAGGGGTAACGGTAAATGATAAATGATAGGAATTATGCATATATAACACACACAGGAGAATTCTATGATAAAAGAGTAGATAGCTAAAGTGAGAGGACAATGGGAGAGTTCAAGGTTCCTAAATACTTCTCTATTACTTTGGTTCTATATAACTAATTAATGGATATATATAGCAATCACACAATAACACTTCGGGACATCGGAACACTAGTCACAGAAACGGGTGAGAAAGGACTAGGAAGCTCCGACTACGGTCCTACAAATACCAACCCTAACATGGTGGAATACGTCGGCCGTCAGGGCTGTCACCACCTGGGGTTACCACAACTATATGTTGAATTGGGTGCAATCTCAGATAACCTATAGCCTAGACGCCATGTCTACACTACCGATTACTACCCTAGTCACAATTAATAACTAGAGCACCCGATGCGGGCGGAGATCCTATGCTAAAGTATAACAACTATACTAACCAATCAAATGTAATGCATAAAAGTAAATAGAGAAGATGAAATATATTAAAGCATAAGTCTTACAAGAATAGATACAAAGATATACCAGAACTCTGATGACTCCTCCGAAGACTCCTTCAGAATCCGGGCGTAGCGCCGCTCTCCCAAACTCTCAACTAGAACTAATCTACTACATTGGAAAGTCTAGCCCTAATTCTCAAGAGGTGAGAGGTCATCCATTCGAGGGACGCCTCTACATCTCCATAATAATGTGGTGCCCTCAGGGAGGGGGGTCTGCCTCTTTATTTATAGCCCGGTGGGATGAACGTGCGCCGTAGGATCAAACCGACTCAAACAACGGTGGAGATGCAAAACCTAAGGCGGTAGGAAGCCCTCCGTAGAAGCGGACCCCGAATAGGCTCTGTGGAGCTCCGGCCGGCCCTGAGGTGGGGCCGGGTGGCCCCACCCTGTGGCAGGTGGGCCCCACCTTTGGTGGGTTGCCTTCTCGTGTCTTCTAGTGTTGGTTTCGGTGTGGAATTGATATCTTTTGACTCCGGACTCCGAATATAGCAAATGATATGTCTTTTTTGATCGTTTTGACGAGCCCGTCGCAATGGTGCAGTTCAATTCCTTATTTGAGATACTTGTATTTGATGAAAAATTATATATGCCTACAAGACAAGTGAGAACACCAAAACTCGTGGAACTTGTTAGAATCAAACCCTACAACTATGCTTTGTAATTTATTTTATATCATTTTATACAATAGTTGAGGATTATATTTGGTGTTTAATGACCGTCAACAGTCGTCGCTACGCTGGACGCCCATGTGAACGCGCCGACGGTGAAGGTCGGACCCGCCTTGAACTCCATGGAAGCGACGAAGGAAACCATCTTGCTTGCTCCTAAGTCTGCACGCGCACCCCCTACAGCGCGCCAGCCGTCGACACGAAATATCGGTGGCGGTCTACCGCGGGTATACCGATGGCAGTGATTTATGGTGGAGGCACGCTATAGACTACAAGCGAGATGAAACAGAAAGAACAGCACACACGGTTTACCCAGGTTCGGGCCGCTAGACGTCCTGCTCTTCTGTTGTTGATCAAAAAAGATTGAGATACATGCCCAGATCCTGATGATCCGAGCTGTGTCTGGATGAGTTGTCCTCTAGTGGACCCCTGCCCCTCCTTATATACTCTGAAGGGACAGATTTACAATTAAAATAGCCTATTTGATACTATTACAATGTTTGTGTGGTGCATGTCGTGTGCCACACGTCTTCATCTTGTGGGCTAGGCCATCTCGATGGTACGGCCCATGTATAGCCGCGAGGGTATATGGGGGTCATATCCCCACAATATTAAAAGGCCAAAAAAATTCTTATTTTTCCTGTCTTGCCTCCGTAACTACCCGTGCGGATAGCGACAATAAATCATAAGCAATCCAAATTAACTACAAATCAAACAATAGTAGTACGTTTTTCAGTTTTATTACAACCGGTTTGATGATGAGTTGGAGATAGAAACATATCAAGCTGCAGCATCCAAAGACTTTTCTCAAATAGGATCCACCACGAACCGGTCGAGCAAATTAAGGCAACAACTGCTCCATATATATCAAGCTCAAGTTGAAAGCACAAACCAACAAAAAAGAATGAGATGACCACGGGCCTAAATCTAGCCATCTTCTAGCTTCATAAAAAAAATCAAACCATCTTGGTGCTAGCCTTGGGGGCTTATCCATCTAACGATGGCGATCTAGAACAAGCAGGACACGTTAGTCCTAGACCCTTCACAACGCATTGACGACGCATCCAACAGATCATGGG